>VZTF01001716.1:4989984-5264936 GCA_013397755.1 Cnemophilus loriae
TCTACAACTTCTTGAAAGGTGGTTGTAGCCAGGTGGAGGTTGGTCTCTTTCTCCAGGCAACAACTGACAGAACAAGAGGACACAGTCTTAAGCTGCACCAAGGAAAATAGAGGTTGGATATTAGGAAGAAGTTTTTTACAGAAAGAGTAATACAGTACTGGAATGGTCTACTTGGGGAGGTGGTGGAGGCACCAGCCCTGGATGTGTTTAAAAAGAGATTGGATGTGGCGCTTGGTGCCATGGTTTAGTTGAGGTGTTTGGGAATGGGTTGGACTCTATGATCTTGAAGGTCTCTTCCAACCTAGTGATTCTGTGATTCTGTGAAATTAAAAGAGAATAAATGTGCAGAAACACATCTTACCAGTGGGCAAGCTAGGGATTGAACTGAACTAGACTGAATGGGAAAAAATACTTTTTAAAGTTACAGAAGAGGTTGAGGAGTTGGCTCCTGACTTTAGTACCTCATGGTATTGGGGTTTAAGCGATGAATTCTTTCCATTCAGTGTTAAAATTCACAGTAAAACTTTGACCAGAAGCATGGAGTGCTTGGCAGTTGTTTACCTTACTTTAATTGTTGATCATATGTCTTGTTCTTAATACAGTTTCTTGTAATTTCAGATGAAATTTAAAACATTGTGGAGCTATAAAAGAAAAAAATAGCCGGAAGTCTGTTATTTTTTTTAAATAACCATATTTTCACTTTTTTTCCTTCTGGTCTTTTTCAAAAACATGGAAAGACAGCATTGCCCAGGATGTCTCTCAGATAATAAAAAGAGTAATCTTTTTTCAGTGATTCAAAAAACTGGTGAAAGATTAAATGATGCTTCACAGCAGCTGATGCTGGGATCCCTCAGTTTGATCTCAGAAGCTCTAGTTTAAACCTTCCCTTATGTGAATTCCTGATGCAAATATTTGTAATAAATTTGTAATAAATGCTTTCTTGATTAAACATCCCAGTTAGTTTTTTCCTTTTGTTCCAAACCATGATGTCGTTGGTTCATATTCAGTTCAGTTGTTGCCCTCAGTTTGTTGTGAGACACAGAGCCTGGATTTTGTGAAAATTAATAGAAAGCCTGAAACCTGTTACTTGTGAAACTTTTATTCTCAGAAACAGTTACCTTTTAGCCAGAGTTATATTCCCATACTCTGTATTTTAAGTGCAAACACGTAGAGGGAGATTACTCTTTGTCTGTAGGCCAGTGTTAAAGGTGGGAGTTGAACCTGGGCAGTGGCATGTTGTTTGAAGTGCTACAAAGATTGCAGCAGGATATGAACATTTCTTGCTCTTCCTCTTGATGATGTGGTTAATTCTAAATGAGCTTTTCATTCCAAACTGCTTTCAGAGCTGTGAATTGTTTAGTAGAGAAATGATAAAATCAGTGACGCTGGGCTGAAGTTTGTTTCCCGAAATTTGTTTATAAATCCACTTGTTTTATACAAAGCAAATCTGAATTAAACTGAAAAACAGTCCTTCAGTTTCTGTAAGACCAAACCACTTTGTAAAAGCCATAATATGTAGGACATTATTTACCTTCACTGTTTTGGGGGCTAATCCTGCAATTATTTTATGCAGGTTTCACCTGGAACATCTCGTTCAAGTTACCCAGCTACCAGCTATCAGGACTCCAGCAACTGGGAATCTCTAATGAAAATTAAAGAGGGGCTGCTAAGACAGAAGGAGTTTGTGATTGATCGGTAAGTACCCAGCTCCTGCTGCATTCATGAGATTAGATGAAGTAAAAGCTATGGTGTAAAAGCTGGCTTGCAGGGTAGCTACTTACTCGGTAAAGTTGTTAGGTTTCAGTCCAGCCACTATTTATGCACAAATATGTGGGACCTAATCCTGCTAGGAGAGAAGACTGGCAGCTGGCCTAAAGTCTTACACAAAGTTGGAAATATATTTAGGAGGTTTAATGCCTCTGGAGTGGAAAAGGACTAGTGAGCTCAACAGCCAGTTCTGCTGTCAGGTTCTCATCTTAGCTTCTTACCAGGCTGCAGGTTTGTATAGGACATCTTTCTGCATGTAAGGTCTTGGAAGTGACATGAAAGATGAAAATTGGTCAGCTGCGTTGTGCTGATTTTCTTCTCCATCACAAGTACAGAAATGCAATATATTTGAAGTGAGTAGATAAAGCTTTGAGAAACTGGCTTTTGTAGTAATACTTAGTGGTAAAATCATATTCAAATCCTCATACAAATTGTTCAGATAAAAAAAGTATTAAATCCAGAATCTTTGTGTCATTAAATACATAGCTTTTTATTAAAATTGGTGTCAATCTGAATGGGCCTTAACAGCAGCTCACTGCTGTTAAGTTTCTAGTACTGGGAGGATTATGCTTGTGCAAGATCTGTTCATTCCTCTATTGCAACAGAGTGAGGAATTCCAGTGGTTGAAGGTATTTCTGTCCATTAGCAGTCTGGCCAGTACCTGTGGTGGCATTTCAGTGATGTAAGTTGGCATTGGGTTCCCCAGTTTGATGTAGGACGTTAGTGTGTGTTAAACTGCTGCTGCAGCAAAGACGGGACTCAGGGTCTGAGGCAGGGGCTCACCATCTCACTTTCTCAGCTCTCCTGCGGAGGTGGTGATCTCCCAATGGGGTAAGAAGTTAAAATAGAAACATCCTTAGCTGTTGTTTACATCTCCTCTGTCAGAACCTTTTGATCAGCTGCGTAAAGGCCATGTAAATTACAGTGTTTCTTTCGGGCTTGCTATGTCAGTAGTAAAGCTGTAGCAGCAAGCCTGCAGCCCGCCTCCTGGGACCCAAGCTGTCAGCAGCGTTTGTTGAGTACATTGCCCATGATGGCTGGGGTGGTCTTCAGTGCCTCTGCTGGGCTTACCATCCTCTCTACTCTACATGAAGGCCTGTTATACACTGGCAACTAAAACTGCAGTTGGTGTTGCTCTTCTCATGCTGGAAATGTGTTTACAGTCAAGGGAGAAGTTTCTGAAGTCACTGTTTGTAACCTGGCCGCCTGCTAATGTTACTTGATACTGTCCATGTGGAGGAAGAAAAGCTATTTCTTGACATCCAGTGACAGTGTGCTGGTTCTTTTTTTGTTCAAGTAGTTTCTTTTTTGTGACTTACTGATAATGAATACAGTTCTTTCTGGATTTCTCACTAGAAGTCAGTTTAGATAATTTCTTTTCATTCAGCTGAAAAGGCAAAATACACTCTGGAAGCTATTGAAGTGGAACAGACCACTGAGTGATGTTACATATTTAAGTAGATAGTTACATGGTGTTCATATTATAATTTGTAATAATGCAGTATAACAATACATCACAGAACAGGCTCTTCTTTGAATATTGAATTTCCATTTTAGCAAAAATATATGCCCAAAAAGTTATTTTTAAATGAAATAGAAACATTTAAAATCAATGGTTTGTATTTCTTAAGATTAGTACAAATCGATGTTGCATATTTACGAAGTTTTTACAACAGATTGTTTAATTTTTTTCTTTTATTTTTTTAAGAAGAGGTAGTGCTTTCTGTGACAAATAAAAATACTTTTGGTTTCACTCATGAAGAAAATGGTACATATCTGCTGTGCAAAAACCTTGAAATAGAACTCCATTAAAAAGCACTAGTGTTACATTTTTTAATGGGGTGTTAATAAGACTTAAGTGTGGAAACTACCTTTCTTCAAGGCACAAAGCAGCACTAAGTGAAAATGTATTACCTGTATTTAACACATAGGAACACAAGGCCTTCTTGCACTGAGCTTCAGAATGGTGTTTGGGAGTAAACCTAAGTCTTCCAGCTCTTGGTCTTCCTGAGCTTAATTTAAACTTCTTTTCAGAGTTTGAATTTATTTGGGAATAGTGACCTAAAATAAAAAATACAAAGTTTGCTGAAGCGTAATTAATTCAACATGATGGTAGTTAAATTACAGAATTTATGTTTTGGGGAAATGGAAAAGGAAGTAATTTGTTGTCTGAGGTTAGGTAGTAGGTGCTTGCTGAGAGGGCCCTTTATACGTGTGGTTTCCATGGAGTTTTAAAAGGTGTAGTCTCCTTGAGTCATATGCTGAATTTACAAACTGGTAGTTGAGGGGACAGAAGCTCGGGAGAGATGGGTTAACCTCCTGCTGCCTGGTAGCCAGAGGAGCGAGACAGCAGCTGGCATGGTGCTCCAGACCCAGCTGTTTGCTGCTGGCAAGTACAAGGAACAGCTGGATGAAAAGAGGCACACCAGGAACACCCCCGTCTTGCCCCTGTCGCCAGCCTCCTGTTCACCCACAGGGTCATTAAATGTGTTTTTTAAGGTTAAACACTCTTCTGTTGGGAATTGTACTGGTGTCCCACTTATGGAGGAAGTGGAGGAGATTAACGTCACACACCTTGTTCTGCATAGCGGTGCTTAAATCTATTGATAAGTCGGAAATGGATGCTCTGTACAGGGTAGTATCTTTAAGCTGTTCTACCTTTATCTTGTTAAAAAAAGGACGAACAGAAGAAGTAAAGTGAAACATGCTGCCTGCTTCCCTTCTTTCCACAAAAAGATAAAAAGGCAAAAATATTCAGCCCTTCTGGATTAAATTATTAAATTTCCTTGTTTTGCATTAGAAATCTAACAGATAGGAATAGTTGCAAGTGAGTTTCCAATAGTTATAAAGGGAATCAAGGAATAATGCTTAACAGTGTAAAACATAATATTTGGATACTTTGGTGTGTCACCAGAAATTCAAGCATTTGTAAGTTTTTAAAAGTTCAAAGAGCCACTTGAGCCTGTGAATAGAATGAGTAGCTTGATTTTTGATCTGTGTGCTGTGTTGAACAGCAGATTTAGTAACAGATAAATGAAATTGATTTATTTTGTGTAGTCTGTTCAGCATTTATTTAAGCAGTACACAGCATAGATGAGTGGGTTTAAAAGTGGTTTTGATTTGTTTTTTAAAACTAGTCTAGGAGTCACTGCTAATTTAATCAGTAAAAACCTGAAGTGTTTTTTAAGTCTACTCCTAAGAAAATGAGGGGAAGACTGTACTTTCAGGAAGTGAAAACGTGATGCAAGGAAGCAAGCCTGTTCTGTGTGTGCTTACCAGAACACGGTGGCACTTCTTAAAGGTCTGTGTCGTGTTTTCTCCGCATAAGAACTGCTGGTACAGGCCATGAATGAGGACTTAAGGATTTAGTCTGTAAGAGAAAATCTGCTGCTGTAACACTTACTGCTATAATGTCTGTCGCCTGCTGTACGAAATAATTGGATTATATCATTGCCTTACTTCTCTGGCAGCTTAGTATGTAACACTGCATTTTATTTAGCACCAGAGGGAGCCAACAGTGTTTGTATTGGTTTAGAAAATTACCGCGTTTCATTTTAATTCTTCATGTTGCTCCTCGGTTCAGTACGTTAACACCACTGAAATTACAGTGTTTGGTGCAATGCTGAATTGTCTCTTGAGACTGACCTGCCACTGTAGATGTCTCTAGTGTTGTCCTGGCAGTTTGCGTGGCAGAGGCTGCATGTAGTAGGTATGTGAATAAATGCCAAGTATCTGGACACATGATGCAAACTGCTGAGAATAACACTGTGCATGCAGTGTTCTCTTGTAGACAGCATAAGAGCATTTGAACAGCTTTTTAAGGAAAGGTAGATTTGAAAGTACAATTTTAGTGAATAGCCGTTATCTCTCAGAGAATAACAACATTTGGAATCTTAAAACAGTTGCTAAATCATTAACTTTTTAATTCATATCTGAATTAGGATGAGATGTTTTCACTGAGACGAGAAAATTAGATTTTCTTTGCCTTGTATCAAATTGTCCTGACTTCAGCAGATGACATCAAACTGTATGTGCTCTGATAGTGCTCATTTTAATGCTAGTATAAAGCTGTAATTCTTTTCATTTTGATTGGCTCGTTAAGGTCTGCAGCATTAGCATATCCACTTGAGTGATAATTTGATGCCATTTTTGAGGAACCTGAAGCTTTATACCACCCAGGTCATGAGTGCATGTGTGTATAACAGGGAGTCCTCTGCATGGAGTGGGACTGTGAGGAACCTCCTCAGAGTGCTTTGCTGTGTAAAATACACTTTGCTTCCAATAAAATCGTAAAAAAGATGCCTTTATCTTCGTCCAGTATCACCAATCACCCAGGTAACTTGTGGATGAGACTTCTGTATATCTTCAGCTGGTAAACATTCGGGAAGTTTTTGTTACAGAGTAATTATTTTAGCTGTTTTAAAAGGTCACTTTTTCAGATGTGAATGCTAGTAACGTTAATGAAATTAGTTTTCATCTAATAGCCTAAATCTTGGCAATGATGAGAGGATGTAGGGCTGGAAAGGACCTATTTAACCTGACTGCCAGGCCCTAGGGAAGGCAAGCTGTAGTGCTGTCATTAGATGCTTACACTATTGGTATCTGCAATACCAGCCTTTCTGGGTTGGGCAGTTTGCTGATTAATTAGCTGAAATGTTAGAAAATTTTTCCTAATATGACTTAGTCTTTCCTCCTAGGTAATGTTTTCTGAGCATCAAGTAGTTCTTCTTACTCTTTGAGATCTCTGCAGCTGATAAGCACATTTTCCCTGAGTGTCCAAACTGGCTTTTGAGGCCTCCCTCAGGCTGAGCGCTTGTCTCTCACAGGCCATGGTTGTGTGGTGTTTACTTTCTGTGGTATAATATTGTGGTGTTTTGGTCAGCTGCAGTCCCAGATACTTCTCTGTGGAACTGGTGCTAAACCGTTTTATATCCTGTAGATTTAAATATTTTTGGGAAGTTCTAGTATTTGGCAGAGCTGAGAACAGCAGGGGAGGTGCAAGAGTTGCTCTGTGTTTGTTCTGTCAGGAGACTGCAGAAGCTGAAGAACTCCCATCATGGGAGGGAGAGTGCCGTCCTCTCTCTGAAGTGACATTTGTGCTTGTGTCCCTGTCATGCCTCACCTCCTTGATTAAGTAGCCCAAGGCTTTTGAGAAAGTAGAGTTGCTGTCTGTGCTCTTGCCTGCCTTGCTTCAGCACTAGCTCACCTCCTGTGGGTCAGGCAAGCATTTCAAACTTCATGCAGTTCAGAAAAGTCATTCAAAAATACCACAAAAACCAATCCATCCAAATCAGAGATCATGTCTTGCCTCCCAAAGGTAGTGTTCCCATCTTCCCTTCAAGATAAGTTCTGCTGTAACTGGAAGAAAGGTTCACTTGGAACAATTTCACGAAAAAGGAGACTTCATTGCATAGGAAGTTTGAGATCTTTTCTCATGAGCTTTGCTGATGTTGGAGTTCTTTGGCATTATCTTCCGAATTCCGGAAAACGTATTCACATTGTTTTTAGGACTTTGTGTACTAAGGATCTCTTTCCGTATCAGTACTCTGCACGTTTGGACCTCTGGTCCCAAGAGATCATGCCTCTAAAACAAAGGGATATAAAAATTTGTATCCAACTTCTCAAGCAACAAAACAAAGCAGTGTCCCTCCAGCTACAGTATGGAATAAATTATATCTATAATACAGAGGGATCTATGTTGTATTTTACTTTGCATCCTGATTCTGAAGAAATCTGCTCAGACATTTTCACCTAAAGTAGCGAATTCTCATTAACTTGTGGCTTTTGAAGGTAAGCATCAATTGTCATTTGGTTTCTTAAAAAGTTACTAGTGTCCCTTCTGTGGTGGAGGAAGCTCTGTTCTAAAGTCCCTGAATTGTTAGAAGATACTGATCTGTACCTTGACTTGGGGTGTGGGACTTAGATTTATGCTAATTTAAAAATTAAAGTTAAGAAGAATAACTTTAAAGCTGAGATGAGGAAGTGCTTCTCTGGCAAATGTGTGTTTCTAAAGGCTCTTTCATGTTAGAGTAAATAAGGGGTAAGATGGGCCTATGGAGAATGGATGAGCTGGTCCTAGATTCAAGAAATACAGTTTATTTGCAGACAAATGCATATATGAATGTCTCTATAAGCATGTGTCCACACTTGCCGTGTGTGAATGTTAGAAAATTACGTGAATGTCAGATATGTCATACAGATATTTTTGAAACTTAAGGAGAAGCAGTTTGTATAATAAGCAGTTTATTAATGCTGGTCTCTGAAGACAGTCCAGGCTTGTGCACATTCTGTGTGTGTGTGTTCTCTGGTATCCCACATCCTCTGTGCTGACTTGAGTTTTCAAAGGGGATTGTTTGAGCTAGAGGATAGAACTGCAATTGAATCAAAATAGAGACCTCCCCCTCTTCCCACTGATACTTCACTCTTACGGCTCTAACTTTCTTTTTGCTCATTTCAAAGGATTCAGTTAGGGTCAAGTAGCATCAGAAGTTTTCGTCTGAATTCTAGACAGCTTTGTAAGTCGAGTCACAGAATGAGGGGATTACGAATGGAAGTATCTGTGGCAGGCAGCAAGACAGATAAAGAATACTACACTCCTTAAATGCCAAGGAAATAGATACACTGAATCAGCATCTCTGGTAGCCTAGTCTCTAGTGTTAGGAGTTCATGTAAATCATTATACATGAAGAAAAAGACGTCTTCAATGCAGAACTCTCCTGTGGGTTACTGTGACAGTCTTCTGTGTACCAGGAGGTGTTTTCCTAGCTCGAGAGGAGTTTAGGTTCTCTTTTTGTCTGTTTCTTTCTGCACTGCCACCCCCAGTTTCTGGAAATAATACTATACCTTGAAGGACAGCTGGAGAGATTTGTGTCAGAAGTGTTTGTGAAAATGATGTTATTAGTCTCATGTTTGTATTAATTGATTGGATAGAATATTTACAGTTTATGCATCTTTTAATGCCATTTCCTTCTGGAATATCAGTTTAAATAAGGAACATTAAAATGTCCTTTCCAAAAGGATGTTTTTTGTTCCTGCCCTTTCTGACTTCTTTTCATTTTTTTAACTTTTATTTATTTTCTTTTTAAACAAACTTGCCAGCTCTGAGTCCCTTTGGTTGGTTGATGACTTTGGATCAGGGTATTGCCTCCTCTTCTCTTCTGCTTCAGTCTGAGGGGAAGGGATGTGTCAAGGCAGACACTTTAAGTGAAATAGTGGTTTTTCCATTTGGACAAAGGAGCTGAATGAAACCAGGTGAAAAGTGCCATCACGCTCACACAACACACCGGTAACTCTTCCTTTGCTGTCAGCATAAAATTTTAACACTCACGGGGGGAAAAAATAAGGATGTTGTGAAGGAAAGCCGTTTCCATGGTACCTGCGTACAGTATTTTCACTGAACCTGGATGTGTGAGGTGGGGTCTGGTTTCTGTGCACTGAAATTTCAAGGCTTGGGATCCTGTCAGATCCCCCCAATACCCTGAGCTCAGGCCACAGCCTGTGCCCCCTTGTACTCGGATGGCTTCTGGAAGCACTCAAGGTTGAGGAGCTTGACAGAAACTTGGAGGCACCTAGATGCTAAAGGCTGATTGTATTGGTTTTGTTTTTTTCAAGTGCTAGGCCGATAGATTGGTAATAGGGAGGCTTCTGGGGACAGTGTTCCCACTGTAATAGGCAACCCGTGTTTTTGAGAGCAATTGAACTTTCTAAATTCCCTTTAAATAAAGCTCAGAGTCTCTGGTTATGCAGCAAAATGTTTGTTTCTGGGTGCCATGAGGTTAATGTTGTTTTCATAGAGGCAGTTACGTGAAGAAGTTGTGGAGTCTACACAGCCTTAAAACATTTCTAGAGTGTGTTTTGTTGGCAAGATTATATAATGATGGAGAGTTTCATGCTTTGCAGAGTGAAAAGAAACAAGCTAGTGAAACTCTGTGTTCTGTCTCATCTCAGATTAACTTGTCTCACCTTTTTTCCAAGAGGGATTTGGTAGCATAGGGAAAGGATTATGAAAGGAAATACGGTAATGTAGTTCAAACTACACTGGTAGTTAAAAAATACTTTAAAATATATACTCCAGGCTGTAGTGTTCAGGCTCTTGAAATCCTGCCTGGGAAGGAAGGCACTGCTAAGTTACAGTCAGCCATAAACAGAAAATCATATAGCGCTTTCAAGGGGTACGTGACAAGTGGTTAAATAATTTTAAAACACCTAGGGCAAGGAAATTTTAATAGATCTGTCTAGGAAGTAATAAAGTGATAAAAAATGAAAATTTGCTTCAGTTCATAGGTTTGGATAACTCATACTAAATAATTTTGGTCTCTGTGACTAGGCGTGCACAGAAGTCATCAAGGCTTTATATTTTCTCATATGATTATACAAACTCTTGGGCTTTTATAAGGTCTCTTACAAGTTACAAGCATATTCTTTTACCTGATCTTCCAAAATAAGTTGGAAGCTTTCTGTTCGTAGTGCCATCTTACACATGATAACCACAATTGTACACAGTCTTCCGGTGTTGCATACTCTTTTTGTTTTTGTACAAGCTCATTCCATCTAGATGGTAGAGGGAACAGGCAGGCCTCAAGATCACCTGTGCTGATACGAAATGTTTCAACACTTGCTGCAGAGTCACATAAATACATTCACTTGCTCTCTTCCTATTCATTCACATTGAATGAATTGTTCTAAGGTACCAACAAATAGCAACTTACATATACTGGTTTTCCATTCATTGCTGTTCTTCATATATATATATAAAAATAGGGAAACAGAAAAAAAACATGTTCTCATCAAGTCTTCTTTAACACATCTAGCTGAGAAATGTGTAACTTCTGCCATATTCAGTATTTTTTAAATATGATATTCCTCTTGTAAACCAAATAATAGGGGTACAGTTTGGCTGATGACTAGCTAAAAGAATGTGAGTAACTAAAATGGTCCCTTCAGCTGGGTTTTGGCATCCTGTCAAAATTTGCAGTTGGCATGGCATCTTTTCAACTAACACGTATTTCATGTTAGTTTATTGATTGTCTAATGCATATTTCGTGTACCCATGCTAATGTTCCCAAGATGCTCTTCCTAAACACAACCCTTCCAAATTTAAAAAAAAGAGCTACAGATTTTGATGTTTTTCTGTATACTTTGCAGGATTTGCTTTTCCAGTGTGTGCACAGGCAGGTCTTTTCCCTTGAAGTTAACCTGTATTTGCTGTTTATCTCCTAAGACTGGGTTTAGTCACCTGGGTTCAGTGTCATTGTTTTCAGAAAAGCCAGTTATGCTCCATGCTGAAAAACCATGAAACCGAGAAAAAAAATTCATGCGTGTATGCAAATATATCCTAGGATAAAAAAGAAGGAAAAGTGAAAATTAACAGAATGCACAAAGTTGGTTTTAAGCTTATTGAGAAGGTCTCTGTGTGTTTCTGGTGGGTGCTGACAGCTCCACTCTGGAGTCAGGTTTTGAGGTGCCTGTTGCTCCATGGAGCGTTACTTCACACCCCATGGGGCTGTGACTTGGGCTGCGGCAGAGACCTGGCAGGTGTTTGCCCTGCAGTCCTGCCTAGTTCAAATGCAGTCGTGATTTAAACAGTGATATAATTTGTGTTATAATTAAATAATGATACAATGCTGATACTGTTTGTGCTGTACACTGGCCAAGCAGTTGGTGCATGGTACTTGTTTTAGCGCCCAGTGCAGTATTTTACCCTAGGGGAAGGTACATCTTATGTAAAGCAGTTGACTGAGAAAGTCTAAAGCAAAGCAAAAAGCAAGATCTTGCAGGAGAGCTATGCTGACTATCTTATGTAATGGCCTTTTCTTCTTCTGTTCTTTCTATTCCCCTTGATTTGTAAATCTCTTCAACTTTTGTCAAAAGTCAGCTCTGGTAAAGAGAGGGGCCAAGCAGGAGAAGTCCGAGTGAAATGAAAGTGCCATTTTTGTTTGGTTTTGTTCTGCTTTCTGTGTGCTTTTCCCTGGTTATATTTCCAACCCTAGCAGCAAATGGCAACTGAAGCCTCCCTCAACCCACACAAAATTGATAGAGTTTTCAAATTGTTTTTGTACAGTTGCAGTTTGCCTGCAGTGGGAAAAAGCCCACAGCTAGCATAGATCCAGGATAGTTGAATACCGTTGTTAATTTATTCTTCAGTATAAGTCTTAATATCTCTGTTTTTCTAATCTCTGTTCTGTTCCTTTTTTTTTTGTCCAAATTAAATTTGTGCATTACAGGCAAAATCAACAAATTAACAATTTACATCAGAAGATAAGGGAGAATGAAATACGAGCTCAACATGCAAGACTGAGCCATCTTGTGAACTGCGAAGAACCGTACCTGACTAACTTACAGGTAGGATGAATATTTTTCTTTCAGCACAGCTTTCCACTGCCCAGTAACTGGGACCTGAAAGCACGTTCACAATTTTCTGCAGGCCAATGTGTACAGCTTTTGTGATTATTAATGGCTGTGTAATTGCATAGCTATGAATTGTATAGAGAATGCCCTGCAAGTGTTGTAGTTTACGTTATATTTGCAGAAATCTAAGTTACATTAAAATTTTGTACATACTTGGTTTGAAGTCTGATAAAAGTGAGATAGCAATGAGGGATTGTGACACGGCAAGAGTAAGGGTTTAACGGCGTGCATGTGTGGTAGTTCTACAGGGAGACGGTAGGAGAGAAAATAGTTTGATAGGAGAGTATCTGAAAATAACTAATGAGAGGTTTTCTGAAGAGGAGGAGATACTGCCCAAAGGATGGTTAGATTTTAGGGATAGAATAGATGGGGGAGATGTGAGAAGGCAAACAGGCTGGTGGAATACCTTTTGACAGGACACCTGAAAAGGATATGAGCTAGTACTCCTAGGGAGCACTTGGTCTGAAAGGGAACGTCTGGTGGTATTTTAAGTATACTTGTTCTAATTTTCATCTAACTAGCACAGGATCAAGTAGCATAAGGATGAGGTAGCAAAGGTTCACCAAGAAATGCAGATCAGTGTGAGGACTGTGGCTGCTTATAGCACAAATTCCAACTCCAGGCCTTGGCATGTCTAAAAGGCAATGCAGCAAAGGAGTGTTAAAGGCAGATATGCAGAGAAATAACTTTTCTGTCCCTCTTTTATTATGTTATATTTTTCTGTCACAAACACTGCACTAGGATCTCAGCTAGAACACTTCAGCATGACGTTATTTGTGTACTTGGAATAACACAGCTGTACATCAGGTGAGAATGTGGTTTGTGTGACAGCAGAGAAATTCAAGTGGAGCCTCAGTGTGAAGTTAGGTATACAGACACTTTTTAACACATCTAGGAATGTGACTTTTGTTGCTTCCAGATCTTCTTTTACAAAATACTTCAAAATCTGTCTAGATTAAGAATTTTTATTTTTTGGAGGGGCAGGGGAGAAGATGCAAACAAAAAACTCAGCCAAACAAAGAAATGAAGCAATATGGCAGAAACCGGAATTTTAGTGCACATATCTTAGTATGTTATGCTTCAAATAAAGCAGCAGGTGCGTTCCGCTTTCATAATTTAAAGAAGCTTGAAAGTTTATAATGTATTTGGGTTTCTGCTTGATTTGTGTGCCTTCTATAAGATGAATTTATAAAAGCGAATTTAGTTTAATGAAGGTTTTAATCTCTTAATACTTGACTGAAGGAATGTCACTAGTTAAAGAAATTATACAGGCAGTATTTTTAAAGATAACCAATTTATGTTATTAGAAGAATCTCGAAATTGAAAGCCTAATGGGATGCATCTCCTTTTTCATCCTATGTGCAGCTGACTTTCATTTTGTGCTTGTCTGTCTCTGGGCAGTGGAGATGGAAGTTTTGGTATACAGAACGAAAGATAGGAGACCTGCCTTCTGACTGTAGCTCCAGTCTCAGGCTTGTTCCTGCACCATTCTCACCCCCAGGCATGATAGCTCTAAGCTTTGACTGGTACTGATGTTCTGCTGTAGGAGGGTCTTGAGATTGAAGCGTCTCTTACTTCAGTATATTCATAGCCATTTTATAGTGTTTTTCTTTGCAGGAGGTGGTATGATAATGCAGTGTCAGTGATTTGTTTTGAAAATGCTTTTTATCTGCACTTATAGGGATTTATTTTGGGAGAACAATCACACATCTTCTGTAAATCTGAGGGGGAAAGTGGCAACACAATGTTCTTGTGCATTTGTTATGAATGTAAAGGAATCCAGCTTCTTTGTCTTTTTGTTCCAGATTCCTGAAATACATGCTGTTGCCACGTATTTTAATGCTTGAAAAAATCAAACCCCACCCTTCCTGACAGCGAAAAAAAAATGCAGGACTGTTTTCTGCTCTGCAGTTCAAGTATATAGTGTGTGTTCATTTGTGTGATTATTTTATTTCTTTTCATAAGCAACCACAGTATGAGAGCACACCACTGCAACCTCACATTTCAGAAAGATCAGCATCCCACCTCGAGGAGCTTGAGAGAAAGATTGCAGCAGCTGAGAATAAGGAATTACAACTCAGTGAAATTGTAAAACAACTTTCAAACAAATCTAGTGAGGAGAAAAAGAAGATGGAGGAGAAAGTAAGTGTCTTTCCTGTTCCACGTTTCTTTTTGTCACTGTTGCAACAACATATGTTATGTTTGCTAGAAAGCAACTCGATATGTGGGTGTCTTGAGTTATTTTCAAAAGGTTGCTAAACTGTGTCTGGTAGAAAAAGATTAATGATTTCAGGTTTTGGTAATGGATAAGTCTGGACTTGCAGAGAATATATCCTAAAAAGTTATACTGGGTAAAATGGTAATCATGGTAACAGTTTTAACCAGGTATCAGTTACGCTTTGGGGAAAAAAAAAACCTGCTCATTCTTGTAGCTTGAAGTGCTTATTACAGTAAATAACGTATCATTTAAAAACATAGATTGTGAAAATTAAATCCTTATTTTTAGCATGGTTTATAAATGTGGCCCTCAGGCTTTGAGATGCACTTACCAGCCTGTACATGCCTATTTAGCAGGAGTGATTCTCTTGTCGCTTTCTTAGGATGTGCAGAGTGGACTTTAGTCTGAGATAAGGATAGCTGTGTTCTTGGAACTGTTTCGACAAGGGTTTCTTTGCAGGCTGAAGCAATTCCCAGGGGTAATTTTGAATGTACTCACAGCCTTCCTTTATTGCAAGCAAGAATGTGCCATTGACCAAGGGGTTCTTAATTAATGTTTTAGGGATACATTGTCACTGTTATCTTCTTTAATTACTGGGCTTAATTTATATTAAATCAGGTTCAAGGGATACAAGCAATGTGATACAGTGAAGTGTCAGGTGGGAAGACAAAGAATAATGCATAATTCATCTCAAACTTCTGCCTTACCATTTCCTGTGAACCCTCAGTATGCTTTTCTCTGAGGCAGGAAGGGCAGAAATTGGATACTGCTGCTTCCTCCTTTGTGAGCTTTTCCTGCCTGGGTTCCTCACTGTGTAGGAACTGGCAGGCAGTGGCAGTGGTGAGGACCTGTGCAGCAGTGCTTGTGTCAGCAGCATGGTCTGTAGGTTGGACCCTGATTCACTGCACAGTCCTGATTTGCCCCTTAATACCCGTCCATTCTGTGCACTGAACAAAAAGCTCTCAAAGAGAGAGAGGGCAGAGAGGGACAGTGGAAAATACTCTTTTTTCGTGCCTTTCTTTCCACGCTTTTGATCCAGGTAATAAAGCAAAAGAAGTACCAGGAATATGAACAAAGGTAATATAATACAAAAAGTCTTTTCCAGGCTTATGGAAAATTAAGGTGCCTATAGAAAAGGTGTGTAAGAAAGAAACTATTCTGATCTGATGTCCTCTGATGTGATTGTCAGAGTGCATTAAAGTCAGGGTTTTGGCTTCCATTTTTGGTAGATTAAGTTCTTGGTCCTCGTGTTTTAAGTTGTTTTCCTAGTCCAGCGGAACTAAAATATATCCTGATTATTTGTTGCATACGAACATCTCAGTGGGTAAAAGAATTAACAGTATTTTAAGTGTTGAACTGTTTGTGTTTTCAGTTCATAAGGCACATGGATTGTTCTGGGCAGAAGTGAAGCAGCGGTGGTTTGAGGACACATGTAGGCCTATAACTTGAAGCTATTGGGATTAATAATTTTTGGTTTTGTTTTCTGCTCTTAGCCAACCCTTTCATGCAGCTGAGAGTACAGTTCTTGGAGAGTTAACAGCCTCTGCTTCCAAAGCAGGTTTATTTTTTACTGTTATCATAAAACATGTACTCTTTCTTTCTTCTAGCTTAAAACCAGAGACCGATATATTAATAGCCTGAAAAAGAAATGCCAGAAAGAGGCTGAGCAAAACAAAGAAAAACAAAGACGAATTGAAACCTTAGAAAAATACCTGGCTGACCTTCCAACACTGGATGATATAGAAGGGCAGACTAAACAGGTAAGGTAAAGGGGGTTTGTTTCATATTTTAAACATACGAGTAAGCTCCCTAGTATCTGTTCTCAAGTCTTTCACTGTTTCAGCATCTCTTTTTTTCACCCTTATGTTTCGGAAGAGAAGTATTTCAATGTTCAGAAAGCACTGTAAGGTATTAGGATTTCTCAGCGTGAGATAAGTGACACAGGTGTGAAACTATGCAGCAGGTCACTGCAAGGCTGTGATCCACCACAAGGCCTTCTGCTGGTATGGCACCGTGTCTGACTAATGTAACCTTGTGTTAGCTTCAAATTCTAGAAGAGAAGAACAAGCAACTTCAAGAAACCGTGGCTGAGTTGGAAAAGAAGCTCGGAGAGGCACGGTCGCAGTGCAGAGAGAGAGAATTACAGCTGGCGTCTCAGAAGAAAAAAGAAAAGGAGCTGGTCACAACAGTGCAGAGGTATGAACAGCTGCTCAGGCTGTGCCCTGGAATGGGTGTGCTTCCCCACCTGATGTCAAGACCTAATGCTATT
This sequence comes from Cnemophilus loriae, assembly GCA_013397755.1. Lineage (NCBI taxonomy): Eukaryota > Metazoa > Chordata > Aves > Passeriformes > Corvidae > Cnemophilus > Cnemophilus loriae. The sequence continues at coordinate 5,006,646 of VZTF01001716.1, forward strand.
TTCAGTCTTAATCTATTACAGTGCTAATGATTTTTCGTGGCAAGGATTTTACAACTTGCTTTGTGGCAAGCTGTAATTAATACCACAGACAAGAGTGAGCCTAGGACATTCTTTGTGATCTGTCTTTAAGGATGTGGGACACTGCAGCAATGGCAGCATAGCCTGCTGGCGGATAGAGGATGGAATAAACTTGTGTACAAAGGGGTATTGTAAGCAAGCTGTCAGTAGGGCTGTTTAATAACTGATCCTGTCATGAGCAGTGGAAAAACCCCCTGGATATTGGCTGATGGGTGAATCAGGGAAGGGTCGAAGATTTCAAGAAATTCCAGCTGTTTCTTATCTTTTCATTGAGGGTGCAGGTCTCTTTACAAGGAGATTTAGCTGTGGCTAATATTTTGTCATTGAATTTGCCTAAGTATGAAAAAACAAATGGGACAGAGATCCAAGAATATCCAGGTAAGACATGGCAACTTTGTTGCTATGTGCCATTTTAGATCAGGGGAGCTACTTAAACAATTTTTTTTTTTTTAAAGGGAAGAGGGAAGCAGGGGAGGATCATTTTTAAGTATCTGTGGATGTTCCTGCAGTTGGTTGTCCCTCCATTGGGTAAAGGTGCATGCCACAGGAGTCTGAAAGATTTCCATGATGAAAGGCGAGCTGGCTGGGACACCTTGCCAGACAAATTGTTGACACATTGTTTCCATCTTACCAATGGAAGGCCTTCATGCTCTCATAATCTGGAGGGAGATCATTCTGTCTACTCTGAAAGCCTACGAATAGTTGGGGTGACCTCTGGTTTCTAAATTAGACAGCAAGATTAGTACTAATAAAGTGCATTTCCTTTCTGAGAGAAGGTGAGCAGAGGCTTTAGCTACACGTATGGGCTTGAGTTGAGCAATGGAGGGTCTGAAGGCCATGCCCTTCTGTGGGAGCATTCCTGGCAGGAATGGCCTTGTGCTCCTCCTTACAAGTCACAGTGGGTGTGACGGGTGGGTCACCAGCACTGGGCACAGCCTCTGGTTCTGGACTCCACTTCGAGTTGTGTGTGCCCCAGTGAGACAATCTGATTTAAAAGCTCCCAGAGCTTTGGAGGTGCACAGATGCCTCTGATCTATGCTGGAGCTGGCTTTACCACCCGCAGTAGCACAGAGCAACTGTGAGCACCACAAAGATTTGCTTTCCTCCTCTCTACCCTCTCTTCCTACACGGTGCTGCTGGAGCTGTGCCTTTTGGGAGACCCAGCACAGAGTATGGCACATTAAACCTGCATTCATCTGCGTGAATCTGTCCTTGTCAGTGCCATGGCAACTTGAGTAGTTCAGAATTTTTGCATCATTCGTGCACCGTTGGTGCATGAATTACATGCTCATTCCTAAGGCTAGGTTCTGCTAGGTACAGTTTTATAGCTCTGGTTGGAAGATGGTGCAAGTTTCTAATTTCTTCCTAGAACACACAACCCTCTGGTTTTTATTAGCCCACTTAATCTTTCTTTCATGTTGAACGGCAGTTTACAACAGAAAGTAGAAAAATGCCTGGAAGATGGTATCCGGCTTCCTATGTTGGACACAAAACAGCTTCAGAGTGAGAATGAATGTCTCAAAGAGAAGAATGAGAAAGCCAGTAAGGTTAGTCTGCAAATACTCTGCTGGTGGCATCTTTAACCTTAAGTCCTGCACTTATTTTTTTTTAATTTAGGAATAAATATCTCACTGAAGAACTACATATTTGTTGCTAATTCAGATGAGTTTTCAAGACCTGCCTGTCTCTGTTCAGTGTATTGATTTTGCATGAATTTTGTGTTCTGTCAGAGTTGAGCTGTCTTGTCATTTGCCTTTTTAAAGATGGTATTTGAAATCTATGTCTACACACCTGTAGGCTGAATTTTAGACAACGATCTGAAGAAATTCAAGCCTTCTGAATTGCTCAATTTTATATTCTAGGTCATAGACAATCAACAAAATCAGATAACTGGACTGATTTTGGACATGCAGGTAAGGAAGAGTGTATATTCTGTTGTTTACTGTGTGCATTTTTAGTTCATAAGAATAACATTGCTAAAGTTAAATTTTATTCTTTTATCTTTCTGAATAGGAATCAAAGGGAGAAATGCCAAAAACTTAATCTTATGGATGGACTGTAGTCGACCCATGTTCTCTTGCATGCTTGTAATGTGGTCATTATGTCCCTATGGTTTAGCACTTCACCGGTACTCATCAAAAAGTGAACGACTGTTGCTATGTTGCATCCTTATTCTGCTGCTCCAGTGGATCATTCAGAGTACAAAAGCAATGTTGCTTAGGGGCTTCATTGTTCGATTTGTTAGAAGAGATAGGTGCCTTTCTAAACCATCCCAACTTCACATTTGATGTCATTTAGGCAAGTTGAACCCTGTTCAACTGGTTTCTGACACTTAGATACCTTAACTGTCTTGGTGGATCTTGGACACTTAGCTTGCAGCCAGAAAGTTTTCTGGACAGCAGAGGTTGTCAGCTAGGAGTCAGCTGCAGCTCTATAGATCTGATTAACAGAGTGTTGAAAGTTACTCAGTGACCAGGGTTTGTTGTGGAGAAAAAGAAATGTTATACAGCTTTTAGGGAGGAAGGTATTACTTGCCATAGAAAAAGCTGAGCATTTAAAAAAATCCAAACATCTGTTTTCAGCAAATACTGGAGCCAAACTGTAGTCTCTGCATTCCTGTTCTAGAATGTCATTTATCTATTAAAAGTTGTCTCCCACCATTAAACTGCTTCCTTTCTCTGCGTGGTAAATAGGAGGTCTGATTCCTGTCAACAACCATGTATTTGTTTGATTAGATTGCAGTGTGTGAAATGTATCTGTAGGGAAGCAGTAGGAGAATTTAAGTTGCAACATGAGGTACATATGTTAACTGAAAAGGAAATTTAATTATTTAGCTTCTCAAGGTTTGAGGAAGACTAATTTCATCAAACTGAGATGTTTGCATGGAGCAGACTGGTATATGCAAAAATTGTGACACAGGCAAATGCTGTTTCAGGTGTTACGTATTTAAAAAGAAGTTCATCTCGAGCTTCTTAACCTTTCTGAGGTTCTCTGTCCCTTTTTGTAGTTAGGATTATGTACATATATACTCCATATATATGTTGTGCTCTTCAGAGATACACACAACTTGCTAAATGTATTATCATCAACCTAAATCTTCTCATGTTTCCTAAACTTTCAGGTATTTTTCTCACCATCACCTTTATCTTAAGACTAGTGATCTTCAGTGTTTTGTGTGCTTAGCCTGACATGACTTTAGGGAGCTGGGACTGGGAAATGCTGAATTGTTGTGAGTGGGTGAACAGGGTATAGTCTGTGAACAGGGTACTCTTCTGTTCTCCAGGACTTTCTCTTACTTTTCCTCTTGAGGTATTTTATATAAGGACAGAAAATGAGATTTGAAAATGGTGTCAGCCCTCAAATTACTTGTAGACTATAGCAGCTTCTTTGTATCCTTGATCTCCCTGGCCTTCCATACTTGTGACCTAGGAAGCATTGAAAATTACTTCATTAGAAATTGAAATCCCTTATCACCCCAGACATGCAATTTATCTTCAGCTAAGATGATCTCATTTTATTCCCTGTCTTCTGCCACATTGTAAACTTATGTTTGAGAATGTATTTCAGTTCGTTGTTTTTAACTTGCGAGCTGAAAACAAATTCTGTTTCAGACAGCAGTTGTATAAAGCAGTATTAGTTTCTATTTGTTCATAATCATGGTGAAATTGTTTTGATCTTTCTTGTATGGTTTTGCTTCATTGATTTGTTGTTCTGAGTGAGAGGGATTAAAATTCTGGTTGGTCTTGATGAGATGCTGTGCTGCATATATAGTGCATCTTTAGAAAGAGAAAGATTGTAGAGGACAGTGGTGTTCTAAAAAAGAAGTTCATATTTACTTGATTAATTTAGATGTCACAAAACTAACAGTTTTGGTACAAAAAAGGAGAGTAGAAGTAAGTCAAGTTGTACAATGCCTATGTTACCCAAAGTAAATTTGTCAATCTTGTCAGTCACAATAAACCCCAACTGTGCCAGGCTGGGAATATTGCCACCAAGTTGTAACTTTGGAAAGCGTATGGAAAAATTAAGGGTGAAGTACGGAGAATTCATAGCACCAGGAGGAACGTGGAAATCCTAGCAATGTAGGTTCAGCCAAGCTGTTAAGCACACGTGCTTTTTCTGAGGTTTAAGATGAGGGTAACGGAGAATGATAGATCTTAGGTGTATCTTTTAAGAATAAACACTGATTTCTACTTCTAGTAGTTCCCATTACATGGAGCAATTCCTGAGCTGAACATGTGCACATTGCTTGGAATATTCTAAAAGTTGTTTCTTGTTTAGTTTGCAGAGTCATGTAAATTTAGTGGCAGATGTAGTTCTGAAAATACACTGGGGAAAGTTAATATTTCTCACCCTGTCTTCCTTCCCACCTCCCAGAAGGCTGCACAGTCCAACCTTTTTTGTCGGTTGTTGACATGAACATGAGACGTGTAAGTGGTAGTCCTTGTGCATCTATCATAGCTGGGGCTCTGGATGTCCCTGAAATTGATCTTCATCAAAGACTGTTAAAATTGGAAGATATTTGGAAGCTGGGAGGGTGTTTTGGGCACCTGCATTGCCCTGTTCGCTTCGTGCTTCCTAAGTATGGTGTCTGTATGCCATAGATGGAGCTAGAAAGACCTTCAGTCTAACCTAGTAATGGCTATTCTTCTCAGTAGATAATGTTTCTAAAAAACTAAAAGCAATGGTTCAACATCACTGCAGGTTCTGCTCATCTGCAAGCACGCAAAGGAAATGCCTGAAGCAGTTATTTCCTGCCCTCTCCTGGCCCAGGGTGTTTCCTTTGCCTCCTTCCTCCCGCTGGTGTGTGTAGCTGTGCTTTCTCAAAGAGCTTATCTTTAGGATACACGTTACTTCAGCACTTCCTTTTGAGGGGCATACTGTGGGTAAAAAGAGCAGCAGATCAAGTGTATGAATATGGTTTTAAAAACAAGTAGTCATTTCTGGGTGCTGCCTGCTCATTCTTACTGCTGACATGAAAATAAAGCGTTGGGGGTTTTTTAGTCCACTTTAAGTGTGTAAATGTTAGCACCATTGTTTTAAAGTTTTGCAAAGAGTATGACAGAGTACTGACTCTCCACTGCTTGTGTGGTGTCGAGCTGAATATGCAGGCAAATTTTGTCAATGCTCCAACACCTCCTGTGACCAGCCAGGCCTTTAAAAACTTCACTCAGTGTTGGCCCTACCTTGCCTCACATTACTCTCTGCCTTCTTGCCAGTACTGATAAATCTTACAGGTGGCAAGTCACAGCTGAAGAGATCTCTCTGTTTGAAAGCATCAGGAGTTTATATAGTCTCTATTCATTGTTAGTATTCAGATAAGATGGCTTGAATATTCCTCTTTCTGAATTTTGCCAGATGACCTGGAAAGACATATCTACAGATTTAAAAGCCAAGTAGTGGAATAAATATGAGTACTTTCAAGAGTAAAGGCACCTGTGGTCATGTTGAATTCACCCTGAAAATTCCATTTTGGCAGTATCTCGTGATTTCTCAGTTTGAACTCTGTGGTTGAAAACTGGGGAATTGACAGCAGGAGGTTCCATATTGCAGCAGTTTTTTTATTTATTGTTGTTTAAGATTGTTAACCTGTGTTTTCATTTATTTCAGTCTATGCAAGAGAAGCTTTCACAAGAAAAGCTGATAATTCAGAAGATGACAAATGAGCTTGAGGAAAAAGAAAGACATATAGAGCAGTTGAATAAAACTCTCTCTGAAGTAAGTAAAATAGATCCAGTAACCCAACCACCAACCACACCAGAGCCAGGAAGAACCTTATAGAATGATTGTAAGATCTCTTGGTAGGGCTTTATGAGCTTAATTACATACTTAACTGTCCTGGCTCCCATGCAGAGCCACTCCTCAAGAAGTGAGAACTTAAAGGGGGAAGATGGCTAAGTAATGGTGACATGAAATAGCCATGTAAAAGCTGTCTATATGCTGTTCTTTGGAGGGGTACAGAAGTACTGATTATATGTTTGGAAATTAATTCTTTTTAATTGTACTATTGTAGTTTGAAACTTTCTGCGACAGTGAGTGCTGCAGATGAACTGTCCCCTTTTTTCCATTTGCTTTTCACAAAGAACCAAAGACTGATGGAAGAGAATGCCTGCCTGAAGGAGCAGATGCGGCTGGTGGAGCAGTCCAGGCAGCCAGTATCTGAGAAGATGCCTGTAGCAGACCAGTTGTTCAAGGAAATGTCCCACTGCTTGTCTGACCTGAAAGCACTGTGCAGTATTCTTACCCAGAGAGCTCAGGGCAAGGAGCCTAACCTTTCCTTACTGCTGGGAATCAGATGTAAGTGGTGTTTGCCTTCCATTGTTTAATAGATGTTTTGACACAAAGGAAAAACAGTTTAGCTAATGTGGTGCTTGAACTTGCCAGCTGGACAAGCTTATGTCTCCTTGCTATGCAGATGGAGCAGTGGTGCATGAACTCATGGAGCACTCTGGAAAAGCTGGGCTCTTAGTGCCTGTGGGCCACTAAGTGCATGTGACTGCACAGGGCTTTGCCAAGAGAGCAGGTAGCTGGTTCTTCATGTGGGCCCAATCCATGGGTATGTTCACTCTCCTAGAAAAGAAAGGTGTGTAGCCAGGTGTCTGTCCCTCCAGAGACACACTGCAGTCACTATGAGGGTTAACAGATGCTAAACACATCTTGTGCTTTTGTTTTAAAGTCCTTGGGGTCAAGTGATAGGAGTATCTATTTACTGTTTGAATATATATGTGTCTCGTTTGGGAGTGGGAGTGTCCAGGTGTTCTAAATAAGCCTTGTGCCTGGTAACTTCATCTCTAGTGCTGTTCATCTAGTCTTCAGCATTTATTAAGCTGTTAAATTTAACCAGGAAATGAGAAGCATACCCTAAAACCAGTCAGACGAAGTTTGTGCTAGGTCTTTCCTTCTAACAAGCTGGTTTTGTTGACCTGAATGTATCATATTCTAATGTTTTCTGAATGTTAATTAGAATTCATCAGGTAGACAGGTTGCTGAACTGAACCATCAGCGAGGTTAAAAAGTAAAGTACAGTGCTTGTGTAGCAAGAGCTACTACACACCTGCTAGCCCTCTTTTCTGAGTGACTATAGAAACCCCTAAAGTCTCTAGAAAATGGCTGCTCTGTCCATTTTTTCCCACTGCTGTTCTGATTCATCAGACTTCAGCAAGTCTAGGTCTTGGTGCAAACAGAAAAGCATGTCTTTCAGAGAAGCACTGATGGGCTCTGAGTTGAGTTTAGGTTCACATGGTACCACATTTTGTAGACTGTTCATCACACTGAAGTGTGATTTGTCTTGATGTAATTAAAGTGACCTGCCTCTTATTTCCAAGGAGGTGACTAGTTGCAGTATTCACAGGACACAGCTGCTGGAGCTTTAACCTTGGGTGTTGTTTTTCGTAGCACTGAGCTGTTCATCTGAAGAGAGTGAAAATTACCACAGCACAGAGACCCTTTCGAAGAAGCTCTTGGACGTTTGTCAGCTACGGAAGGATATTGATGAGTTAAGGACTATGATGTCGGACCGTTACGCTCAGGACATGGGGGACAACTGCATCACTCAATGACAGCACTCCATCTAGTAGCAAACAACTCACTGGGTCTTGCTATGTCACAGGTCTTTGCATTTCCATTAAGGAGCCATATGGGAAGGCTGCAAATAGCACCAGACACGCATCTCTGAGGGCTGTGTGTAATTGATCTCGGGAGTCTGGTGTGCAGGGGACAGTCATCTTGTGAACAGTGGTACAAACTGCAACAAATCTTTTCTCCAAACTACTGAATGTAGGAACAAGCTGTGAAGAATGATTCAGTTGGACACTCTGTTTCCTTCATTTGGGCTCATTTTATTACTTAGCCAAGTTTTTGGAATCAGAGCTTCAGAACAGCCGTGCTGCTACAACTCTCAGTCCTTCCCTTCATCAAGGGTTTGTGTGGCATTATCTGTGTTCAGATCTTATGGGAGAGGGTCAAAGAACCTGTAGCTGTCCATGGTGAAGCCAGAGGCTTCTGCCACTGCACTTCACTCTTAAGAATTGCAATTAGAACAATCTTGGAGCACACAAAATGTAATTGCTCTCCAAGTTGTCAAAAATTAGGATATAAGAAAGATGTTTTTAGTAATGGATGTCTACCTTGTTTGTCCAGTAGCAGAAAAACCCCAGGTTTAACTCCTTTATGCAAACAAGTTCATAAAATATAGCTGTATCAGATTGTTTGAAGCACTCTCACATTGCTGTAAGAAGTTTCAATGGTACAAGGTCTGTGACAAACCAGAGAAGCTGTAAGACATGAAACTGCAGCATACTCCATGGCTGTAAGAAAAAAAACTCCAAAACAACCAACAACTGTATTTTAGTGTTTGTACTTATTTCTCCCCTTAGGTCCTTTCCATTTCAAAATGTTGCTGTGTTTTGTTCCTGAAGGCCTCTGATAAGGTTGTGCACCACCTCAGCTGTTTTTACCACAGCTACAAAAAGGGTGTTTGACTCTTGGCGAAAGTAAGGCTCAAAACAGAATGTTTCCAGTTAGCAGTATAAAGTACTTGGTTATCTGAGGACTGAAAAATTTTCCACATGGTTCAGGAAATCTTGATTTCTCCATTTTTGTAGGAAGCAATTACGTAAAATAGTAAGCTCATGTTCCGTAGCTTATTCAGTGAGTGTCACTTGGCAGTGCTGTTTAACTCCCATGGGACAGATGAAATTTCCAGGAACATCACTGCAAGTTAGCTGCACAGTTATGCATAGTGGAAAATAGTATTTAACTGAAGGAAACAAAAGCTTGCAAAGAGCAAAACCACTTTTAAATCACACTGTTAAGAAAAATACGTGCATCACTTACTTGTATGGTATTGCAAGGTTTCAGATGCCTTAAGGTGCAAGTCAGTCAACTGATGTGGAGTGGGGATAGCAGTAGAAATGTCTTGGAAAGTTTAGCAATTTGAACCAAGTTAATTCTAGGGTAACATTTTTATGGCAGAAGTGAATATTTTCAGTTTTCTGATTTGGTGATGTTTTGCTTTCTGTTCATTGTTTAACAGTTAATGTTGTTTTTATAATCTAGTGGTTTAATTGTTTTTAGCTGTATGGATTTATTTATTTGACAGTTTTCTCTATTCTGAAACTAGACTTGGACTAATTTGTGAAAAATAGTGTTGCTGTTTATAATACTGCTACATGGTCATATCAGATAGATTAATCTGACTGGTTCAGCTCCTGTGAGCACTAAAACAGTGTCTAGATAAAATCTCAAGTGAAGTTATCTAGTATCTACTTAAAGGAAAAAAAGTGAGGCCATTTTATTTTAAATTTCTGTGCTCTTTCTGTAAGCTCACTGGATCTCTCCACCAGGGCATAGTTTGCTCCAGTCTCCCTTGTCCTTCTCAGTGGTGTGATGCAGGTGCAGTTGGAAGTACAACTGTGCTCTTCTCATTGATATGACGAGTTCTGCTATGAGTGGGGAAAAGATGTTCTGAACTAATCTGCATTCTTAGACTGCAAACAGATCGATGGTTGTTATCTAAAGGAACGATTTACTCTGGTAGCTCATTAACAATATTAATTCCACATTAATACACACCTGCTGCATCAAAGGTGTACTTTTATACTAGTCCAAAACTGAAAACAAGGATCTTTGTACCCAATGGGCTTGCACAGTTTGGTGTGCCTCTGACAGTGCTGGCTTTTGTGACTAAGGCTTCAGCTCGTTCCTCTGGTGTGGTTGATTGGGTTCATCCCTGCAGTGAAGTAGTCTTCAGTTTATGGCATCTGTCTCCTATCAGAATTCAACAATAGCATTTCAGATAATAAATTAGAAATATTAGGCAGAGAGGAAACACACAAGTTACACATTATTGCTTCCTTAGAGAGCAATGTTGTACCTATAAAAAATTACCAAAACCTACATTTATCTACATTTGATAGAAATAACAAGGAGTTTAATAGAGCAATTAGAGGGGAGCAGGAGATCTTTAGAGTCACTTTGAGCTATTAAGCTTGTCACTTGGCTGGTATGCCTCCACTGTCCCTCCTGCTAAATGGTGATACTGTACTGCAAAGTTGAGATCCGTAGTTTATATTTACAAAGCACTTCAGAGCTTTTATGCTCTTCAAGTATTAGTTGAAAGTCCCTCTGGGAGGAGATCCCATTTTATTCATAATACTTCTGATTGCAGTGCTGTAATTTTGTGTTCTAATGTTTTTGTTACAGAACCTATAATATTTATGTTGACTTGAAAGCACTTGATTTTAAAACCCCCTGAGTTTATCTGCCTCAGTCAAATTAAAGTAGGGAGGTAAATGATAGATGTATGAGCCAAAGATGCAGACTACCAATTGACTATTTACAGTGATACAGTATTTTTCTTTGATTTCTTAAAATTTGGCCTGTTGTAGTGGTAGCAATTACTATATATGCATCATTTTACAGATGCCTCTAAATGGAATAAGCTTTGTCTAAGATATGCATGACTGTTAAATTGGTTAAAATGTAGTGTGTGTGGTCTCATTCAGCATATTTAATACAGAGGTGATTAACGAATGTTAACATTGGAATTGCTTCGATTTAGTCATGACAACTTTTTGCTGTAGCTGTTAGACAATCCCAAGGGCTGAAAACAACTGCAGATGAATGGATACTGTACCGTTCTGGCTGTCAGCGAACCGTACAGTAGCATTTTGTACAGTTTCAGATAGAATTTATATGATCCTCTAGAAAATATTTACAGTAACTACTGTATTTAAGAATGTATTTTGAAAAAGACATGGAAAGTAACTGTCTTCTGACAAGCTATAGATGATGTATTCACTATATAGAAGTATTTACTATATAGAAATAACGCAGCTCAGTCATGTAAATGTGATTTAGGTTGCTGAACTCTGCTGTGCAGCTTTGTGTTGTGACAGGTGTGTGAAATTGTGGAGATTTGCTGTAACTACCCACTTGGGCTCCAGCATTTGAAACTGACGGTGGTCGTGAGTCATTCAAGAGCTGAAATTCCATCCTTTTGACTTCAAAAGGTTTCCTTCCTTCCTTCGCCCTTGCTGCCTGTCTTTTGTTTCAAATGGTTTTTTGGACATTTTTCTTGGGAAGAATAAGAGCACAAGGAAAGGAAGAAAGCAAACCCTTTCCTCCATGACCTGCTGCCATAGCATGGGCAGTGACAGCATGCTGTGGTCTCTCCACTAGGGCATAATTTACTCCAGTTTCCCTTGTCCTTCTCAGTGGTGTGATGCAGGTGGAGTTGGAAGTACAATTGCACTCTTCTCATTGATATGACAGGTTCTACCATGAGTGGAGAAAAGATCTTCTGAACTAATCTGCATTCTTAGACTGCAAACAGATCAATGGTTGTTACCTAAAGGGATGATTTATTCTGGTAGCTCATTAGCAATATTAATTCCACAGCTGCATACCTTTGTGCCTTTTTAGCCTGAAGTAAATGTATATTCCCCTTGAGCTTCAGATAAGTTGTTAGGATGCTGATGACTGCACCTTGTTTTCCTCTCACCTGCCATTACTTTGTTAATAAGCTTTTGTAGTAAGAACTCTTGCATAATGTCTAGAAACAGAAGTACTGAAACTAGGTACTAGGTGTACACTTTGAATGTTAGGCTGGTTGTAGTATGCAGCTTCTCTGAACACGATGTGTGAGCAGGAAACACAAATCATAATGTGTTTTTTCTGTGTATATTAATTACAGTATATCATTAGTTCAGTGGGGAGGAGTGTCTGGAGCTCTCTTTTAAAAGCACAGCTGACATATGTACTGGATCAGTCCCTGAAGACTGGTAGTTTTGTAAATTGGGTTCAATTTTTGAACTGCTCAGAATACCTCATATGTAAATAGAGTTGTCATGACTTAATCACAATGTGTTCATTGTAAAAAGTAAAGGAGCCACTGGCTGGCTCAGCTTTAGGCTTGTTGTTCTTGCCTCTTTTTGTAATTTTTTTTAAAGTAGGGTTTACAGCTAGAATTTTGAATGCCAAAGTTCTATTTATTAAATAATAATAAAAGTTTTCATTGTTAATGATTGGTATTTTTCCACTGGAATTTGTTTGTTGATGTTTGGGATTTGTATCCACAGAGCAGAAATAAATTTTGTTACAAAAGTGAATTTTTCATGGTTCTCATTTGTCCAGTGTCTAGCATGTGACAGAAGTGACCAAAGCTGGAGGCAAGAAAGGAAGTTCTGTTCTGCTGGAATACCAGCTGACCAAGCTCTCTCTTCCTTACCTTATGTTTTGGGGTTTTTTTTAAAAATCAAGGGCTTGATATAAAAAATATTATTTCTGTGTGATGAAAGGATTTTAGAGCAGAGTTCCCTGATGCTTTTTTAGACAGGTGCTATTGTTGGCCATCTTGGATGTTGATTGGAGAGATCACAGATAGGTCTGTTTAAAAGGCTAAGCACAAAATTGTAGGCAGAAATCAGAAATCCCTGCTGCATGAAATACTGCAGGTCAGTACAGTCCCACACAACTAAGCAGCATTGACTTCCATGTCAAGTTACGCTGAGGAAAAGTCAAAGGTTAAGGATTTTAGTCAATCTGACAGGAGTCTTTACAGGTGTAGAGGGAAGGAGGGGTCACCCAAAAAAAGGGTTTTTTTCTGGCAGTTCCCTGTGATAAATCTTGGAGCCTGTTTGGAGTATCAGGTGCTGAATGGGCTTTGTGTGTAGAGTGATCTTCTCTTCCCCTCCTCACACTCCATCATGTGGAGTGCAAAAGTTGGCACCAGCTTTTCTTTTCAAAGATGCCGAGAAGTGCACTCTAATTAGCTAATGTATTATATATGGTAGACATCAATTACTTTTCTCCAGCATTGTGACTGAAGGTCACATGATGGGCTTCTAACTCAATTAAAAACGTTCTGTGCCCTGTGTAAATACGTGTAACGGGCTGCACAGCTTTCCCTATGATTGCTGAGGGTGGCCTTTTGTGAGCTGCTCAAAGTCAGGTTTAGTTTCTAAGTGCAAGGACTAAAGCAGTGCTAACAACAGTGGTGGTAGAAAATGTTCTGTTGCCTTTTATTCCACAAACGAAATACAACTCCACATGTAGATAAAAATGAAGCCTCAAACAATAGTGCTGCAGATAACCCTGCAGCCTCTTGAATGAGTACGATTTGCAACAGGTAAATCTGCACTAGATTGCATGCCTTATGTAAATTAAGTCTGCAGGATGTGCTAACCATGCTGGGTCGTTTGTTTTGTAAATGAATGGGTTCAGTATACTTGGAAAATTTCCAGGTGGCAAGGGAAAGTGGATAGTATGAACGATGGTATGTAATTACGTTTTAGTATGTTCATATATATTTGCTGGCTTTGTGTTAGTTACTCCCCCTTTGGGGGCAGCTGCTGCTTTTCTCCTCCTTTTCTTGGTGTCACAGGTCTGAATTTCGTGGAGATAAAGGCACGCTTCAAGTCATGGAGTTGGAGACTGACTGTGGGAAACCTGATAGGTTCAACTAATGTTTTGAGGTGCTTTGATGAGCAGTTTGGCAGCTCCCTTGAAGAATGCAACCTGTAGGTATTAATAGACCAGAAAACTGATTTAATGGTCTGTGTGCCTGTGAAAGTTTTTGCCTGAAGGAAGGCAAAAGGAAACCATTGTCTAATTCTGGCTGAGCAAAATGGTGTCTCCTGCCGAGAGACTGAATTGTAATGCTAAAGGTGGTTGTAAGAAAGTTTTCTGGCTGAAAAGCCCCCCTTGTGTGGCATCTGAATAGAATTTAGTATCAGAAAAGGTTGTCTCCCCTACATTAAAACACAGGAATACAGGTAGCCCCTGACAGCTGTCAGGGAGATGCCAAAACCCCTCCCACACCAAATGGGTTGTATAGAGCTTTGAGGTGACCCCAGGTGCCAAAGGAGGGTATTTCTGAACCTCACTGCTGTCAGCGTATGTTGGTATGGGGGCCCAACCATATCCTGTCCCAGTGCTGGGCCAGCTCGCTGCCAGCCCAGCTTCCAGGGTCGAGCTCTACCTTAAGGGAGCATCAGGAGCCGGCTCCCAGCCCCAGAACTGGTCACAATGCTTCAGCGTGGGCTGAGTCAGAAGCCAGATTTTCCTGGTGTCTCAAGAAGCTGATTCCCGCTTTGCAGCCCTTCTGGATTGCATTCCCAGGAGCCAGGCAATGTGGACAATAGGACTTAATGGACCGATGCATTTTCTGACCTTCTGCTGTTTTTGCTCTCATAATGGTTAAATGAGATGATGCCTAATTTATTGTAAGTTAATTGGGAGCAATCCAGCAACAGGGAGGGGGAGAGAGCTGTTATCAGAGTGAGTGATGACACAGACTTTGAGGTGATCTGTCTTCCCCAGTGCAGAGACACTTGAGCTGTTCAGGAAGCTGTGTCTTAAGGTGGCCTGAAAGTAATGCTTGCTGGGCAAGACCAGACCTTCAGGGCAACCTGCAACAGGACAGGATGGGCTGCTGAGGACCCTCTGTCCTGCTCCAAACACATCCTGGCTGTGAGACAGGCCCTGGAGTCTGATACGCCCCGCTCTCATACGTGAAAGCTCCCACAGGATTTTCAAACTGAGCTTCCTCCTCAGGAAGCTCAGGTGTGCCACAGCAGGTTGGTGGCTGTCACCCTCCTGTTAATCTGGCCAGTGCCTGGTTGTCTTCTACATTAGAGCTGGGGTGGCAGGACCCAGTTTCTGGAGCCTCTGTTGGTCAGTAGCTTTTTCAATAAATGGTTTACTGGCAAATTAAAGCCACAAAGCAGCCACCTCCCAGCAAAATCATCCCTGAAACACTATAACCATGTGCAGAAGATCATCCAGCATCAGCAGTTGTCTTCCCAGCTTCTGCATCCCTCATGGGAGCTCATCACTTTGGGGAGAGACAACGAAGGTCACAGGTGGGAGGGAGCTGACACAGGCATACAGTGCCCTGCTGGGAGCTCTGCTGGAGGAGGGAGCGCTGCAAAGGGCCTTGATTGATGGCATAATCCCATCAACCCCCAGACACACCGCATTATACAAGCCAGTGACGATCGGATCATTAGTTACATGATCACCCACTGCCTTGGTGCCTGACAAATAGTGAAGATAAGTAATGGGATATTTTTAGTTTAAATTGTGGTTTGAACATTTTAATTAAAAGCGTATTATAATCAATCTGTTTCTAACATCCTTTCCCTCACCCTCATTCATAAAAATTAATTATCTCCATGGAAGGCCATTGAGTGAGTGTATCCCGCTCCTGGCCAGTCGCAACTTCAGAGCCTGAGTTTGCCCCTGTGTGGGTGGCTGCGTGCACCGAGCCAGCCCAAAATTGTATGCTCGGGTAAAGCTGGTCACCAGGGCAGTTCACCAGCCTTCCCAGGGCTGGCCTAGTATGGGGGATGTTGCAAGTCACTTAAGCAAAAGTGATGGTCTGCTCAGACCCAGCTCTCTCATACATCCATTTGTATCTTGGAGGTGAGAAGAGCTGAAAACAACTAGACTTTCACCAATTCAAAAAGAAAATTGTCTTTTCAAAGTACTAGCTGTTTTAAAATGTCCCAAATTTTCCCCGAAGTTCTGCTGCAGTGGCTATAAAGGTCAGCACAAAAAGTGACCCCAAAATGGCTGAGCAAGTGATGCCATGATGATTTAACAATATGGGGGTACCAGGCAGCTTAACGCTAAGTATTTGCAGTGTCGCTCCAAAACACATGGAGAATGTAAGAATAAATACAAAATCGATCATTTAAGTATATGTAAATAAATAAAATCATTGGCCACACTTTGCCTTGACCTTCTCAAGGCTCATCACTGATCCCAGCCTGCATAAACAAAGGGAGGCTTAGGCCTTTAGGCACCATATTTGGGCATTAAACTTTTTACAGCAGCTCTGGAGTTCAAAGCAGAAATGCTTCCCCTGCCGAAGAGAAATCAACAGTTTTAACTGAGGACTTTATTTTTAAAAACTAAAATAAAAAAATACGTAATTCTAGTGTTATTTTCTCCTGGGAAATCACACAATGTGATGTTTCTATCAGCAGGGCTGATACACTTGCAAACTGTACAATTTTCTGAAGTCCCAGTAGATGGTTTGTGCAAGGTGGAGTTGGCAACAAACTATTCCCACAAATTAAACAAAATCAGATTGTTTGTAACATACATTGCAAGTGGTGACTTTACAAAGCAAAAGAGTAAGTCAAAGACCTTGATCACATAAATTAAGAACATCTGGTTCAGGAAAGAAATAGAGTCCCTTTTCCAATAAGAAAACAACTACACTGTTACAGGCTTCCAGATAAATTAACCGACAGCTGCGATAGGATCCATAATTCATCAGTTTGTCTGTGAGGATGTTACAGGAGACAGTGCTGGAAGGCTTCCTAAGCTCAAGGTGATATCATGCCCTGCTCTCCCCTTCTCCACCAAGCAAATAATTTTGTGGTAGAAGTCTGTCAGATCAGTCACACATGGTTTCCCCTTCATAAATCTGTGCTGATTATTCCAAATCACTTGTCTTTAATGTGTTCAGAAGCAGTTTTCAGCATAACTTGTTCCATCCCCTTCCCAGGGATCAAGGTGAGACTGACCAGCCTGCAACTCTCCTTCCTGCCCCGTCCTTGAGGATGCCATGACTGTACAAATATTATCAGGAGTGGCCTTGCAATGACATCTGGCAGCTCCTTCAACACTCATGGGAACTTCCCATTGAACCCAAAGATTTGTGCATGCCTGGTTTGTTCAAACACCTTACTTGAGCCTCCTCCATAGTGGATAAATCTTCATTACTCCTTAATTCCAAACCAGGGAGATGATCTGGTCTGTGCTGGCTACAGATGCCTTTAGTGCTGCTGTTCCCTTTTTTTGGGGTACACCTTCCATTTACTCACAAGTAAGAGTCTTTCCCCAACTCACGAGGGTGGCAGACGCCACTCAATCAGTTAAGGGAGTTAAAACTTCCATGCATTTAGAAGGTGATGATGCTAACATGGTTTTTTTCCATCTTTCAAACAACTTGACCCCCGAAAGTGAAGTACAACACTCTGAAATTTCACTGTTATTTTGAACTTAAACATATGTCAAGCAAAAAAACCCTCTAAATTCGAAGAGCTGTGAAGGCTGGATGTGCCATTTCTGCACTTACGTGCTTTTCCCTCCCCATTTTGCCAGCTGTCTGTTCTCCCCTCTCTTCACTGCTCAACACTGGAGCAAAGCCTTTCTGAACCTTTGAAGGAGGCACACCGTGCTGTGGGGCACTCCTGACATGATTTTCAACAACTGTGTTTCTCCAAAGAACTTTTCTTCCTTCTTTTAAAGGACTGGAGTTGGGCTTAGCATACATGAGGCAACATCATGACAAAAACAAACGCCAGTGTCACCTTCCACTGCTGGGTGCTCACAGCAGGCAGCCCGATCTGCTAGGTTGGATATACAGGAAAGAGGTGAATTGTTTCTTCTCCCCTCCAACCTGGGGTGGAGTGATTAAGGAAGCAGTGAATCAAGTGTTCCAAGCACATTTGATTGCTTGTCATGACCTTGTTACACAGGTCCTTTTGGAACATCACTTGGTGGCTAGAAGTCACACACACAGATACAGACACACACACAGAGACCTTGCTTTGCAGCTGGGTTCGCTAGGGTACTTGCATTATTTGCATTTTGTTGGTGCTTAAGCTGACGTTTCTCCGTGGTCATCTAAGGTAGGCTGAGAGAAGTCCCTCACACTGTGTGGCAGGGAACAGGAAGCTTGGATGGATGCCGAAACACAGAGCCAGGGGAGCATGGAAGAGCTGGCAGGGTCCTTACCCAAGGAGAAAAGGGACAGGGAGAAGCCTTCACCCATGATAGATGGGTTCCAAGAGAAGAGCATGGCAAGAAGTCGAAGCTGAGCCCTGCCTTGGACATTTGGGAACAAACAATTTACGTGGCAAGTCAGTCTCAAATGATTAAAGTGGGGATAAAAGGAGCTCTCATGTAGAAGTAGTCTGAGGCAGCAGTAGTGGCATTTTCTGTTTCTTAGGTCTAGGGTTTCACACAGATGTCCAGAAAGAATATCTAAAAATATCACACCACCATAGTACAATTATTTATGTGCACATTAATACAGAACACAACATGGTCTCTGTCTAATTAAAGCAAAAAATCTATTACATAAGCTGACCTTCAAATAAAAAGAAATTTATTAGCTCTGCACTTACATATTCTACATCTGACTTCAAAATGCTTTGAATTGTTCCAGTGTACATAGTGAAGAATTTGTTTCTTCTTGACACAAACCAAGAAGAGGTCACCTTGCATCTGTGGCATGCCTGAAATGTATTTCAGAGGCACCACGTCCTGAAAAATAGGCACAAAATGCCCAAATGTGGTGCTGGCTGTTCTGTTTGGGCTGAGCTGGACATTTTGAGCAAGTAGCTCCCCTCAGTACCTCAGTGTAAGTGTATGTCAAGTGGAGATTACACAGGCTCCCTTGGAAAGCATCTTGACACCCCTGGATGAAAATTTCCATGAGAACTAGACAGCATCTCCACTAATGAGCATTCACATACTAGTCTATGTAAGTGAAATGCTAAAAAATTAGATGCTAAAAAAATTAGTGGTTTTAAATCTGACCACAAAACTGAGATACCACATCTCCTGTCTTGAATCCCCTACCGCCCCATCTCAGTAATCCAGGAAAACTGTCCCACTTCCAGAATTGAGATTA
The DNA here is from genome assembly GCA_013397755.1 of Cnemophilus loriae. Taxonomy (NCBI): domain Eukaryota; kingdom Metazoa; phylum Chordata; class Aves; order Passeriformes; family Corvidae; genus Cnemophilus; species Cnemophilus loriae. The sequence continues at coordinate 5,025,379 of VZTF01001716.1, forward strand.
CTGGAATTGCACAAAACTAAATCCGTTCCTCATACAATGAGTGGGGGAAAAACCCAAGATTTTAAAAACATCACTGAGTAGTAACCGAACTACTTAATTCAGCCAAGAAGTTGTCATTTCATTTACATACAGCATGAGTTTCCTAGATCCACAGGTTCTTTTGCAAGAAGACCTGAGATTTTTTACCTCCTGCTGTAGAACTAGCACAATACCCAAGTTTTCTTTCATCAGGTATCAGACCAGCCTGTTAATCATTAAAATCTCTGCTGGATTCCCTGCACTAGGGTCTGCTAAACCGTGGTTCAGAGTTTGTTACCTTGTGCTTGTGCATCATGGTGGAGTGTTGCTGCCTCATGTGCCTGCAGAGGAATGGCCAAGGGAGTGGAAAAAGCTATTGCTTTGCTCAGGCATCTGGCTTTTTTGAGAACTGGCCCACTGGGAAGGGAGTGTTGAGGGAGAGCATCACTCAGCATCTCAGGGCTGTGTTGCAGGGATTTGCCTTCTGCCCACTGCAGGCAGCTGACAATGCCTTGCCTGCCCTCTCTTTCTCTCCATCTGCCCCTGAATTTACAAAGCAGCAGCTCGTTCCCAGCTGGACCACCATGGTGCTTTTCCTCCCCATCCTGCAATGCTGGTAGCCTCACCTTCCCTGCAGCTCCAAGTGCCAATGGTCACTAAGGCACAGACACAGCAGGGAGTGCCACCACAGCCATGACTCTGCTGCCCACTGGTATTATCTGTGATTTAATTCTCCTGACTGAAAGGCCCCTGCTCATGTGTTCAGTGGTCTGACAGTGCTTCAGGCTGCATATAGAAAATGAAGATATTATGAACAACTTCAAAAGCTCAGGCACAGCTGTTTGATTATTGACAAAGACTGGACAGATTATACTCCTTCATTCCCAACCAGGAGAAGAAACATTAAGATGGCAGAAACACAGTAGTTTCATGAGGAAGAGTCCCAGCTAAGCAGACAGAGGTCAACAGCACCGATGAGAGCAGAATGAAATGTACAGGATTAGTTAAAGTGGATAGATCTTGGATTATGACAATCACAAGTGTTTTACTTGCAATTCTATTTATTTCCTTCAGATAAAAAAAAAGAAGAAAAAAGCAGTTGACTTTGTCCCTTTGCGTCACACCTGACCACCAGCTGCTTGGGATATTATTCCACTACATGGGTGCAGAAGGTCTTGCAGGAGGTCCTTCTACCTGTGTCTCTCTCCATTTTAGGGTCCAGTCTTTAGCTGTGGCAGATGAAGAATTCTATCCCTGTTATAGGCTATAGACTTCCTGCACACCCCATAGTAAATGGTGTCTGATGCACCGCAGCAGCAACAGATGCTCCCATGCATCAGTGATTCCTCCCTGTGCAGGAGCATCATGAAAACAGGGGTTTGGCCTCAGTGCAGGCGGGCGGCACCACTCATCTTAGTCCAACAGCCACAGTGAAAATATTCCTCAGCCATGCCTCAAAGATTTTTATTGCTACTTAGTAATGCTTTCCCTAAGGATTGACACCTTTTCTTTGACTCCTTACCCTTGCAATACAAGGGGCCACAGCAAAGCCTGAGTGCACGTACCGTGTTTCACCTGTTGCGATCCTGCTTGGTGCCTGCCAGGCCCTGGGTGTGCACACCAGTGTGTCCACTGCCTCTGCTGCACCCGATGCAGGAGCTATGGGGAGAGGGGAAGGGACACTTGACTCTATCTGGCTTGAGCCAAGGAGTGGAAAGAAGCTGTGTGAGCTCTCATTGCCCGTGCTTGGCACAGACAAACTGAAAGCAAGGGTTGAAACCAATCCTGACTTAAATTCCTGTGCATTTTGCTCTCATGCACCTTTTTCTTGTCCTGTCAATCACTCTTCCCACCACTTGACATTTTACTAGCTAATGAAAAATATGTCTGGCCTTCTCCCAAGGCAGCCTCAATAGCACAACTCTGTCCAGCTGCTGTATGCAGAGGGAAAAAGTGACACTGTCACAGTCCATTGTAGAAACATCCAAGTGTCTCTGGCTGAAGTGTCCCTTCACAGAGGGGTAGCCTTGAGGAGAACACCTTTTATTGGCTAATCTAGCCATGAACTGCATCTTCAAAATGGAGATTTTTATTTTTGAATGCTTTTGGTTCAGCATTCAACATGGCACTCTTCACTGTGCTGCCCAGCAAGGAGTCTGTCCTCACTGCAGACCATGCTTCTACCATTCCTTGTTAAAATGGTGTCAGTACTAACCAGGAAGAAGAAAACTTCCTCTACAAGTGAACTATCAAGTTATTGCAAAACAGAACCTGACGAAATGACTGTGAAGTCTTGAAGACTCTCGTCAATTTATTAGCATGTAAGCATCTGTAACTAACAAGATCATTATGAACTGGTGGTGCTGCTCTTTCAATCACTACTACTAAGTTTCTTTAAAGCAAAACAAACAAAATTAGACTGGAGAAAAATGTTCAACAGTACTACTAGTAAAATACTGTATTGGATTCAAGAGGAAATAAAGCAGATTCGCCTGAGGAATAAAGACTATCCACTCGTGCCAAGAAAGTCCTGTGCAGTACAGATTCCTCATTCAAAATGCAGGCAGTACATTTCTAACAAGCAGATGCTATTCTTTTACTGAAGGGAGAAAGGGAAAAGCCTACAGACATTTCAACAAAAGCATCGCTAACACAGATGTAGCTGGTTCAGTGCATGTCGGAATTGCTTATGCCTGGGTGCTTCACTATGGATCGTGGAGAGCTTTGAAGCACAAGGGACCTTCTTGAAATGTCCTCTGCCATTCAGGGAGTTGTCACCTGTAAATGAGCACACTTCAGGACGGGACGGGAGATTAAACAAAGGGAAGAAAACCCCAAAATACCCAACTTCAAGGAAAATCTTGAAAACTGAAAACCTGGATATTGTGAGTCTGGTGTTTGGAAAACCCCTGACTAAGGCTGAGTGTGCGTATGTAGCTTCCTTTCTGCCCAGCAATTTTCTCTGAGTACCCAGTTGTTATGATCCAATTTGAACCCAGAAGAACAAAGAAAACTAAGCCTCTGTGTATAAAATGGAAAGAACTTTGAAGGTTCAAAATACACCCGAAAATGAGATTAAAACCAAACGAGGTTAGATGTTGGTGCCAAAAAATTGATATATTTTATTTAACAGTTGTCTTGGTTTGAAAGACAGGTGTCTGCTAAGGCAGGCATGAGTCTCCCTTGGAATGGAAAATGTAAACCCCTTCCCTCCAAATCATAATAATTTTGAAATTAATGAAAGTTCTTTACTAGCATATATAATAAAGCAAACAAACAGCAACAACTCTGGCATTAACAGCGAACAGAACCAGAGCCCCAGTGACCCCTTCTCGGCCGCGGGCGCTTTCCCCTCCGGTGCAGTTACGGTCACCGCCGGCAGGGGCGCTGCTGGCTCCCGGCGGGCAGGGCGGGTGCCGTGACTCCCCCGCGGCTGCAGGGGGCGCTGTGGCGCGGGAGCGGGGAGCACGCGGAAGGGATGGAAGGGAGGCTCGCTTCACAAACCTCCAGGGACAGCCGAGCCCGGTGCCCCGGCAGGACTCTCGGAAGCAGCAAGCTGGAACCGCAGGACATCTCGGCAGGCAGGGGGTGCGGGGCTATAGCGTAGCAAAACTCTGAGCGGTGCCGAAGAAGCTCTCCTCTCCTCTCCTACGTTACACTTCTGCAGACAAATATTTGGAAAGAAAGCCGACCTCGGGAGACCTTGGAGTGGGCAGGAGCTGAACATCCCACCTATGGCTTGTGCAGGTTCTCCTCATGCTGCCCTATTCCCCAGTGACCCAGCCATCCTGCCCACCCCTGGGCTGTAGGGCAGAGCCCCATCACTCCTGTCCATGCCACCACTGTGCTCTGGGAGACACCGTACCTGGCTCTGGCAACAGCCTGCCTTTTGGTTTTTGTCAGGAGGACCTGGGAAGAAGGGAGGAGAAGCAGCCTGTCAGGAGTAGGTACAGCTCACACACATTTGTATAGCGAATGCCTCTGCTCCCTCACTCAATTTTTGACCCCTCTGATGAGGGAGGGGATGAAGAAGGATGTTGAAGGACAGAAAGTTGTTCCTCCCATGGGGGCAAGCACAGTGCTCTGCTCATTCTCCAAAAAAAAAAAAAGAAAGAAAATAGATTCAACATTTGTGCAGGATGACCCGAATTTCTCTTTTAAAATATGCGTGAAGCTTTAATCTTGTTCTTTCCCCTGACATATCATTTAAATTCAGAGCAATGAAGGTGTCCATATCCTGGCAGACACTCAGCCCATTTCATTTAAGGTATTCATAAAATATTTCACACACTAAGGATGGCTGACACTACAAAGAGCAATTCCTACATAACTGTAGAAGTTATTATGATAGCATTGACATTTATATATTATTTGGCAATAATTTTTTTTTTCTACTGCCAGGGCAGAAGATGATAAAAGAAAAAAAAATAGTATCAAACACAAGTACAAACAAGTTCACGTGAAGTGCCTAAGCCTTCACCGCGTAAGCTACTGACAAAATATAATCTGTTTGCTCTACACACTCATGACTGACATTTCCCTTTTTCAGCCACCACTTGAATAGTCCTAGAGGAAGGGACTGGGTTTGCAGCAGCCCACGTTGCCCGTCTCAAAGCACCACCAAGGCCACAGAAAGAACTTGCCATAAGATAAGCAACCACAGCGGGAACGTGAGATAAGCACAGAAGGGAGGAATCTGCAAGAGGAAGGTGCTGATTCCAGGACTGGTGGTGAGATCTGAGGTGAAAACATGAGGCTCTCCATCACTCCTTATAGCTTTCAAGAACTCTTAAATTTTTCCATGTACTACACACATTACCTGGGCAGCATCCACGTTTTTAAAGCAGTGGAGAGAGGGGCTCTGAACTGGTAAGTCTGTCTTGACAGGTCTAAGTCCAGTCCATCTAGGCCCCATAACCAAGATCAAAAAAGGCATCTGAAATCCATTAATTTAAAATCCGCTTGCTTGCCTCAGTGTCATTGAAATGCAAATTTCAGCAAAACATCATGGCTAAACTGATGATTTCCCCTTTCAATCACACAATGATGCCTTTCTTAGAGAACAATTTGTTTGACACAAAGCACCCAGTCTCTGGAGACCTCAAAATCTACCAGCGCTTAAGCTTATGAATGTTAAAATTGTCACATCAAAACATGAAAAATTAATTGCTACTAACTGTAGGACTTGTCTGATGTACTCAATTTAAATTGTACATCTTTGTAAATATCATGAATTGCTCATTTAACAGAGTAACATGGGGCCTGATTGTAGCAACACCTTTATGATGGCAAATAGTTGCAAGAGCTTCAGTATAAAACACACTGGTGCTGAAATAATGTTTGGGATAGCACAGAATTTGTGAGATGGAATAATTTTAAACAAAATTTCTGGTCCAAACAGAACCAGAAACAGCCAACTATTTCATTTTTTAACACATGACACCAAAAACTGAAGTGCCTGAATCGCTAAATACCAGCATTTCAAAAAGTTCCCTGCAAATAAGATTTAAAACATCTGGCATATGTAACACATTTACAAGTGTAATATGTTATGTATATATATGTAACATAAGTGCATGTGTATGTGCACGTATATAAGTAATTATGTAGGCACAATAATGTCTAATTTAAAAAAAAATGACAACAAACCAATCACTTGGGACATGATTTAGAGATTGCTGGCAAAAAATATAAAGATGCTTGAGTACCTATACAAAAAGCACATTCCAATTCGATCTTTGATCATTCTGTATTTGTTATCTATATGCTTATATCTGATAGTCTTTTTCTTGTTTTAAGGCCAGCACTTCTAACGTTCTTGAGTTTCTTCAATGCAAGTTCTTTGCACTTTATCTTAGAGAGGACTGAACCACGTGGATCGAAAAGCTGAGAACAAAGGCCCTAGCCCAGTGCGGTTCCTATCAGTGTGGGCCTTGGAGTTTCAATAAGCTATTAAAGTATTACAAAGCACCACAAATGTGTCCTACAAGCAGGTCGTCTGCTTGACCTAACGCTCACAGTCACTTTTTGTGAGGACAGGGATGAAGCAAACAGAGAACAGTAATTCCAGCCTCCCAAAAACAACCTGCCACAGCAACAGAGAGCTTCTGGGTGGAACTGTGAGCGCTGAAGAATTACTGAACAAGACCAGTGAAAAGTCGCCACAGAGTTCCCAGCCAAAGCCACCTCTGTTCCAAGAAAAACAGGACAGCTGTCAATCTCTGACTAGCGACATCTCACATCAGAAGCACAGTGTAATTCTTCAAGTTCTACTTCAAAACTTCTGGGACTTCTTTTGACTTCTGAAAAGCAGGAAGTAGATCAGGGCAAATTCACCTGTGGCGTAAACCTATTTATTTCACTCGATTTAGATTAGATATGAAATTGGTTCCTACCAGGATTTTAAATGATGATTAGATTTGAAATGTCACTATCAGGCTTCAGAAAAGCGAGTAGAAAGGAAGTGGTGCTGAGCCACCTGGAGAGCAGCCATCCATCTTCCTGAAAGAAAATCATTAAATTCTTCGACCAGAAACCTATCAAGGTAGAGGACTTCTAACAGAAGAACTTCTAACCTTCTGGGTGTTGTACTTTGTTTCCCTGAGAGTGGCAGAACTTGCCAAATTTCATTCTGGCCAGGATGTAAAAGCTGGACCCTGTGTCCAAAGATCTGCGGCATCTGTATGAGACCTGTAACAGCCGCTGCTTGGAGGAGGGCAGTAATTTCTCTCTTCAGTGCTGCAGCTGGCTGACAAGTTTGTGACACCATTCCAGATGCTGGTAGACAGCTGTTCAGCAGCTCTCCTGGTAGTAGGGAAATGTGCAGGGGTTCTTGTGGCTTGAACATCTTCAGCCCTGTCTTGGTTTGAAAAGACAGGAGTCTGCTAAGGAAGGCAGGAGCCTCCCTTGGAAGAGAGAAATGCACCTCCCTTCCCTCCGAATTAATATAATTCTGAAATTAAGGAGCTTTTAGGCAATGGTATGAGAGGAAAAAAAAGAAAATAACAGTTCTTTATTAATATAAACAACAACGGTAACCACTGACAGAGTCAGAATACAACCTGACACCCTGTTCAGGGTGATGGTAGCAGTCCAAATGAAATGGTTCTCTGAAGCGCTGATCGGGTAGAAAGAAAAGGTCCTGGTGGTCCAGTGAAAGCTCTTGTCCTCTGGAGACCCAGTGGGCTGGAGCTACTATACAGTCCCGGAGTCCAACTTATATTCAGGTGGGACTGCTTGGCTCCTTCCCCCTGGGTGGAGCCCCTTACAATGGGATGAGATGACTCCTGAGTCATGTGGTGGGTTCTCAATGGTCCATTAGCAGAGATAATAGGCCCCCGGATAGCAGGAGATAACAGTGCCCCAGCTGTTTTAACGGCTGTGGAGGTGGTAATAGAATAAACCTATTTTTAACCTAGGACAAGCCCTCACATCAACCTTTGTGCGATCTCAGCCAGGTAGCTCTCACCACTTCAGCGGTACTCATCAGTGGCACAGGTGGGAAGGAAATGCAGTTCTGGCTTATTTAGATAGTTGCTCAGCATGATCTATACTGAAACATCCTTTTTTGCATTGTAAATGAATCATTATGGGGGGAGGAAAATATTAAGACCTAATGACTGTCTCCCTGTACCCCTGAACCTTGTCTGCAAACATGTTCTACTTTAAAAACAAACAAAAACAATGATAAATCTTTAAAAATTTGATAAAGCTCCTACCTTTAAAGCTCTATGAAACCACTACACACCCTAAGCTTTTCTGACAGGCAGTATTGGAAACTTGGTTTCAGCAACTCCTTTGACAAAAATCAAAATTAATTGCGTTTCTTGTGCCAGCAGACTGTTACGTTTCCCTCCCACTGAAGAAGATTAGAGATGCTTTGGTGTGGACGCCTTTTCCCCAGGTGATGTCATTGTGGATTTGTGCAAAGTTCTGTGTTTCATTACCAGTGCCCAGCCTCACTGGCAGTGCAAAATACGCAAGTGCTCAGCTGTGATCCACCTTCCCTTTCCCACAAAACTGCACCATGTGTGGCACAGCAGGTTAATCAACTGTGGATTCAGATCTAAGCTTACTCACAAGAGGCTTGTGAGCAACAACAGAGATGTTTTGCTTGCCTGAATTCTATTTTAAACTTACAGAGTGCTGTTTGGTGGGTGCATCTTCTCCGAGTGCTGGGTGGATGGTAATGAAATGTTTTGGAGGCACAACTGCCCCAGGAGGTCCCCAGTGCAAAATGGGTTGTCTGGGAAAGAGTGCACAGTGGGCACATGGAAATGCTGGGGGAATAGCAACAAAAGGGCGAACACTGTTCCATCAAAGTTTGGGTGAATAAGTTTTCAAAATATATTTACGGACTGACAAATTATAGGATCAATATTTGGACTAGAGGTTTTTAAAAATTGCTTCAAAGTTGATCCAATTTGGCCCTCATAAAAATGAAAGCTTTCCCATAATCCATGATGGGAGAAAATTTTGAGGTCAGTGCTTAGTTCCTGTTGAAACAGTTCCAGCAGCAATGTCTAGTATGCTGAAACAGTATTATCACACCCTCTCAAAGAGAGTTATGAGGTGGGTAAAAGCAGGGATAAATTTATATCTGGAGTCATATGCAGCTTTACAAGGTGGCAAGGAAATCAGTGGAAAAGTTAAAATCAAATCCACAGACAAAAGGCAATACTATTCTATCTCATTACACTTAATTTAAAGGATTAGAATACAAACATTCACCCTCGAGTCACTCTTATCAATAAAATAAGGTGGAAATGGTAAATGCAATGGTTAAATTTTGAGAGGGGCATTGAGACTATTTAGATTTTCCTCTTTGGGTCCACAGAGCAAATTAAAAAATCACAAAATAATAGAAGAAAATCAGGAATGTGGAAAGGAAATCAGCATGGCTATATGCCAAGGTAAAAGGTATTAACAAAAGAAAGGAAATATGTTTATGAACAAACAAAGCATGGTGTCCTTCTAATGAGGACTGCAAACTCTGCAGCACACAGACAAAAAATGTACAAGGAACAACTTGTAAAGTATACTAAAAACAAACAAAAACCCCTGATAACCTACCCAACAGTTTTTTGAAGTCATTAAGGTTGGAATCTAGAGGACATACAGATGATCAACATGTGGTAGAATTTTCTAGAGAAAATAAACCATAGCCAAATGCCTCGCTGAGTCTCTCTACATCTGCAACTATCATTAACTGGTTTGAAGAAGTTCCAGGGCCAGATCTACTCCCTTTTTTTGAGTAGAAGACACAGGAGGTCTTTTTCCAGATGTAAAATTGACAGAAGGACTATGGAATAATGGACAAAGTGAAGGGGAGGTGAACGTGTGGCAAAAGGACAGAACAAGTGCTAGTGAATGGCCAGGACTTAATAGTATTTGCTCTGGAGCTCTCCATAAACTCTGAGATATGGTAGCTGAAGTGCTAGGAGGGCCCAGGGCCACCACAGAGCAGGGGGTATCAGCTAACAGGAAAAATGTTCTCTGGTGTAAAGAAGAGCAGAGCTGATATTTCCCGTCCTTTCCAATACAAGTAAACGGGGCATCAAGTGACACTGGTGAGTGTCAAGTTCAAAACAAAAACAAAATGAAGAGGTTGAACTCCACATAGGACAGAGAGACGATGATAAACTTCTGGTTGACTGACATTATGGAGGCTAAAAATGTTATATGGGCTCAAAAGAGCACCTGGAAGATTTTATTGAAGAAAAATCCATCACAACCTATTACATACAAGTTACTACCTCTGTCTTGAAGTTCTCGTATGGCATTTCTGCCTGTGGCTAAAAATGTGGTTTTGGAATTATGGCTCCTGGCTTACCTTGACCTTATCCTCTCCTCTAGGCATCTGCTGCTAAAAGCAGGAAAACTGGCTATGTGTGTCTTTGCTCTGGCCAAGAAAAGCCCCACTTTTTCTCTGATTAGTCTATCCAACAGGAAACATAGTACAGACCTGTCCTAAGAGGAAAATTAGAGAATGCTAAGTGAAGTTAAAGAAATCTTTTATCCAAGTGCAAGACAAAAGTTCCTATTGCACCTGTGTATGAAACACCATGTAGGCAGTTTGTGTTTGCTTTTAATCAGATCCATTTTCATCTTTCACTTTAGTGTCTCAGACCCATTACTAAATTTCAGACAGGGTGCTAATCACTGGAACCAGGCACCTGTGAGCTTTTTTTCCCAAAAGAGATCAGAAACAAGCACAAAGAAGGCTAGAAGTTGAGATGTATTAATTAGTCCTTCCAGTGGCAACCTTATCCAGAAGATGTCACCAAAGCACAAGTAGTGCTCAGAGTCCCTAGAACAAGGAATATAAATGGAAGGACTTAGCACTTGTATAAAAACCACAGAAAAATCAAGAAGGATGTTGAGAGAACACCTCAAAATGTTGTGTGATAGCTGACCCCAAGCCACGGGAAAAACCAGGTGGCTGGTCAAGGTGAATCCAGTGCCTGCAGTAAAGGCTGTCAGGGCTTTGAAGAGCTTGGTCTACCATGGCAGCAATGTGGACACTGCTGCAACGTCAAGCAGATCAACAATTAACAGATGCTATCTGAGAGGTTAATATAATTTCACTTCTTTGTGACGGCTGAGTGCAGGTATGAGCCAGCATGACTCATCCTGATCAATGCACTGTGGTTCAGAACAGATCCTATTGCGGGAAAAGTTCAACATAAAGAACGCCAGCCTACAGGAATTGTCCTGAGTCTTGAGCCTCGTGTTTAAGGGTTTTCTTGACTCTCTCTGGCAGCAGATGAGCCCCATTCCATCACATTTATCCTTCTCGAAGAAGAAACCAAAACAAATCCGCAGGTGCTTTAGGACTGACAGCGTGTTAGAGTGTATCACCACCTGAGTACCGCTCTCCACAGACCTCCCTGACAAATGTGTTCTAGGAGCAATTAGAGTATGAATAACAGAGCTTTTAAACTCAACACACCTTTATTCAGATCTTGCTTGTGACTGCCCAATTCACACCATTTTGAGCAGAAGGTTAAAAATAAGACTTGCTCCAGTGGTATTTGCACTATTATGGGAAAAGATTTTGTAAGAGGTGCTCCTAGGAAATTATGCATAATAGTTACATAATATGAGAAATGACATTCTCATAATATCATTTGGCAGGTTTAGCGTTATTTCTAGGAAACAGGATAATGGGAACAGTGTCCTTTCAGATTCTGTATTAATCAAAACAATGTAATGAGACCAGGTCTACACTAAAAAGTAATCTGAAGGTATATCTATACGGATTTCCAGTGTTCTGAAGCAAGCTGTAGTCTAAATAAATTTTGTTTTATGTATCTATATAATATACATATGTATATGTGTATATATATATACACACTATTAGAAACAATCCATTTCTAGAATTAGATTTTCAATCTACCCAATGCAATAAGGAAGTGTTCTGTAAAAATTAGGGCTACTTTAGAGTCTGTACATCTAGCACCTGCTAAGTAAAAACATATTTCAGTTTCTAAAAATTTACCAAAAAAAAATTAACAAGTAATGAGGTGAAAAGAGAACTTCTTTAAAAGCAGAATTAATCTGAGTTTCAAAGAATCAATAGCATGCTTCTTGGCTGAAGAAGTTCAAATTACAGACAGGCCTCATAAAAAAAATCAGTTTGTGGCACCTAGCCTTGTCGCTCATGTCTGAACAATCAAGTCACTGCTTTGTTTCTGATAAAGAGAAACAATTTCCTTAGCAGTTGCAGAAAGTTAAAAACCACAACAACAGAAGAAGAGGTTTAGCTGCACACACATGCTTAAAGCAGTAATAAAACTGCTGTTCTGCTACCATGTCGGATCCCAAGTTGTGACAATCAGACAAAATCGGCATCTTAGACACCACATAGTCCTGAAGTCCCCTACAGGGTATTGGCTCAACAAGGTAAGAGGGTCAGGAAGTTAAAAACACTCCTGGGAGAAGTCAGCTGTGTGGTAGTTCTCCAGTCTCGTGGTGAGGACCTGCCCAGTTCAGAGAATCCTTTCCAGAAGGCTCCTCTGATTTGCCTTTCTCTGTAAAAAAGGGATTTGCTTTCTATTTCTCTAAGTGAGAACAAGCAGAAGTGGAAGGAGTGGAGCAGGCTGATTTTTTAGCATAAGCTAAAACTGGACATCAGGTCCGTTTATGAACAAAGATCCTTCTCTTTGTCACACGTTAAGAAGGTCATAAAGCTTTGCATAAGGGTAAATTGACATCAAAAGCTAATGCCTGATTAGGCATAATTTGGGAGATTAGGCAATGTAAACAGGCGTCCAACCTTTCTGTGTAGAGCAAAATCAGAATTTCGGCCTCTGGGAATCTGTGTCTGCAGGTCTACCAGGCAATAAATCACTGGAAATGCACAGGCTTTTTCATTACAGCAATCCTCCTCCATTACATAAACTCATTTCTTGCTGTCTTTGTCATAAACTAAAAGAGGATGCTTGACAATAAACACTCACAATTCTCATTAATTGGCTGCTGTTTGTGCAAAACCTCCCTAGTTATGAGTAGACCTGGACAACCAAGATGGTTAGGAAGTAAGGTGATATTAACCAAGCAGAACCAGCATGGTTCAGCTAGGTAACTGAGGAGAGATTTACAGTTTTCAATTTCAATGAGATTTCGTTGTATACTTCCGTGAGCAAAGATACTTACAGAGAAATGAAAACAAGTCAAGTGACGCTGAAATCCACTTTTCCCTCTTTTGGTAATTTGCAAGTAGATCCAGATCCTATTCTGTGTAAACATCACAGTTGGCCTTGCTGGCAGACCCCAAGACTAACACACTTTTTAGAAAAGTACTTCCAAATGCAACTGGGAGCTACTGTAAACTATGAAACTACGTGCAATTGAAAAGTCCCATTTTATTTCACGTGCTGATCAATTACTCGTCTGTATTTTCAAGCTGTGCTTGGTAGTGTTTGCAGGTTGTCATACACATAGCAATTAAAAAGAAGTCATAATTAAGAGAAAATTACTAGTTCTTTACACCCAGTTTTATATTGTGTTCTGTGCCATTGTCTATATTCATGGAGGATACGGCATTACATACTGCTCCTTTATCATGTTTTATCATATGTAGCTGCCTGTTTGGATTTCTCGTACTCTAAGGAGTTACAGTCTTGGAGTTTCTGTAGCTGGTGTACCCACAGGACAGACTACTTAAAAATGATATGGAAAATGTAAGTAAATAAGTGTACCCTTGATTTAACTCAGGGCCCTCCTTCTTGAGGAGGTTACATTAGAGCTGATCTCTCAGTTTCTTTCTGAATGTTTTCACTGCAGGCAACAAAAGAGAAGCATTAGTTCAGAAGCCACACTATTGTGGTGATGGTGTTCTACTGCCAAATTTGGCACTGGTGCCAGGAACAGAGATTTGAGCTGACACTAAGTCACAATGTCTTTTAAATTAATTTAGCATCAAACATCAGAAAGGTTTGTCATCACTTTCCTGTAACACAGGTACAGCAGCCTGACAGGCACAGTAAAGGCTGTGGCACTTTTCTCTGTCAACCTGGCTTCTCAGTGTTCATTTTTCAAACATACCTCCATTATCTATGTTGCTCTGTTGGAGCTCTTGGAGGGTGCAGAGACAGTTCCTACTCAAAACACAGTCGGTGTGAGGCTGAGTGAGCTCTGCCTCCTGGTCCTGGCTGTACAGTTTGCTCCCTTAGCTGAGACATCATAGCAGTGATCAGAAATAGCAGAATTGAGGGTAATATGAGAAGAATCTGTCTTTCGCTGGTGAAGAACATTGGCCATGTCTCTGATGAGATGTGGCACCGACAATTGTCACCCCAGCAGCAGTACTACTTACTCCAGCCTTTTGTCCCCAAATGAGGAGTTTCTCAGGGACAGGTAGGTACTTTCTCTCAAAGTGCAGAGAGGAAAAACAATTCTTAGCAGCACCATAACTAATTTGAGAGTACTATTAGGAAAAAAGGAAAAGAAGGTTAACGGAGCTCCTGTGACCATTCAGATGCTTGAGGATTGATAATTAGGATAGCCTGTGGATAACTCACCGGCTAAACCTGAAGTATATAGTTAAGTACATGACTGCATGGAAGCCTGTGTTGTCAGCCACTGAGACACTGGAGCATCCTGGTATTTAGAACATTCTGTGGTACAGAATCCTGTCTACTAAAAACTAGTCTGAAGCCTTAATTTACTTTATAAGCAAATCAATGACGAAATTTAGTTTCCAGTAATTTTCTCGTAGCATGAGTGTAGGATGGTTTGAAATAAATCACAGTAAGCAGGAACATACTAGACAACCTATACACTTAGACATCTCAACTTACATATCTGTCTTTTCAAAAAACAAACAACAAAGCAGAAATATGCATGATCGTTCCTATTTTATGTGGTAAATGACAGCATCATTTCATATAAAACAGAAAAAGAACCATGCTGATCAGCCACCCACACACTTTCTTTAAAGCTCTCATGAATTGGATCAACATTTAGAAAGCACAGCAAGTACTGGCATTTAAGTAATATTATAAAAACAGTCAAGCTGTGATAGTGAATATGTATCCAGCCTTTGTATATTAGCTTCCCTATGCACACACAATGTTATGAAACACTGTTCAGAAATACAAGAACATGATTTTCATGGGAATTTCACAATTAGAAATCATCTCTTCCTTTACATACATGAACAAGGCAGTTAAGCTCCCCCTCTCCCCAGCACCAGCTATTCACGGAGCTGCTCACTCATCCTGCCTCTGATTGCACAGTTATGCTCTAAGCCCAGCATCTGCATCTTCCAACGCAAATGGCTGGCCCCAAGCTCCTGTGCACAGTCTACTTGGTCCTCCCACACCCGAATTTAAACTGAATTCGATCCTGACATGATTTGGGAACAGCTACAGCTATTGCCATGCCTTATCCCTGCCTCAGCTGAGGTTCATTGCTTTATTGGTGATATCCTCTGCTTACAAAAAAAGACAAATTAAATGCGATAAATCCTTTGAAGGATTTGCTCGACACCAAAACATACAGTTGCCATTTCATCCTTTTTCATATACAAGGCAGCTGCATGAAAATGAGCTTGGGTTGGTTTTGCATTCCCAGTACCTCCAAAGCCACTGTGAGCAGGCAGTGGTGGTTTCTCATTCTGCTGGGCTGGCTCTTATTTAAAATTTATGTAGTGTTTACTTTCTTCTACACTGATTTTTGATGTAGTTGTATCTTGAAACACATACATACACACAAACTCAGCTTTTAGGCTGGGTGATATGCATTATTATCCTTTGAAAGAACACCAAGTGTTTAGTGTTTACTCTTTTTATTGCCAGTCTCTCTTTAGCACCAGTCTGATCTCCATTCGATGGGATGTTGTGGAGAGGAAGGGGAGGAGGTTTTGTCTTGAATTTTCAATAAAGGTTAAATTTAGTAAGTTATTGTGGCATCGTTACTGGTCCAGCTGAACCTCTCCGAATCAGAGAGGGTAACCCTCGTGAGATGCATTGCCCAGGAGTGTGAGCTGGCTTGCCTGCTTCTGAAGCACCCCAAGGAGGGCACAATCTTTCCAAGAAGCCACTTCATGTCTGGCCCAAAACCTGAGCAGAAAAGCTTAACACACACACCAGCATTAGCAAATGCAATCACCTCGAGTCTTCAGCTCCCTCATATTTCAAAGCTGGGACACTCACCTTAAAAAATGGACCTACTGCAATCATTTGAGTGGTCAGCTTCCCACTGAAATCCTTGCGGTCGCCTCTGGAGCACATTGGCTCCTAAAGCAAGGCAACTAGCAGGCTTTTCAGTGAACTCAACCTTACATTCAGTTTGCATCCCGGTGTCATTAGCATCAGAGCTGTTGGTGAGCTGTAATTCTGCTTTCTTTGATCTGTATTGTTTGCCTGCATAATCGAGAGACAGGCAAACACATGCTTGGTGAATGAGCAATTGCAGCATGCAATCTTTTTTTTTTTATTCCTTCAGGGAATGCAGTGGCATGAAGCAAGGTCTTTGTAGCCCCTCATGCTCTAGGATGTGGAAATAGCACACCCTTGGCTGGCTGAGGAAGGAAGAAGATGAACCCACCTGATCCTGAGGCTGGGAGGAGAACGCCCAGGACTGCAAGGCTTCCCGGGGGGGCAGAAAGGAACCCGCTCTCCACACTCCCAAGGGTGGCCAGCAGGTCTGGGCAAGACCATTTTTCCTCCCTGCCACCCGAAGAGGTGCAGGAAGGCTTATGTGTCTTATAAAGCACATCTCATGGAAGTTAAGGAATGGCTGTGGCCATGGCATATTCTCTCTTTAAATAGAAGTGATGATGCCTTCAGGGGGATGCTAGATCCTATCATCTGCACTCAAGGCAACATCCATCCACTCATTAGGTGACCCAACAGGTTTGATCTGCTTGGGCTAAGCAGGGACCATGCAATTCATTTTGCTCAGAAGCGGAATTTAAAGCAGAGTTCAAAACTGCAGACCCAGAAAATTGATCTTAAAAAACCACTCAGCTCTGTGAAGAGCTCATAAACCTAAAATTAAAGCTTTAAAATAAATGCAAAAGCCATCATATACAGCATTATGTTTCTCAGTTATACCAATTTAAAATTTTCACACCGAGATAATCCGGGTAGCCCAATTCCGTGTCGGTAATATCACCTACACTAACACCCTGCAAGCACAGCAACAAACTCTCTCAGGCAGGAGGCCAGGTGCCAGCACCAGCCACTGAACTTGAAATCAATTTTGTCTCTCAAGTGTAACTTTATTCTTGTACTCTATGAATATATTACTGTGTACAGGGACAGCTGTACACACATTTTACAGAGATAAGTAAGATGAAACCACTGACTTAATAAATTCATTTTTTATAGACGTACAGTACTTCTGCGCAGCTGTGTAACAGGGTGGGACTGAAGCAAAGTACTGCAAAGCAGGAAGAAAGAAAAGATGAGGAGATCTCTAAGATCTGTTAGAGTTTCTGTCTCTGAAAAGGAAATCTCACTTCTGTCCTGTGAACTTTGCTATCTCATTGAGGGGTTGCTTTGAGGGTTTTAACCACTGCTTCCTCAAGGGGGATGGCTACAGGCTTCATTTCTCATCTCCTTTGCCCTGTGCAGGCAAACCATTATTTGCATCCCTAGTTCTTCTCTCATGTCACAAAAGTTTAGATTTACCTGGTCTTTAAATTGTCCCAAAATAAGATGAACTTGGAATACTCTTTGCATCTTCCACAGGTAGGGAAAACTACATTATACTCCTCTGAGTTAATAGATGTGACTAATTGTTTCTAGTTTTGAACAATGGCATATAAATTCACTCAAATATTTATTTGGAATTGAAAAAGAAGACAATAAGGAATTAAAACTATTTGCAGAATAAACATAGCTGACTGCAGAAGCCAGCAGGTAATACTCTGCTGGGAGCAGTCTGAGGTATCCACATTCATTCTAAAAACTAGCAAAATGGGAAGATGCAAGTCTAACACAGCACTGAAGTAGTAGAAAATGCCCTCTTATAGCCTTCTGCTTTCAATCACACTGTTAATAATCTGAACACCTATTTTTACCCTCGTATTAGACATCCTCTAATTCACCACGAGGGTTGGTTAATGGCTCCCTCTAACCTTGGAGTCACACATCCTAGCTCGAGATCACGCTTTCAGCTGAGGCATCCCTCACACGAGGCAGATCCCTCAGCATTTGCTGTGACCATTTGATGCTTTTAGAACAAGCAGAGGAGTTGTTTAGGCAGAGGTGCTGTGGTCGCCCTGCTCTAATGGCGCCGTTATCTGGCACCGTGCCTGGCATCTTTTGATGCCTCGTTATCTTGTAAAAGCAGAGCAGCCACACACGTGGTACAGTTTTTTCCAACGAACAAGTCACAAGACTTTCAGAGGTACAACTCGTGAAAGGCTGTTGAAATGCTCTTAGAATTATAATGACAACTTATCAATGCTTGGAACAAAATCATCCTTTTACTGATTAATTTGCAGGCTCCAGGAAAAGTGTTTGCTTGTGAAATCTCTTCTGCCTTTTTAGTGTCATTTCTTCTTTATTTTCTACTGGTGATCTGTAGAAGGGGAATGTTAGTAACAGCAGAATGCAGACTTCTCAATTTAGCTCTGTTATCAGATAGCTTTCTTGGGAGACTAACAGATAAGAGTAAAACATGACTTTTCTCACCAAATAACAACTGCTTTGACATGCACAGTTTGAGAGATAAGCTGCCTGTGTATGTCATCATCTGCAGACCTGTGATCTTTCTACTACAACTCCGCTGCCCACCGGGTAGCCAACTCTAAAACGTGGGCATCAGCCCCCCTGTGATCGTGCAGAAAAGGAAGCTCTTTAGGTATCTTCAACTGAGTAGAGATTCCCTCATGTGAGAGCTGGTAATAAAGGAGAGCTCCAGATAAAACTGCACCCAGCTTTTATCTGCAAGGAATAGGGAGAGTCTGTATTTCAACCAGTAGCCATCAATTAGAGATCCCTTACGCGGTGCACTCAACCTCAGGAAAAAATTGAGGTCTGACCTACGCTGCTTGTTAGCAGATACTCAGCTGATGGACTACTACCTCTAAAAATTACATTCTAAGAAAAAAGAGATGATGAGCAGAGGACGCTCAATATTAGATAAATTTATGCAAGGAAAAGAACTTTTCTGACAGGCCTGAGTCACGCTGTCTGAGGACAAACAACTCCACATCTTTCCAAAATAAGCTGCAACACAGCTTGTTTCAAGAAGAGGAATGACACAGAGGGTGCCACTGTCACCACGTCTGGCTGTGAGTCCTTCGGAAGTCACAGTGACACCCTTTCTGGCTTTGAACACTGGATGTTGAAAGCCAGAGCAATCTTCACACTTCAGGGTGCTGGACAGCTGGTGGTTTGCATACTTATTTAACACAAGAGGTACAACAACAGGGTTTATATATGATAATTAAAAGATCCTCTATAGTAAACCAAACAATGCCCAGAAACTACTGCTTTCTGCTCAAAACCCAGGATAGGGGTTCTTTGCAGAATAACTCCTGTGTTAGAAAAGTCCTGCTTGCTGAGACCTGGACAGTGACCAGGTTTGTTCTGTTTGCAAACAAATCACTGAGAGAAGAAAAGGACACAGTGACATGTTTCTGAGAAGTCAGATTAGAGGCTAGGAGCACTAAACCAACGCTTGCCTTGGCTGGAAGAGGAGGTGTGCCTTGAAGACAAGTTGGCAAGTTTTATCTGTGGCACTTCTGTCCTGCTAGGGGAGTCCCTCAGGCCCACACTATATGACAACACTGTGGTGACCATGAGGTTATCAAAAGTTTCTTGTTTTCAGGAGTGCCTTTCTCTTCAGGTCCAGCTACAAGGCAGGGTGAGGGCTGGCAAGAGATCACAGCATCTAGAGGAACTCTTACCTCTTGAGGAAAGAAGCCCAGTACATGTTTGCCAACCTTTTGAAGATACATTTCTAAATGGTGACAGAAAGCACTTCGCACTGTTTTCCCAGGACAGGGATGACCATTTCTCAGTGTTGAAACCTTTATATTACTCACTGTTCTGGTTACAACTTTCCACCTTTTACCATACCTGAATCTGAAATCATCTACCATCTTCCCTTGTCCTTCCACTTACAAATACTGAACGTTATATTTTGGTTTCTTTGCAGAATACCCTCTGTTTACTGACCATTATTTATCAATGGTAAATTGTCTGCAGATGCCCAATATCAATTATGGAAGATTAAGCAGTGTGGACACAGCTTCCAGAATCCCAAATTCCAGTGCTGATGATGCACACAGTCATGGGTTTATCATTGAAGAGGGCACATCAATAATGCAGCTGGTACTACTGTACTTAAAAATTCTCTGGTAATTAGCAAATCCTGGAAATATCTTGGAAGTTTTGGAAAAAAAATCACTCTATAAAATCTTTGTTG
This sequence comes from Cnemophilus loriae, assembly GCA_013397755.1. NCBI lineage: Eukaryota > Metazoa > Chordata > Aves > Passeriformes > Corvidae > Cnemophilus > Cnemophilus loriae. The sequence continues at coordinate 5,045,287 of VZTF01001716.1, forward strand.
ATGATACCATTACCTAAATTCAAAAGTTTCTTTAATTTCTAAATTCCCACTAATCTTAAATAAAGCCAACATCTTTCTCAAAATCCAAACCATGTCCCTAAAACTTGAATAGCATTGTCAAAAAAACCCACCAAATCTCTGTTCATATAAAAAAGTAAGCAAGCAAACAACTCTCCCATCTGTAGGATGAAGGACAGGAGTTTCTCCCTTGCTGGTTTGGTCGTTATCTTTCCTGACAGCCACGTAGCATGGGAAGCGCAATCAGTGCTGCTTTGTGCTGGGTTCTGCAGCAGGTGAGTGTTGACCCACTGCTCACCTTCCACTGGTTTCTTCGACATTTTGGCCAAGTGGATTTTATGGAGTTGTGTGCAGCTTTTTTTGTTTATTTTGGTTTTTCTGGGTTATTTTTCACCTCCCTCCTCCTTAATCTTCCTTATGCAGCCTTTGAAAAGGCTATGATAGAATGATGCCACACCAGTAACAACTACAGAGTGTAAACAGATGTAGTGAGCTCTTTCATCTCAAAGCTGTTTCCAAGAAACTGAGGTACATATTGATTAAGAACATAAATTGTACACTCTCATTTGAACACTGACTGTGCAGTGGAGAAGGCAAAGGAAGTACTTTATCTTTATATACTGAAGATTGATTTTGTTCACTCGCACTGAAAAATAGTTTACTCTAAAGGATGTATCTACCAGTAGGATACTTGGGCTTTTAATCCCATTAGATCAGGCACTGGCTTCTTTCTAAAGAGAGAGCATTGGAAGAGTCCAGAATGAAAGGACTCAGGTGTGTAGTTCCAGAAGCAGCTCCACACATTGGACAAATGCTCACTAGAGTCTAAGCCTTTTTTTCCTTTTTAGCAATAATTGACCCCAATTAACGACAAGAGTTTTCCAACTTGGTAAAACCCGGAAAGAGCGAGGTGGCATTACTAATACAGAAAGGCAAATATTATATTAGGTTATGAAATACAGTGAGCACCATGCACATAATCTGAAAATCACAGCTCAGTGCTGACTTCTAATGAGATTTTGCAATTGTGCCAGAAGAGGCTTCTCCAACAAGGGAGTAAAAATCTGAGCTGTTTATCATTTACTAATGCATACTACAACTGTCAGAGACAGCTTCTTCAAAATCTAATATTGCCATATCTATTTTGACAGCGATAATCTTGGGTAAACAACACTGAACATAATGCGATTAGCAGTTATAATTTCCGTTTGATGCGAATGTAATAACCCTAATTCAAATCTAAACCAGAAAATGAGGAACTGTGAAATTTTCACCCTGACGGCCCTGGAAATAAAGTTAAAGAGACAACCCATCTCCATGGTGGGAACTGTCTAGGGCTCTTGAGACCGGATCACTTGAAGCTCAAGAAATACCACTTCCAATAAAGCCAATATAAGCATCTAATATAAATTTAACTGTGAATTACATAGGGTGCATTTGTTAACAGGATAATGAAATTTTTTGTACCGCATTCGTTAGCATAGGGAGAACTGACTCCCGAGTAACAAATGTGTTATTATTGCCAAGCAGCACTCTTGGAAATCAGAAACAACAAGTACCTGGTAGATTATTGACAGTGTGATCTAATCAAAGAGATTTTATTATCCTTTCATTTCAATTTTTATTTTCGATATTTTTTCTCATGTTGCTTTAAACAACCTACCTGAGTAATGCAGCTTCTTCATCATGTTTTAGGAAACCATTCTAATTTGATAGGTAATAATTACAAATTTACCTGCAGGCTAAATTTTTTGCAAATTAGTTTATTGCTACTGATTTCAGAATCTCTTCCCTCTTTGACAGTCAAGCTTTTCAGACACAGTTATGGGCAGATAATATTATATTATCTACTTGTATAAAGACTTTTTTTTTTCACAGAAGCAATGTCCTCACGTTTCAGATATTCCTGACAGTCCCTCAAAACTTCTTACCCTTCCTGCAATTACACAAATTTGCCAGAGCCAGTTCTTTGTAAGTTAGAGATCAGAGCCCAGTGTTAGTGTAGTAGTACGTAAACCAGCCCTGGCTGAACTTTTCTTAATCACAGAAAGCAGCACATATCTGAGGAAGAAAAAAACCTTTTCAGAGATTTTTTCCTGTTAATATTTTTTTTGTTAATATTTTTTTTTCCCAAGCGAATAACATTTTCCTCCTCCCTAGTTTTTCACACAATCTGAAATTAAAGAGCAAATTTTACTCTCTGAAAGTTGTAGTTCCTATTGTGGAGTGGAATAAAATAAGCTCCAAAACTGAAGAGTGTGTACTGGAAAAGAAGATAAAAGGTATGTGCAAAGGTTTTCCAGTGGTCTTATATGTTTCATTATGCATGCAATATGAGATTGCAGATAGAAGTTCTACCCTCAACTTCAGAGGTCCTGTGAGAGCATCAGCAAAAGATAACTCATCAATTTTCTGAATATGGACTGTGGGAAAGTGACAGTAATGGCTATGACAAATTGTTATCTAAGGAGATTGTCAAAAACCCTGACTCAGGACCAATCCCTACGCAACCCTGCAATGAATTCTGTACACATAGGATAAATTAATCTTTATTTAATAAAGTCAAGCCAACAGCTCCACTAACACCTCATGTGTCAGTCATTGACCTTTGCAGCAAGCCACAAGCATAGTTAATTAAAATAAAAAGAGCAGCATAAACATTTAGGAAGAATTCCACTGAGTAGCTCAGGTAGTGGAAGTGATGTTCTAACTCTTGCCGCCATTCCCAGAGCACACATCAGAGATCTCTTGCTAACAGTGGTGTGCATGTACCTACCACTTCTGCATTATACGTTATGTCCAGTTCCTTATCTTGCTTTTAGGGGGTCATTGTGCTGTATTTTGCGTATCCCATTCCTTGTGACTCAGGATCAGTTGGAGTATGATATGTGAAATCCACAGCCAGAGGAGACTGGTGCATCCCAGATCTGACACGGGTGTGGAGCTGATGTATAGGAAGGGCATAAATGCAGCCATAGTCCTTCTGACTCCCAGGTCAGATGTAGCGTCTATCCACCTTCCACAGCTTCTTCCCTTCCACCTCTTTTTTCATAGCATGCACCCCTTCTCTCCTCCTGTTTTTGTTTCTGCCCCTTCATAAACAGGTATGTGGTGTTTAAAGTGTACGTGTTGAGCATGTGGGCTGCTGCACATCCTTGCATGACTGCAGTGAAAGAAGGGAGATCCATATCCGCACACCCTCTTGTATAAAGAATATACTTGTCTTATCCTATAAGAACCAGGCTAAAAGCTGGACACGAGATGTCGCATCACATACAAATGCAAGAGGCTACATTTTCAAGAGGTGTTGTGTAGGTCTCGGGTTTTCATACACATTTAACACTTAAAGTCAGTCAGAAAAATCTTTTCTTTTGGCTCTTATCAAATGTCAATTGTCAGAAAGGCTCTAGCCAGAAAAGATTCTGCATCTCAGTATTTCAGTTTTCTGTTGCATTTCTATTAAAACCAAGTCATGTCTATAGGGCACTAAGGCACTCATTCATGAACTTCTTAAGGAACAAATCCTCTGTTTGAATAATTGCAAATGAAAAGTTAAATCCTGAAATTCAATTGCAATCTGAGTTTTCACTGCAGGCCACAATGTCCTAATAACCTAAACATAAGAAAAATGGAAAATCTACATGGCAGTGTAATCTCCATGGAGAAAGAAGACTCCAGATTAAGCACAAGTACTTTTCTCTTAATATTAAGCACATCTTATTGGAATTTGTAATCCCCCATCGTAACCCTATGTTAACTATTTTGTCAGAATGAATAGTGTTTTCAAGCCATATAATTTTGACATCAAAACAAAACTATTCAACAGCTGCAACAAATAGAAAGCAGATGAAAACCCACCATTTGATCCCCTAGTGAAGAATGGCCCACTCAGAGCTGCTGTGTGGTAGACAATTAGAAGTGAACAGAGAAAATTCAGGTTTAACCCTCACTTGTCTGCCTTTAATCACAGGCAATTTGAAAATGGTTTGGGCTGAATAGCTGATGGACAGAAGTTTACAGAATGCTTTCATTAACCCACAACAATGCCTTCAAACTACATGTTTTTCAAAAGTGAGGTAAGGAAATGAATAGATATTAAAGTAAGGGAACTGAAAGCTATGGTTTTGTAGCAGGAGCAGGGAAAGTGTTTTGGATGGAGTAACTGCAAGAAATTTAAAAACTCAGTGTTGCTGCAGAAAATAGACAAAGAGTAACTGCACACTAGCAGCACCACACATCACAGCAATTTCTCTCCTTTTTATTTTAACCCCCAAGCAGTTGGATCAGGTGGAAATAGAGAGTTCTGGGAAGAGAGGCAAACGTGGAGAGATTTCCTGGATTAATGACTTTTGTTTTAAACTGTTGGAGTCTAAAATGAAGATGTTTTATTGCTGTTGGGACTGGAGTCCAATTCTTTCATATAAGGACTCCAAAACCAGTGAAGATAATGGTAAGTTTGTTTTTTTTTTTTTTTAATTTGTAACCCCCAAATCAGTCCAGTAGAAAGGGGCAGAGAACACTCTAAATGGATGAAGTGAAGGTGTAAAGGACTTGTGATACAAGAGACCTTAAATGCTTATGCTTTTAATATTTCACTGATTTTTTGCTGTTGTGTTAATAGCTGGAACTTCAGGTCTGAAATTTAGTACAAGATAAGGATAAAAACATCAGATCTTCAGACTGATGCAAATGAAATTCTAAGTCTTGGAACATTTAGAACTAAGATACACAAGAATGAGGGCTTTAAATGATCTTTCAATCATTTCTTTTTGTATCTGATGAGCAATACTAAAAATTTTGGGTCTGAGGGGAAGACTGTACTATCCTTGCAAAAGGACAGCTTAAGGAAACCAAGTTGGAGGGTGACCCAGAATACATGTTTTCCACCAAAAGCAGCGTTCAAATTATTTGTTTGTTGTGGAAAATAATGTCAGAACCAGACTTTCTTCATTGGATGGAATGGGGGAGTAATGCTGCACAGGACAGGACACTGGGTAAGGAACATCTTCGTCTTTGCCACATGTTAATGAATGCCTGTGGTACACAGATCTCTTTTTGGTGGCAGTTACTTCACCTATTGGAAACAGTACCAGCTTTGAAATAGCCAAAAAAGGCAGTTCCTGGGGGACCCACCCTCTGCTCAGCACTAAGAGCATGGTCCTCTTCTCCAGGCAGACTCAGTGTTGAGCAACTCCCGCATACAGTCAATTGCAGCTGACCTGCTGTCAAAGGATACCAAGCACTTCATTTCCAAATTATCTATCTACATAAATACATAAATGTCTCTCTGCTTTTATACTTCAGGAATGTTAAAAATAGTTGTATTGGAAAACTGTGAAACAAATGATAGAATTAGATAGAATTCCTGCTCAAGGAGTAACTTCCAACATTTCAAGTTTCTTGGCTGTGGCGATTTGTTTCATGTTCATGTTGCCATCTTTACATTTTTTATAGGTCTTTGCAACGGGGGAAGTATAACCCAGTCAAGTAAAAAGCCAAACAGAACTGAAACCTTGTACCTCTGGTTTATGTCCTGTGGTTTAAATATTCATATACCATCAAAAGGCTAAATGATGAAAATAAATCACCATAATTGCAAAATTTAGCTCTATTTTGCCATTCACACATTAAGTACAAAAATATTTGTAGTAGAAATAGCAAGATTTGTCTGAATGTGTCAGCCTGTGTGAGGGCACCAGAAGAAAATGAAGGGTTAAAACAACAGGATGTAGCACTTGATAATCAAGTACACAGACACACACAGAGCAGTCAGCCTTGTAAACACAGAGAAACGTGTTGCTGTTGGGATGCAGGTCTTCTCATCTAGATGTAAACAAGATGATGATAACAAGGCTACATCACATGTGCCATTCTCACCCCACTCACATTACCAGAAATCAAGTTACAGCCAGAAAGACAACCAAAATGAAGAAATAAATGTAATGGGTAGCAACAGTGCCTAAGATTAATGGAAGACAAGATAAGCAAGGTTCAGAGGCAAAAGCTCATCCCATAAGTCATTGTTGAGTCCTCAGAGGAACATCAAGTCTATCCAGAAATGAGTGTTCTTTCCCAAGAGATCTGCGGAGGAAACTGAAATCCTAGTTCTTGGTGTTGTTCAGTTGTGATTGTGGGCAGCTTGTGATCATCTGGGCGTGAATAAGTGCAACCCAAGAGACAGTGAGTGAGACTGGTCAGAGTTGTTATTTAAGGTATCTCTTTCCCTTTCTATACAGTCTTACACAGACTTCTCTTCAATTAATTTGCTACAGGATTTCAGGTACTAGAGGACTGCTCTATTTGATAGGAAATAAGCTACTATCTTCCTTTAAAAAGAACCCCAAAACAACATCCATTTGTCCAATGCCAGTTGAATATACAACACTTCAGTGATACACAGCAAGGAGCTCCTGCTGCCAGAGACATTTGTGCTAATTACCTTCCCCCCTTCTTATCTGCAGTGGAAATGAAAAAGAAGTGGAATTGATCTCTTAAGTGCTGTGCCCAAAGAACAACCTTTAAGGAGAAACTACTTTAATTAAAACAAGATGAGCAGCAGCACTTCAGGACAAAACCGCACAGCCATCAAACAGAGCAGTGGCTTCGGGACTGCAGAGTTCACAGTAATTAAGAACAGAGATGAGCAGCTCCGGCTGGAAGAGACTGAGCAAGGCTTAAGTCGCACTGTCACCCACTGTTAGTGAGACCCACAGACAGTTTAGTCTGGACAAACAAAGCTGATCAGAACTTGAGAGAAAGATGGTATATGAACAAGGTTACTCATGGATAAGATGCGGAAGGAAGAGAGAAAGTGACTAAGGAATTAAATTCTCCAAGACATACAGGAGAGTGGGAGGGGGCACAATTAAGAGCATTCAGAGGATAAGTTGTGGAGCTGAGAAGGCCCAAACCATAAAGACAGACTTCTAGATCTCAGGGCAGCATGCAACTGCCAGGCTGGACAGATGATGGCAAGGTGTTTGCCAGTTAAATGAAGGGGGGAAGTGCAGGATCAGAGATGTGTTCATAAAGATCTTCCCAAGGGCTGAGCAGGAGCCATCCTGAAGCTTCAGCAACATCTGGCAGCCGGGAAGAAGGCAAGGGGATTAGCTATTGCCCAGCCAGCATTCACAAAACACACCTCCAGAAAAGGTCAACATTTGAAGCTGTCTGTTATCCAGTAGCTTCCTGTAGAAGTTATTCCAGGTGTACAGATGCCTGGAGGCATTGTCTGTCAGGGGATTGAGACGGGAGGGAGGCTCCAAAATGCGAAAGCTCGTTTAAAGAGAAACATCGCTTGACAGCTTAAGAGAGCCATGCATTTCAAGAATAATCTGTCTGTGCATATTTGCCACAGTTTTCTTTACTGCTTAAATGCAAAATCTATGGGGTTGCTCCTATTTTTAAACACAAAATACACAGAACATCATACATTCACTGGAGAAACAGGTATAAATGTGGAAACCTCAGTAAGAGCAATACAGCACTTATGGCATTAGTTTGTACCTCAACAGCATGTTTAAATTTTAAAACCTATGTCATATAAAATAAGTAAAAGGACAAACATATTTCAAATACTTACTCCCTTTGACATTTTCAATTGTGTCATTTAAGGGCTTTTAAAAGTGTAGGACTTTTATATCTCAAGCATATTCCAGGAAGAGATGTAAATATACATGAAAAAATTGACATTAAATAATGGCAGGTTAAATTATTAAATCATCTCAGTGACAAGACCCAGAAACTAGACTTGGCCCTGCCATCAGCCAGAATTAGAACTGATCACTTGCATCAGCAAAAAGATGTATGAAGGCCAAATGGGCACGGTACAAATGTCACTCAAAAGATACATGCTCTGCAAGCATAATAGAAGCATTCAGATCCAGTTATATGTTTCTCCATGTGAAAATTCAAAGTCTTAGTCTTTACAGGAAACAAAGAAAATATTCTTTCTCTCGAAGCCCTGCAGGAAAGCCCAAACATGTACAGAATGCAAATGAGCACCACCTGCTGCAGCCTCAACAGGCTGAAAAAAATTCTGCTTTTACCTAGGTAATATAAATACAAATAGTTGTGTGTTAAACTGCTGAAGTGAAAATCACTTTTGAGTATAGAAAAGACAGGTTCAGGTCACCAGCTGTAAGCAAGACCCCTACAGAAAGATTTGTTCTGTGGGGCTGTGGATAAATGCCACTGCCTCAGAACTGCCAGCAGCTCCCAAGGAAGATGTGTTATCCCCAGCAGGTGCGATTGCAACCTGAGGACAGTTCTGCATAAACATCTTCCATTTGGGGATGACACCTTCTGCCCCTTTCAATGGATGGTGAGACCATCTGGGTCATTTTCTGTGCACCACACCTTTCATTTTCATGGAAATCAGAATGCCCAAGCATTTCAGCTGTGTTATTTTTTCAAAATGCATTAGTGACATTTGCTGATTGGAGTAGTTCTTCGTTAGTGGCTAAAAGCTTTTGTTCAGTATGCTCTAATATGTTCTGCTTCACTCTTTTTTCTTTATTTGCTTTATCAAATATGTGCATCCTTAGACTCTGGTGTTAAACACTCTGATGCATCACTGGGCAAATGGAGAGGAAGAGATCAGAGCATTTGAGGCTTTACTGCTTTGTGAACTCACAGTTACAGAGGTTAAGTGATCACACAAGATGCCCAGACAGCCCCAACAGTTTTTCTTCCTTTATTTCTCTCCTCCCATCTTTTCTCCTTCCTGATAAATGAGCAGTGAAAGAAGTGGCATGTTTATTTCCTAGCTCTGCTGCAAGCCAAGTATGAGGCAAGCAAGAGAGAAAATGTTAAGCATAAGATCTGGGAGTTGTTTTTGTCCAGAAATGTTGATTTAACAAGACTGATTTATTTTGTAAGTCTTAAAATTCTTCCAAACAAACTATTTTGAAATAACCAACAAAAGGTCCCTGGCATTTCTCATTAGATTAGAGTGTCAGTGGCAAACTCCAGGCACTGCTCTTACAGTGCCTCAAACACACTTACCAATTGCCATTCAGCTTGTGAAAAGAACAGTCAGAACACAGCCAGTATCAACACTGAGAAATATAGGAAAAACAAACCAGGATGGGTTATTTTCTCTCTGCGCAGACAAATTAACTATCTTTCTTGTTCACAGATTGCAAACACCAGACGCAGCAATAGTCTTCCGTCATACATTAACAGACTTTTTAAAAGTCAGTGTGGGGTGGGGGCTATTTGGAGGAAAAAGAAACCCCAAAAGCAAGATGACAGCAATATCTTGTCTGACAACACAAATGAAGCTCTTTTTCACACTATCATTCTTGCTTGAGGAGTTTTTCTTCCTTCTCGAATATCTGGGAGTAGTTGTTCATTAATGGGCTTTAGCAGTGTTTGCTTCAGGTTTGCACACACCCAACACAAGCACCCCAAGGTGCAGCTCCTAAGGAGAAACCACCTACTCTATTTTCACTGTCCTGTCAGAGCAGGCTTCCCTTGCAGATTCTGCTGATCAGGAGGAGCACTAAAGCCTTGGACTTTGCAGTGTTTTGGCAGCAGGTGAGGTGATGAACCCCTCTCCCACCCCTCTTTAACCTCTTAAATAACTCTCCCAGGCCATGGTCCCTCTATCCCAGCCTTTCTTCCCTTCACAACTTGTGTTCCTTCTCCAGCTGTTCTCCATCCCAAGAGACTCCCCTCTCTTTCTCTCCCTCTGTCCATAATCACCACTTTCCTCTCTTCCCCATTGCCATGTCTTTACCTTTCACAGCTGTGAGTCTTCTCCCTCACCATCACAGGAGGAGTGCAGGAGTCTGGACCTGGCCTTGCAGAACCTTCTTGCCTAGAACACTTACCATGTGAGCAAGGTGCAAGACTGAATTTCATGCGACTGAAAGTCTTTTGGGCTGCCAAAGCCTTTTTTTGGCCTTTCTGTATCTGCATTTTGCTCCAAGTCTCAAATGCTGATGTGGAAAAGGTCTCTTGGCACCATGTACATGGGAAAAGAATGGAAAACTCACAAGGAAAGTGCCCGAGTTAAAAATGGGAGTGCTATGATTTTTTTTAATGAATGTGTAACTTCTCCCTGATATTTCATGACGCACACTCAGACCAAAGTCCATCAGTATTCCCTTGTCATAATAAAATACCTGTGCTGTAGCTGACAGGGATGTTTACCCCTCCACAGCAGTAGAGACAAGCCTTCGCTAGTGCAGCTGCTGCACTCACTTTCTTCAGATCAGCAGCTTACAATAGCAACTCCAATTAAAGTAAAGCTGTGGAAGGTGCCAGGTTGCTGGCTCTTCAGAGCATGGCCCTGTATCTAGCAACAAAATCTGAACTCAAGTAGCTGTAGCAGGACAAGCTTTCTCATGCTGTCTTGAGCATACATCCTTCCTCCTACACCCAGGGGAAATAAAAGGAGCTCAGCTGGGTCTGTCTCTCCATTGCCTCACAGAAATGAAGGTTTGTGGTAGAAGTGAAGATCGAGGTTTGGGGGCTGAGGATTCACAGTCCTCCTCCCAGCCTGTGAAGACAAATGCCAGCTCAGCCACAGTTCATGTTTGCACCAAACATAGCTCAAAGGAGGCATTTGTATAAAGAGAAAGAGTTATACCTTGGATAAGCACTTCCCTTTATTTTTCTCTCTTTTCTTATTTTTTAATGGAATTAAGCCTTTCCTTGGTGAGACCAGGCACAGAGAAGCTGGAGAGGCAAACAAGAGCTGCAGGAGAGGAAGCCAATCCCTAGATATGTAAATGGATCCTCAATGTCATCTCCATTAATAATTTAAATAATTACAAGCTGGAGAGGCATTTTGCTTTCTGTGTTTGTCTTTTCCATGAGGACAGAATGATGTGGATTACCCTCACGTGCTCAGTCCACGTGTCACTTCACCACCGGAAATAATACAATTATTTTTGTTGTTAGAGCCAATGACTTGAAGGGTACCTGTAGCTCACCCTCCGTCAGCCACTCTTCTTTCACCTTCACTATAAGTCAAATGGCAGGCAAATTGCACATTGTTTTTTGAATCTCCTGTGACTGGTTTCATACCATATTGGTATGCCATTGGCTGAATATCATATAGTTGAAGGGCAGGCATTTTATTTTTATTTTAATTTTTTTTTACTATCTCCAGTTGCAGTGGAGTGGGGCTGGAATCTGACATTTGTACAGAAACTGAAAGAAACTCCTGTTCAAACATTCTGTGACCAGTAGCCTCCATGTTGAGGCCAGGAGCCCCTTTGGCTGGACTACCTCAGCAATAAAGCAGCAAGATATTTGTATGCAAGGTCACTGAGTAGGCAGAGAACCCATGCTATGGGCCAGACTAGAAGGCAGAGACAGTATAGCTAAAGATCTTGAAGCTGTAAATGAATTCATTTAGGTCACTGATTCAGAAGTGAGTGTGAGTAACTTAGACCAAAAAGGTGAAGATGAGATTAGCTGTTGTTTTGGCCACATGGAGATTGGTGGATGCTGACTTGGGGAAAAACACTGTCAGACAAACTGGATAACAGAGCTAAGTGCTGCCCTCACCTGTTTCACTTTAAATCCCCGTTTCCTTTTGTTGTAAGTTGTATTAAAGCTCAAGATGAAAATAAAGACTCAAATTTTGCATGTTCCAAATGCTTTGCTGGCTAGGGTAGCAGCACACATCATCCAAAGAGGTGGTGTCACCCAAGGACACAAAGTGAAAGCAGGTCCTGCAGCACCAATGTTCCTTGTCAACTTAGCTGTGAAATCAATCCTGCTGCAACAGTTTTAAACGAACAAAATCGTGAGTACTGTTTTGTGGGTACTCTCCTTTCTGTTTAATTACAGTGTAGGCTCACAGACAATGTATGGGGACATAAAGACTCATGAAATTCACTCCCATGGCTGCATACATGTGTGACCTATTTAGCATCTAGAAATCCATTTAATACCAAGAACTACATTAGATAGTTCAAGCCACAGCTCACAGTGAGTCACGTAATGAGGTTCTTCAGATTATTGTGATGATTAGCCCATTCCCTTCCCCGTTCTCACTTGGGAAGTTCATTTAGGCAAGCAGACATTTTAAGAACATGCAAATGCTGATTTCTGGTTTCTATGGATCTGGCAAGCAGCCAGGCTTCTGTGATGCTGGCTACTATAGGCAGTGTGAAGTTACATATGCATGACCTCACATAACGTTGATCCATGGTCTCGCAGGCGTTCTGCACCTGTAAAAATCCCAGCTATTCTGCGTGCAAGGTGTCTCTGGTGTTGTCATCGAATCACTTAGTGCTTCAGTGCTCAGTGATCAGGTAAACTCAGCACATGTTCATTATCTTCTCTGCTTTGGTAAGGTCTAGAATAAAAAAAGTCATTATTTAACCATGGTAAATCCAATATTTTGCTCTTGATAAGCAAGTACATATTGCACATGGGAAGGAGGAGCTGAATTCATACTGACAACTTTGCAGTTATGTTAAAATCGGATGAGTTCGCTGCTATCAAGATGGGGGGAATAAAATGCAGTAATTAGTATAAATAATGTATTTAGCAGTAAGGAATTAATAATGCATTATTAAGATCAGGGTAGCACTAGGAAATTGCCTGAGGACATTGTACACAATAAGGAGTCACAAAAAATGTCAATAGCTCAAGGCTATAAATCAGAATCTAAATAAAATAAAATTTATAAATCCAATAAAACCAGCTTCACGTAGTCTCAACCTACAAATATTTGTATAGTACATAGGATCAACAATATCTGTATTCTTAAAGAGATTCCATACATTAGACTATTCATAAAGGGCCAAATTTTGACCTCATGAATACCAGAGGAACTTGGGGCATAATTTCCAATTAAAAATGGAACTTCTAGGATAAGAAAAAAAAATTACCCCCAAATAATAGCAAATGTATGGTTTTACAGCAGAAAGGACTGCACAGAGTGCTGATTTTTCACTTCAGACCTCAAGATTTGCTTTGAGCCAGTTTCTTTCTTCCACCTGGTTGCTGTATCGTAGCAGTGGTAGCAGGGGCTCTTCCTTACAGAGCAAAATGCCTCTGTGAGAGGCAGCACAATGGTAGTGGTTCCTCCCTGCACCCAGCCAAGTGACCTCACTGGGATCACTGGGCACCTGTGGTGTTTTCTAAGGCTGTGGAAGATGCTCTGTGCCACTCAACCAGTGATGAGGCCTGAAGAGAGTGTGGGCCTTTTAGTGGAACTCAAATACCAACTGCAGTGCAAGTTATCTGACGGTTACCACTGGCTTTTTGTGGGCAATTTGTAGGGTTTTGTCTCCTGTTGGTGGCTCACAGCCAGTCTGTGACTAATCACTGATTAGTGATCCCAGCCCTGTAGAATTAATATCTTCCATATAGCAGGATTTTTAACAATAAATACCACAGTGCATGAGCCTGCACTTCAGATTGGAGGAGGAGGAGGAGGATGTCAAGGACAATGCTCTACTCCAATATCATCATTATTGCTGCATTACTGGCATTTGGTACCCACTTTGCAATTACTGAGGGAACAGGTCTGTGGCTGTGCAAGCAGAGGTGTTCCCTTTCACAAAGGTTTGGCTTATTATTTGACAATTATTTTGTTTATAATTACAGAGCAGACATAACAAAACATCTTTTCTAACTGTAAAAGCACTACTTCCTTGTTTGCACACCACAACATATTGCTGCTAAGCATTCAGCTTTGGGTTTGTAATGTTTTGGAGAACTAGTTCTAAATAAACAAAAACAAAGGGAGACTGGCAGCTTTAAGCTGATTGAGTGTCCTTCAGTGTTAAAACGTGTTTGATTTAAGAACAGAAAGATTCATTAATGCCTATTTATGATCTATTTTTAGGGTAATTCCATGCAATTACTATTCATATGACTCAAGCACCCAGGCTGAATTCTAGCCAGGCAATAAAAGGATAATTTTGTTATGCCAGAGAGTCTCTGGAGAAGATTTGGAGGAAAACGCAAATCAGCTGTTAGTATGAGAAAGATGTGCATGCTAACTCGGTTTCTGGAGCTCTGTATAACTTAGGAAACATTCACAGTGGAATATCAGGTATCAACCAGCACACAGGTGCAGCACTGCTGGCTTTGTAACACCTGGGCTCTGTGCAGTTGCAGTGCAGGGAATGGCTGGAAATGAGCTCACCACTCTCCTTTCCCTTTTATACTCCCAGCAATGAAGTACGTGAGGAATACTGATGCAAAGCTTCCCAGGGAGACATCAGGCAAAGAGGGATGGAGAGGTCCATAGCTGGCAAACACTTTTAGAAGTGAATGGACATATGTTCACAAAATCCCTTGCTCTCACACACCAAGGATCTTCTTTTCCTCTCCATGTGAACTTTCAATGAGTCAAAGTCTTATTTTCTTTCTTATCCTAATTCTGCTCCTCCTGACACTCCTTTTCCCTCAGTGCCTAAATTTTGCCTCCATCCTTTCTTTTCACGACTCAGCTGGGTGTAGTGTTGCAGTGCAGGACACCCCGGGAGGGAGGGCTGGGCAAGGCAGCTGCAGGCACTCAGTAACCTCTACCAGAGAAGCCCTTCAATATAATGCACTTGTCAGATTAATTCTACACTGAATAATCTCCCCAGATTAATTCTAGACAAATTAATAATTTCTGCAAGGCAGTGGAGAGACTGCTTTTGTCTCCAAAAGAGGGCAGTGACTATCAGGATACCTGAGCTAGCCCTAGGGAAATGGCAGGTTAAGACATAGGGTATGCAGGAGTCCTCTTATCCTTCTGGACCTGCGCTCTGGGGCCAGGCGAGATACTTGAGGATGCCCGATGGCACCTATTCTTAGACACCTTGGAAAGAGTTCTAGGTTAACCGCCTCACAAAGGAAAGAAGCCCTCAGCATAGCAAAAAATTATTCCCTGCATTCAAGATTTACATGTCTGAAAAATCGTTTCAGGCTAAGACAGCAGAAAGGAAACAGTCAAGAAACCAACAACCCCGCTTTCATAAAGCATTTATTTTTTTTATTTGAAAACATTATACAGGCATTACATTGCCACAGCCAGTCCATATAGGTGCATGCAAATATCAAAATGGAGAAAGGTTTATTCAGCTTCTCAATGCAGGATTTGGGGTTGGGATTTTGTTTGCCTGGTTTTGGTTTTGGTTCATACTTCCATCTGCGGTGTCAAGATTAGTGTGCTTTATTATGGCATTTAACAATAAAATCCTACCCATGGGGTAAAATTTATATTTGTAGCTAGCTCAGGAATACTAAATGGTTTTCAAAAAAAGAAAAAAAGGAAAGAAAATGATACTACACGCTTGTCAAAATGTTAATAGCACAAGTTAGCAATCTCTACACTATACATTGAAACTTCTTCTTATGACACAGTGGTGCAAAATTTTGAATTGCTTGGTCTATCGTTGTGTGTTTCGAAACTTTATAGCTGGAACAAAGACAAGGTCTGTCTCCCAGTGAGAGTTTTCATCCGGTAGCAGAAAATTACATCAGTCTTGCTAAGGGCTGCCCAGGGCCAGCAGTATCAGAGAGTTTCAGTCTGTTCAGGCAAGGAGCTATGCAGAGCTAGAGACGTCCTACGCAACACGGAGAGTAGCTGCCGTTAGAGAGCTGAGCCTTTGCTGGTGCGCACTGAGGGCTCCAACTGCAGAACACAAGCAGGTAGAAGGAAGGCTTTCCTTCACTAGACCTCAGTTTTTCAGTCAACACAGTTATTTGTACAGATATACTACTGTTTTCCTTCGAGGCCCATCCAGGACTAGCGTACTGGTGCTAATCCGAGCATCCACCTTGTTTATCAGGAAACACAGACAGTGGAGCAGCCCCGCTTTGCACATCAAACTCCTCCTGCACGAGTAGCACAGGGGATGGTGGCTGGTCGCAGAGTGCACACTGAAACATTCATAACTTATTCCTCTACAACAGAGCCTTTTAGAATAGCCTGGTAAAATCGCTCCAGGTGACTCCT
Source organism: Cnemophilus loriae (assembly GCA_013397755.1). Taxonomy (NCBI): domain Eukaryota; kingdom Metazoa; phylum Chordata; class Aves; order Passeriformes; family Corvidae; genus Cnemophilus; species Cnemophilus loriae. The sequence goes on from VZTF01001716.1 coordinate 5,061,230, forward strand.
GTCAGGCACCCGTGGATTGCAACCCCTTGTAAGGAGAAACTCCCAGCGCCGTGACCTGGCTGGGAGCTGCCTCCTGCCCAGCTGTTTCGCAGAAGACTCTAACAAACATCTACAAGTTAGTGTCAGAAAAATGAGGAGGGGGAGGCCGAAGGACTACAAACATTTGCCTTAAAAATAAATACTAATAAGGAAATTAATCAAAACAGTTATGCAAAAGGAAGGAACTGTAAACATGAAACACACACGCACACAATCCTCAAGGTTCTCAGACCAACACGGGGACTAATGTTCAGAGAAAGGTATTTAATTGGTACAAAAGGTAGCAAAAAAGACTGAGATAACAGGTGCCCACCAGTGTGCCTCTGGGTACCTGAGGGAGCCATGATTGTAATCAGACCCCTTCTCCTGGGGAATGTATGAAATTCACTTCAAATTGAAGCTCTCACAGGACTTGACCGAAGGATCTTACCCTAAAGTGTCAGGTAATCTTTCTTCTGTGTTTTTATTTTTTTTTTATTTAGACTTTCCTTAATATCCCCAGAATACAGACTCTGTTTTTCTGTGGGAATCCAGTGGTTTTTTTGTTTTGTGTTTTTTTTAATCCTCAATAGTTTGAGTAAAATAAGTTTGGAAACACGAGTGCCAAAAAGATTAAAAAAACAGAAGGCAGGGAAAAAAGTCATACATTCGTTAGTTTAGTACCAAGGCATCTTAACCAAAGCTTTTGGGCCAGTTTTGGGCATGATTTGGCAATACTGCAGACCTTTCCCTCAGGCGCAGCAGGATTGTGGCAGACAGCCTAAACACAGGAGGAAAGAAATCACCTCTTCTCCACAGTAAGAATAAAATACAGCATACTTCTGCTGTTCAAGAGCATTTTGACATTTGCCACTTCATGTATATTATGCATATATACACTTCTCTCAGTCTGCTTCAGGGAAGTTCCTTCTGTATTAAAGCAGAACAGGAGTATAAAAAATGAATGTTACCTCAGCAGAAATTCATCCTGCTTGGTTGAACTGTGTGACCTTTCTAATCTCCAGTGTATAGATTGATTTTTTTCTTCTTTTTTAAATAGAAATAGGTAAGTTGTATTTTTCAAACATGAAGGCCTACGTTTTTGCTTGAAACAGTCTTTTTCAGCAGAATAACATTCAAATCAAATTCACCTTCTATGCCCACAAGCAAAATATTCATCAACCATGCCGCAAATTCCATTTTCAAATACAATGAATGTATACACACTTTTACAGCACTGCTATGTGCTTCTTAAACTCCTTCTTTCTGAAGATCCCGAAGCATTTTAAAATAACTTGGTCCCATAGCACCCCTGTGAGGTAGGTAAAATGTCATTATTCCCGTATATACTGACTGGGAAACTCAGCCACACAGAAGGTAAGTCATGCCCAAGGATTCATGCAAAGATGTGGCAGATTGGTGAATAAAACCAAGCTCTCCTAGATCCCTCACCTACTGATAGACACAGGAACACCTCTTCTTCCTTAATTTTAAATTAAAAACAGATAAAGGATATTGAAATAATGATTTCCTTGTATTGGGCTCTCAGAAGAGCAAACATACAGGCAAAGATGGATTTTTCATGGTGGTGACTAAGATTTCCCCCATTCTGGTAAAGCTCCTGAGGCAGAAGTACAGTTGTACACAGAAGCATGGAGCACACCCTCACTATTTTCACACATCCCCAGGAATGTAAGAAAACTGCTGAATTCTTCTGCTCGCTTCACAGTTACTGAAAAATAATTGGCTGCACCCTGACGGTAAAATGCCTTTGCGCTACTGTGGCAACACCAGCAGATGGTCCAGTCTTTCTGCTCGTGAATTCCTTGCTTAATCTTCCTGATTTTTACAATTTGTGGGTTTTGGTGAAAAATGGACACATTTCTAAATAGCTGTTGTTAGAATAATGAGCTGCGGGAGACTAAGCAAACTGGAACAGCAGAAAGCGCCCTCGATGCACTGAGTATTTCAATAAGTGCCCTGATCCACATGATGTGTCATCTTTCCGTGGAGAGGTACAATACATAGGAAACTAGAAAATGCATTTTTCTTTCTACAGGTTAAAATTTAAAAAGTAAGAAATCTGTGTTGAGTCACGACTACAGAGAAACTGACTCCCTGTCACCTGATACAGAACCTTGGCCACTAGGAAATCTGCCGTGGATCATAGAGAGGTCATTGCTTGAGTACTTCACTTCTGCAAATATAGAAAGGCTAAAATGCTCGCCTTATACCTATTCCTAGAATAGAGACGGATATTGTAAGTTGTCCCTTCTATGTATTCATGGATCAGATTACCTAGAAAGGGCAACTGGACAGATAGCATAGACGAACTCATTGTATTTCCCTCACCAAATCCAAGGTGCTAGCAAAAATGTGTCAGGCTGTTGTTACCACGACTAACCCATCTGTTTTGTGCAAACAAACAAATCTTAGAGAGAAATAACAGTGGCTGCACAAAGTGTATTTGCTGTAAAAAGGCATTTTTTCCACATCTGGTGTGGCTTAGGCATAATATCGCTCTGTATGTGTAAAACACCCTTCTATGAATTTCTTTCTTTTATAATTTCATTTTATATATTGAGTATCTTTCACAGGTAGTTTGACATTAACTGATTCATACACAGCAGTTTGTATTGCAAACATGCTGCTCATTTCATAAACGAGGGAATGGCATCTCCTTGCAAGGAACACCCCGGAACAATTAATTTGTGTTTTTATGAGCTTTCCTTATTTGCTACCTTGCAGCTCACCGGTGTAACTGCACCTGGTAAATACCTTTCTCTATGTACAATACAGAGATAATGGATATACGAGCTCCACTGTCAGTAGGTGATCAACAGCCCTGGGTTTAAGCAACTCTAACGTGAGGCTCCTCTTCTGTCTCCTGCCCCAGGCTGGTGTATGTCACCGAAGGCTCCATCTGGCTGGTGGCTGGCAGGTCCACAACAGGTCCGGAAGGGTTTCGAAACTGCTTGTACACCCGAGGATCCTGGGCTACGTAGGTGGATGTGGAGGAGTAGAGCATCAGCCCAACAAGGATAGTGAAGAATGACAACAAGTAAAGTCCTGAAAACTGAGCAGAAATAACAGCAGAGTCATTAGACACAGCACCAATTACCCTGAGTTCATGAAAACCCACAGACAGGGGTAGGCACAGATCCTTGTTTTGGCATGCACTGCGCAGAACAAACTCCCTATCATTTGGATGCTGAATTTTTATGGGAATGACTCTGAAAGTTGATTTATTCCCATCAATTCCCCTGTCCTCCATAACTAATAGCTAACTGGTGCCTTCCCCTGGGCCAGGCATGTTAAATATTGACCGGCTGGGAACAGGGAAAGCTGAGTTTTGGTCACAGATCCAAAGCTGGTTTTTTCATGCTTTTAGACAACCCAGCTACTTCTCTGAGTCCAAGTTTCTCCAGCTCCAGTGTGAGGTACCATCATCTACAGTTGTCAGACAGGCAGTGGAAAAATCTGAAGTTAGTTACAGCTAAACCACATGTCTGTGAAGTTAACAAGCTGTTGGAAATATAAAAATATCATTAAATAATTATTTCAAGAAGAATTTAAAACATATATATATATATATACTTTAAAATATATTTTAATAAAGGCACTTAAAAACTACCTTGCCTGCAGCTTCTCTAGCTTGTGAACAGAAAGCAGGTGCTAGAAGATCTAATGTGAGTTTGGACAGGATGAACTTCAGCTGTGAAACGTGCTCTGGGTCGACATCATGAGGTTTGAAACTACATATGGAGGGCAGTTAACCGAAAGCTCAAGTACACATATTTTGGCACACAGCTTCACTAGATCAGAGGTCAGCCTGAATTTTTTGACATATACAGACTGGTGTCTGGACTAAAAATACAACACAAAGAACCTTTTTGGCAACCTGTTAACCCTTGCAGATAAAGCTAAAGGCAAAGACACGGTTTCAAAAGCATAGACCATTGGGTACCAGCTTTAGATACTGGGTTCTGGCTACGGGGGACACAAAAATGGCTTTAAGCCCATATGACTTGTCTGCTGATCCTAGACTACAAGTTATTTCTTCAAGCGTGCTGTGCGTGAGAAACCATGAAGGACAAACTGCATAGCCACCTTGTCGGGGATAAAAATGATTTGTATTCAGTGGAACTTCAGAAGTGCCTGTATTCTGCAGCTGTCAGGAATCTGTACCTGAACACCATCAACCTGCAACCTGCTATTAGCTGCTCCATGAGGTACCTCACGATTTTACGAAAAGGCATCTGCAAGTCTGTTTGTTAATCCTGACTGACTCTGCTTTGATGGATGCCCCATTTGATTCCTCTGGATCACTTTAGCACAGCACGAAATGGACAGAATGGACTATATTATCTTGGAAGTTTTCGAGCAATTCTTCTTCTTATGCTTAAAGAAATTATTATTGTGGAGAAAACAAATTTTACTTAAGCTAAATTTGTAGTGATGTTAATTTGTTACTATTTCATAAACCTACAAAACCTCCATCCTACTTCCTGCCTGAGGAAGCACTTGGCCTTTTTACAGAATCCTTGGTATCTCTGAAAGCTTTGGACATATAACCCATGGTTGTACATCTGTGTGTGTGTGTGTTTCCCACATGCAGTATGCGTGTTTAACAGGGAAAATACCATAACGGGGAAAGTTTTTAAAGCGTGTCAGAAGGATCAGAGGGTAGGAAGAGTTTTGCTTTTCATCAGGTATAAATTGTTTTTTAACATGTATGTCACCAGGTCCTCACATGTCGTCTGGCAGCACAATTTGATGAAACCAGGCAGCTGTCCCACCAGTCACAGAGACAGTGTCGAGCCTCATCCTGCATCTGCTGAAGGATTCCTTCCATGTGACACAGCTCTGATAGGACTATTTAAGCTTAGATCTCCCCCACGTGGCAATCAAACACAAGTCAATAATTTCAAAGCAGTTTCTGGTTGATTTTTTTCCCCCTCCATTTTCAGTACAATTTTGTTCTCAGCACTTTCTTCCCCACTTTCACTTTGCATTTGAACTTTGGTCTCACTTGGCAGCAGTGAAGTTGACTAAGCTCAAGCAAATCTCAGGAGCCAAATGCATCTTGTTTCCCATCCCTAGTTTCCCACTGTCCCTCATTCCCACCTTATGCTTGAATTTGTCGCTCCAGTGAGCCAACTGGCTTGGCCCACTGCATAGCCAGAGTGCCAGCCAGATTTGTGATTGCCTTGTGTCCTGCTGTGAGGAATCTGTGGGGCTTCCAGCAGCTAAATGTGCTCTTTTTCTTGCTCTAGGAGCTGCCCAGACAAAATCAATTCATTTTTGCTTTATTTCATGGTTCCAGCTCTACCATATCCCCCTCCTCCTGGCCATACCTCTCATTCCTCTCTCAGAGGCTTCCTGCCAGTGGGTTCTTTTGACTGATAATATTCTTTCCATGGTAGTGTCCTCCCTCGTGGCAGCTCTCCAGCCTGGGAGAAGAGGTTTGGGCATAGCTTGGGGAAATCTAAACAAAGGTCTGTGAATCATTTGTCTTTGGCATCTGTGCACAGCTAGTGCAAAGAGACCTGGACTCTGACAGTCCTATGACAATTCCTTCCTTTTTACCTTCTTTAGAAACAAGATTCAGGCTGAATTCGTTTGTGCAGCAGCTCTCCACAACACTGAAGTAGAAGGGTAGTTAGTGAGGTTAGTACAGGAATATATACTGAAGTATATGACAAATCTCTGATTTTGTCAATACCCTGTCAGACTGATCCAAACCCCTTTGAAATAAATGGGTATTTTCCTCCTATTAAAACAGCAGTGAATCCAGCAGTGTGATGGGAAGATGTAGACTTAGTTCCCCAAATACAAAATTTGTTGTTCACTGAACTATGCTACTCAGACTCCAGCTGAAATCTGCAATTTATGGAAGATAAGATTTCCAGGCACACTCTACTGCTATGAAGGTTTTGGAGGTTTTTTTATCTTGATCTGCAAACCTACTGAGATTTGCTATTAACAGATAGGAGAAAGAAACACATTCAAAACCAGCAGAAAGAGCTATTCCTAAGAAATGAAGTGAGGGAAGATCACTTTTCATTGCTAGTCTCTTCACAACTGCAGTACCAAACTGTAGGTTCTTGGGAAGTGTGTAATTCCTCTCTCTGCCTAAAAAGCTACTTGAGAATGATATTTTGCTTCATTTTACTGAATTATCTCTTTCTACAAAAATATGTTCCCTCTAAGAAAAAATATTTTTAAAATATCCAGATTTGTATGTGTCTCCAAATCCTTCCCTCCATGCTAAACAGGATAACTTCAAGTTGTTCAAAGTGTAACATGGCCAGAAACTGGTTAGCTCAGATTAGCTAGTGAGTGTCACACACCCTAAACAGGCTAAAAGTCAACTCATGTTTCTGTATCATTAAACAGCTTTACTATGGATTTTTTATCTACATGTATAGATACATATGTATTTAAACGTGCTTATCTGTGAAGCTTATTGAGACACCAGACGGCTTTGTGGTGGAGTCAATGATCTAGCACTCTTGAGTTCCTGGGTTTTATTTTCAACCTGTGGATTTCTTTTGTGAATCACAATGATTTTAGATGATCTTCAGTTTCCTACCCATTTAAAAGAGATAATAACACTTGGGTACTGAATAAAGATGAGTTTTCAGAATAAAAATAGGGACTAGGGATGTCATCCTCTGAGGAGGAGCCAGAGATCTCTCTTGCAGGGAAAGTGCCTTACTTACAAAAACATTTCAGATTTCATCACTGACATGAAAAGCATCCGCCAAAGCTTTTTGAGAAATCAAATCAAATAGTTAAATCAGCCCTACAGATCTCACCATGTCTGCTTTGCTCTCACATCTGGGTGTCTATAAATGCTTCCCCAGTCAATAGTATTCAATATGGATCATACAGAGATATTCACCAATGTTAAAAAATTCTGAAAACACAAAAAATGTCTTCTCCAGACATCATTTAGTACCTGTGGTAAAAATAGCCTACATTAACCTACCATTAACTTTCAGCATGCAAAAGGCACATCCTTTGGTGACTGTCAATTTGAAAATAAACACACAAAGCAAAATCTAGACAAATATAACAAGATAACATGCTTAACAAGATTTGCTCTGTCTATCCAAACAAGCACTGATTCTGGTGAGCGGACATTTCTGGTATTTATCTGAGTTGCTCATTAGGAACCCAGTACTTGAATGGATCCACTCAGTCAGACTCAGCAGCTGAGCTTCTGGAAGCTGGTGGCTTGGCTGCAGGAATAGGGGCCTCACTCCTCACTCCAGTATGTGCAACTGCAGAACCCCACCAGGAGAACCACTGCAGCAGCAAGGTCCAGCTGATCACAGCAAATATAAGGTGAAATCACTCTTTCTGTTATTCATGCTTTAAAGTCTTTGACATTAAAAAAGAAAAGAACCCAAACATATCTGCAGAGCTACATACAAGTGTAGATGAAGTTTACAGAACAAAATTTAGCTTATATATTTATAGTATTTTTGTTGCAAGTGAATCAAAATTACAAGTCAAGCATCACAAGGTTTCTAAAAGAAAGATAAGCATAAAGACACCTGAAAATCTAAGATTTTTAAAAATCCAGAATGAATGATTAAACTTTTCAAAATTTACTCCCTACTAGTTTTTATCCTAGTCACATTGTCTGTCCACGTGAAACTTGTCTTTCATATATCCCTAAATCACTACGGGTAAAACGCTTCTGCTAGTTCCTCTTGAGATTTTTATGCTTTAAAGTAATCTGCTTTGAAAGGTGAGAGAAAACGAAGCTTCTTGATGGGGAAACAAGAGTGCATCTGATTTCATTGTCCTGAATAGTGATTAGACAGTAACAGAAGAAGAAAAAAATTGAAAGAAAAACTGTTTAGAAGGTAGTAGATTCATGACTAGGTCTGGAAAGAGAGAGCCATTCTTCAGTACATAGGTCATGAATTTAGAAGGGAAACCCAAAGAAATGGCATGGAACAATCCCATCTAGGAAAGGCTGTGCTGACTGACTGATTCCTGCCAAGGGACTCTGCAGACAAGTAGTTCTGACTGTCACAGATGTCCATGTCCATGTTACCACTGACACCAGTGCAAAACAGTATCCAACGTGACAAAATGAGACAGATGTGAGTCTGCAGAAAAGCCCATACAGACAAAGAAATTCAGCGATTTGCTAATTTTGGGTTTTCACTCAGCCATCATGATAATGATCTTGAACATTATTACAACGGTTATGAAAATGCAAATTCTGTTTTACTCAGTCCATTGAACTGGGAATAGTTGCAGGAGCAGACTGAGCTGCAGCACTCCAGCACTCCATTTGTATTTCAAAACAGCAGCCACAGACTGAATCTCTTGGTAGGTAGTATGAACACTTAGCTCCCAGCCTATGGCAACCCAACTGTGCTTTTTAAGTCTTTAAAAAGGTTTTTTTGTTAAAGCACTAACTGAAAATTTATAATTGTCATGTTTCACATATTCAGTGATAAAGTATGAAATGGAATGACTACCTTTTCCTCTACCTCATCTGGTAGTTCTCCACATTTTGGCATAAATGAATAAAGAAATCAGGTCCAGTAGCTCAAGTTTTAAATCTCAGAGAAAAGTGACCTCCTCAGAATCACACTGATGAAGAGGGGGGAAAATGTACATATCAGGTGGAATTCATCTAGTTCCATATTTCTGCTGACACCATCCACGCTCCCCAGACAGGCAATTCCTACCACCTTCTTCCTTCCCATCAGTGGGTCTGTGCAGTGCAGTGAACTCTGCTTTCCAGACTAATTCAGTTTGTAGCATACGCTGCACAGCCCATCAAAGCTAAGGCCAATAGGTGTTCTTTCACTGACTTATGGCTTTTTCCCCTGGGTAATTTCACACATGAATACCTGAGCAGGCTGAGTGAAGGGAGTTAAAACCAAATTTCTCTCATTATCTTTTATATAGCAAACAGACATTTCCACTCTGTTTGATAAATTGATCGAGCGGCTGAGCTTCTTTCCACAATTTTCTATTTTCGCCTCCAATATAGCAAATGAAGCTCACCGTGACCAAGTGCAGAAGTTGCACTGTGGGATGCACACACTCTCCAGCCAGCAGCAGTACCAGAAGGCTGAGGGCTCTGAGAACTAGGAATTCACACAGTGCTTTCACTTGCGTGGCTGGATGCTAGAGCCATATTACTGTATTAATAGTAACAGGAACCAGCATCCTAGTCACAGCTCACAGTGCTCTTTGGTGACTGCCTTGGATCACACCTACAAGGATCTGACTGACTCCGTCTTAGATCAGCACTGTGACTTAAACTATTGCGAAATATTTTTGTCCCAGCCTATGAGGAAGATATCTCTTTGGGATTCAGGGCTTGATCTGCTCGTTGACAGAAACTGAAGCAACCTCCAACAGCGAAACACTGTATTTTGTAACCCCAAGTGGCATCACACACCAGAAGGGCTGCTGTGAGTTTTCCAGACTGCATTGAAACAGATGAAACATATCCACCTGAACCTTTATGTATCCTGCCAGATCTCTCAGTTTTTAAGAGATCTCCAAAGGGACTCAAACCACTGAGGTACGGTTTAGTGTCCCTTCCCTGCTCGCCAGCTGCCGAAGCGGGAATGCCTGAGCAGAAGTGTTGGTTCTCTTGCTGAGAAGGGCATCAAGAGGCACTGGACAGCTTCAGTAATGATGATAACTTCTGGACAGCAAGTCTGTCCACTACTAGCAGGATTGCATTATCTTCACACTTTAATGACCTCCAGGTATTTCTTAGGCAAACCATGAGGATAAAGTGATGACCTAAAGTCCCATCTTGCCCTCTGAACACAGCTGGGATGAAAAGCGAAGTGTGTAGCTAGTTCTTCCACATCTTTGATCATCAATGAATGAAGGAGGTTTGTCTCAACACATCACTCATGCCAGCCAGAACCCAAAGCAAGAAGTTTCTGGTTTGCCTGGATGACAGTGAAAACCTGACTCTGCCCTCCTTGCCATTTGGTGAAAACAAAGAAGCCAAAGGAAGTTTTCCCTGTCATTTCATGCATGGCAGAAAGGCCATACTTCTCAATTCCCGATGCTTGCTTGCACCCTCAGTATGATCTAACTCAGATGAAATGCTGTCCATTACCATGGCTTATGCTGAATTGCAAATGTTGCATAGAAATTATGATGATAAGGAATCAGAAGACACATTTTCTGTATTTTCCAGTTTGTTCTCTTCTACTGCTTGCATGTTTTACTCCATGTAAAACGTACTGATCAATGCTTTCTGTCATTCAGCAGCACCCTCTTTTTCAGTTCTTGCCTGATATTTTCTGGTGGGCACAGTTTAATTAGTAAAACAGTGGTCAGAGGGAAACTCCTAAGCTTTCTTACCTTTTAGATGCTGAGGTTATCTACAAAGGAGAAAAATGAGGAGGGTTTACTGGAAAACTGTCACCACAAATTCTGTTAAAATTTAGGAAACTTAATAGATTTCCTGGAATTCACTGGTGGAACGAAACAAACTTATGGAGAAAACTGATAGCATTTTGGGAAAAATATCTGAGCTTGACATAGGCAGCTGTAAGGCAAATACTGATTTTGCACAGAGCTGCACGATTTCATGCTTCTCAAATGATATCATTAGAAAAAATTAATAATAGCCTGTCCTTTCTAAATACATGCCTGCTAGGGCAAAATGTTTGTGTGAAATGGCTTATCTTCCTTTCCTGAGTGCTGGGAGAGATGGGAATGCTGCTTTCTCTTCTGTTTCCCTTTGTTGCCTCTGACATCAGATGTGGAGAAAAAATGAGCCTGTGTTCAGTACCCCTGCGGTACCAGCAGTCTGTCTAATTAAAAAGTGCAAGGTAGAATGAGTCCTGCAATCTGTTTTAATCTTATCTATGTAGGAAAGAGATTTTTATGTGAAGTTAGAACACTTCTATTACATTGCTTTAATTTCCTGTGAGCATCCTTAACGTGGCATAAGGGGACTTCATTTCTGGTTATTTTTTTATCAGTTACTTGGCAAGAAAGTTGTAAAGGACCTATCGTTTTAGATGTTCTTAATACAAAAAGGAGGAGCACAGCAGAAAAGCTTATAAAATCAATTTTCTTTCCCCACTTTTACCTTTCAATATTCTTTGTTAGTCTGCTCTATCAGTTGCCAGTTGCCATGTGTCTTTTTGGGTTTGTGTGCAAATATTTAATATAGTAGCAGCTGTCTGCTGTAATTGAGTCCGTATTACTGTACATGAGGCTAATTGTGCTCAGTGTGTTCAAAACCAAGGTTACAATAACTGATTCATCTTGGATTCTTTGTTTATATTTTCCTGCTGAATCTAACAATACATTCCTCTGGAAATTCCTCCCCATATGGTGTTCTTTTCTCCTGGCAATACAAATGGGGAGCACCTCTACCCTGAGAAACAAGGACTACGCAGCTGCAGTTACTCTTGCCATGAGTGACCACGCCAGCTGTCTGGAGGGAGTGTGACATGGCTGTCACATGTCGGGGTTCTCTGTACTGTGACACATTTGCTGCTGGCAACGAGAGGCCAAACTTCAGGAGCTCCAAGAGCTCTCAGCTGAGTTGACTCTCAAGGCAGGTGCACGAGGGAATCAGAATGGAGAGCATGTCCTAAGCTGTCGAATCCAACCCCCCATTACTGCTTACAATCAGATCACATATTCCACCTGGCTAATCCTTCTCATGCAAGCATTATTAGGGCTTTTTTTCACTTCCCACTAACCTACTTGAAATTGTCCTGGAACCTCCCTCCTATGATAGCCAAAAAATCCCCTTAATTTCTATACATTCTCAGTCTCCACCCATATGTTCTTGTATCATTAGATCAAATAATTCTCATTTTCTCCCTGTGAATTTATAGATTAATTCATATATGTTAAGGTTTCATAGTCCCTCCCAACCCATCAAAGCTATGTTAAATACAATAAAGATTTTTTAGGGATCTGCATATTCAGTACATTTTTAGCGGACACATGGTTACTCTGTCAAGGCTTTGGAGCAGGTGAGAGAAAAAGCTCTGTCTGGTGCTCTTGAGCTGACAGAAAAAAAATCTATAGCTACAGCTAGAAAAGTGCTGTCCCTGAGATGGCAAGTTGCCCTGTCCTATGGCATTAGCACTTCTCCATCAGTACCAGAAATACCTAGACAGACTCATTTGGAAACAGCTTTGTCACAACCGTGCTCAAATTCTTCCCATCTGTTGCCACAGACACTGCCTCGCACTCTGTGCTTCACAGCATTTCTCAATGTCAGCCAGTTCTAGTTGCCTGATTATTCTAATTCTTCTTCCTACTGAGGGTGCCAAATCTATTACTACAGTCAGTACACAAGACTGGTCTTCAGACCAACTCTTTGGGACCTCCATCAGCGAGTTCCTTTGAGCAAGCTATTTCTCTCTCAGCACATTGCCTTGTCCTTTATCCTCATTAGCCAGTTTCTCACCTGGCTTCCAATCTTTACACCACTAATCCTGTTCTTTAGCTTAACTGATAATTTTCTGTGCTGCACTGTTCACTGACAGAAGGTCCCAATTTTGTTTTGGCGGCAAGGAAAAGGTTGTTTAATTTTGGCCTCCACTGTCCTTGCATAGCAAAACTATTTATTCTCTTAATATACAAGAAGAACTTTTCGCTGCTTGTATCACTTTCTTCTTCACTGCCAAGCTTGGTTCATCTTTTACAGTAATTAGACTCCAATCCTTTTCTTTTTTACCTGCACAGTATTAGTTTTCTTTTGTGATTCCTTGTTTTCTGTTTATTTCTAACAATTTTTTAAACAGATGTTTTGTCCAGTTGCATCTGGACCTCTCCCCTAAAAATTGTCCTCTTGTCCTTAAGATATAAAATTCAGATTACCTTAAGTGAAAGCTATTAAAAATCTTCTTCAGACCCATTATGAGCCTTTTTAGCCTTCTTCCTTGGTTAACTTAACTCATGTAGGTGGTGGGAATAATTCCAGAAGTTTAGTCCAGCTAATGAAATTGCTTGTCAGCAGTGCTCGTGTCAAGCATCTATCCCATATCACGGGTTTGAAAGCTTCCAGTTTAGTGGGAAGGGGGAGTTTAGACAAAAGGAAGATATTTTCTGTATATATTCTAGAAGCTAATAGAATACTCCACTGCTTATATTGAAAGAATGTAAAAGTGATGTTTTCTAACTGATATTTTGCTTGTGTGTTGATCCATTCCTCCATTTTGGTAGGAAAGAGAAGCTGATGTGGATGCTTTAAGCCTGTATGTCTGTAGGATTCACTGATTTGGCTGGTAGGAGGCACAACTGGAATAAGCCCTTCAATCCAGTCATATACCAAAACAGATTTTACATATGTTCCTTCCTGGCAGCTCATAGACCATGGCATAATTTGTAGGCCAGACATAATTCTTCGCACACTTCCCAAATATTCCACCTTCTTTTCTAGTCACTTCTTGAAATAAAGATGTACTCAGTTCCATAACAAGTCTCCAAATTTATAACGAAAGTATTGCATTTAACCCTTACCATTTTCTTTCAAAGATGATTCTGTCTACATCTCTGAGGAACTTCTAGTCTTTGTTTCCATATGCAAAGGTGAAAATAGCACCCAATTCAAAGAATCATAATTTCAAAATCTTGTAGATTTTCAGTAGCTGAACCTTGTTCAAACTTTTGAATGCAACTGCTGCCTTGCTAATTCATGACTTTTATTTTTTTTGGCTGTCTCCTCTGGGTTGCAAATTATTGCTGAGGTATGTAACTCAACACATTCATTGTACTTTCTTGTCTTCAAAAGTATGCTTGTCTTGGGAAATGCTGAGGTTCTCATTTATGCTGATTTTTTCCTCCACAAGTAATTACGAAACTTAACCACTTAGTCTTTGTTTTCATATTCACTGAGCATCATTTAGAAAAAGTATGTTTGTAAGATCCAGCTCTTTAGATAGGATGACTTTATTATGTTTTTTCTGCCTGCACTTCTTCTTGTGATAAAGAAAAAGGTAGTTATTTCCTACAATATTTTTTGCTCTCTGCAGTTTGCAACCCATTTTCTGGTTCTTTGATATTATGCATTTTTATTGCTGTGATCCCCCAGATTTCCTTTTGCAGCCCATATTCACCAACGCCTTTGAAATCAATGTGGTTTTGTTGAAGATTTNGTACTTCCTTGTCTTCAAAAGTATGCTTGTCTTGGGAAATGCTGAGGTTCTCATTTATGCTGATTTTTTCCTCCACAAGTAATTACGAAACTTAACCACTTAGTCTTTGTTTTCATATTCACTGAGCATCATTTAGAAAAAGTATGTTTGTAAGATCCAGCTCTTTAGATAGGATGACTTTATTATGTTTTTTCTGCCTGCACTTCTTCTTGTGATAAAGAAAAAGGTAGTTATTTCCTACAATATTTTTTGCTCTCTGCAGTTTGCAACCCATTTTCTGGTTCTTTGATATTATGCATTTTTATTGCTGTGATCCCCCAGATTTCCTTTTGCAGCCCATATTCACCAACGCCTTTGAAATCAATGTGGTTTTGTTGAAGATTTATCATCCAAGAGCTAATTCCAATAACAGGAAGATTTCCCCTAATACGTTTGAACTCTCATACTGGGCAGGAATTAAAAGCTATTTACTTCCTTCAGAGTGCAACAATTACACTTCACAATGTACTCTTGTGGTATACTTAAGAGATCTCTGAACAACTTTTTACTTATATTGGAACACAAAACTAATTCAAACGAGGTAATGTGAGATGATTGTTACCTGTTTCCAAGTGCTCAAAGCCCATTGTTACAACACTTTCGGCTTTTTGTATACTTTTGAGTCAATAAGTTTGAAATAATAACTCCAAATGAAAATGATTGACATGTGGAGGCCATGTGCTAAACATAAGGATACCACAGCATATTCCAGTACAAAGCTGTTGCCTCCCCTTGGCTGTTCTACTGCTCACATGTCTGAAGCGTTGTTGAGCCTGAGTGCAGAAGTGGGAAGAGAAGGGACTTTTGGGATCACCTCTTCCGACTTGGACAGCAGTGACTTCAAATCATACACAAACTGAAACAGCATCCAACCCTCCCCACTCCGCACACCAATTCCCTAATAATTTCTTCACTAATTCCACAAATTTTACATTTTAACATTTGAGGTATGCAGGAAGGTGTGACACTGAGACGTAGAAAAATATGATTCAAAAGTTACCCACAATAAAAAGGGGGTGGTGGTGATGTTTGCTTTGGAGCATGCTAAGATCAAGATGTGTTCACATAGCATTTCTGCTTTGGTAATTAGGTATTTCCAACAAAAATGCATTTTCCTAGAAAACTTCAAATCAGTTCTATTGTGTGCAGTCTTTTAACATGAGACCAAAGGTAAAAATCCCAAGCTAAAAGCACTGAAAACAAGCTAAAAAACTTGACATTTATGATGAGCTAGTGTCTGAAAAAATGTTTGAAATTGAAGCTTTTATCATAACTTCTGCAATACAAATGCCACATCATTTACACCCTTCTTGACACCTTCCAAAGAGTGAGTATCCATGTTCCACTATTCATGCCTTGCAACTAATGAATCTATTGCAAGATGGCACTGTGAAAGGAAGATATCCTTTTAAAAATGCAGTATTTCGAAAAAGCTGACATATCTGTGCTGTATTGTTAAAAATCTGTCAGGCTGTGCAACATCACGGTGGGAGGCATTTCATTTTCCAGCTTCTACTCTCTTCTGTCATTTTACTTCATAGCTTTTTTTATTGCATGCCATCCTGCACCATCACAAAAAGGGTGAGTGGATGGGGCCCTTTCTGTCACATGAATTCAAGTGTGACCAAAGACACACCCAACTCCTTTCCACCTCAAGGCAGCTCTTTAAATATAGACACCTAACTATTTTCTAACAGACTATAATTTGGAGGAGGAAATTCAAATAGCTAACTAATGAAATACATAAATTTAAAGAAATGTGAAAAAGAAGATTTTAAGATGCTGCTTAGATGAAAGGCATGTAGACAGTACAGCTTCATGGCAGCAGAGTTGTTGAGAGGGAGTCCCACTGTAAGAAATTTAGTACTTTGCAAAAGGAAAGGAAACAAGAACGTAGGTTTTTGTACACTGCCAGTGACATAAAGAATTAGCTAGTAATATGACTTATCCTCATTATTATCACAGCCTTAGAAATATTCACAAGGATAAAAGCCCTGTGTGATTAAATTCCATTCAAACAGAAAGTTTATGGATCAAGCAGCTTGCATACCCAATTTCACCAGGAAAATACCTTAAAGTATATGACTAAAGAAGCAATAGTGTAAAAAACAGGTTTTTTCAGCCTGCATTGCCTGCTCTACTAGAAATAATGATGCACCACTGACAACACCACTGTCAAAATTTAAAATAGGTAGGTGTTAGTTCCCTAACAAGTGCAAGCAAAGAATAGGATCTTACTGACTTCAGCTTATACTTTCAGGCAAGTTTAAAAAAAAAGGTGAGAACATAAACTGAAGTATTTTCTCAGTTAGGTCAGAGGTTTGGGAAAAGTCTCTCAGATGTTTATGGATGGCTGCCAGATAAAAATCAAAGTAATAAACAAACAATCCTCCCTCAAACCAAATGAATTTTATTTAACCCCTGCTACCAAACCACAGACTTTGTATCCATCCTGCTCCAACATAATCCAGGACTGCCTGAAGCATATAGGGTCAAGGCCAAAAATAAGGTTTTATCTGCATAGTCATGAAACTGTGAATTTTTTTACAGATTATTCCTTGAGTGGCAGGCTTTCCTAATTTAGGAAAATGAACTGAAGTGCACTAAAGACAGCAGAAAAACTCACACTGGCTTCAGTATATATTTCTAGGCCAAGGGCCAAGTTTTCGCTACAGTGAAGACTATGTAAGTCCCAAATTCATAGGCATTGCTTAGGATCTGTGCTGGCAAAAAAGAACCTGGAACCCACTTCCCCCCAACCTGCATCCTCTCTTCTCCATTTGGTTAAACCTCAGTCTCCTTCATGGCTTGTTTCTTGATATAATGGGAAGGCTGTCATCTGTTCTCTTCCTTTGGAGGGATGCTGTTAGAATTGGCATTGAAAAGTAATTTTTAGAAACATCAGTGAGTATCAGCAAATGAGGTTTCAACTAGGATAATTTCAGATTTCTGGTCCTGAAAGGTTTTGAGTATTATGTTTATCTGTGTATGCAAGTCCTTTGTCACAGATACTCTCTGAGATTCTAAATCAAGATACATGACTTCCCTGATTTGTTATGAAATACATGCATTTTCTTCATTTGGGAATTGCTACTATATCCAGAAATTCTGAATTCTCATAGCTGCATCTTGGATAAAGTCATGAATGAATTTGCCAAGGCATAATATAATTGATTGTGCTTGGCTTGCTAGGTAATGATATAATATAGTGTGACTCAACCTGCTGGTCTAGAACACAATCAGTATTCATGCTGTAGCTGCTGCAAAACATAAAAGAAACTGTTTAGATTATTTAGTGAGAACCCAGTTTGCTTAGAATGACTAAAGACAACATAGAGCTTCCAAAGGAAAAGTAATAAGTCTAAAGTTCACATAACAAAAGAGCTAAGGCTGAGATTAAAATGTAGAAAAGAATACTCCTAAGACAAAACGCCCCTGTATTTATACAAAAGTTCTAACCCTGTGCACCCAGAGAGGTGGCCCTGAATTTTTTAGCATCACTGGTGGCCATGTATCCGTAACAATGAATGGCCAAGGACAGTCCTATTACTTATGCTAAAGAAGAAGGTAAAATGAAAACAGACAGCTAGGAAAGTTTTGAACATAAAAATTGTGTAACACACATCAGTATGGTGAGAATTAAAAAAAAATTATTGAAGAAATGGTGTTGTATACTTAAATGCTATGGCAGTTGTGGATATTTAGCTTCCAAAGAGGCCAGACACATTTCTCCATCCACTGGAATATTTGAAATCAATTATTGATTACAGAAGAACTAAGAAGACAGCTTTTATTTGGGGGATGCAAGAACTTTTAAGAATGATGCAGTACAATCTAGTAATCTATCTCCAATTGAAAGCTATATATTATTACATTTTAATACAATAAAATCTTGAACAATTAACATCTTGAGCTGCATGTATATCACCAGAGTTGTGTCAAGTTAACATGCTGAATTTCTAGTTTCCATGGGCCCGGGAACTGTTCAGTGTGCTATGAAGATGCCTGCATGTGGGGTAAGATTAGAGATGCAGCTGTTTATAAACTCACTCATGTCCTGGATGTAATGATGTCAGAAGGCTGTATTAAATAAAAATGAAATGCTAATGAATCAAAACCCTTCAAAGGAAATCTTCTCTTCAGTTTGATTTCAAAAGCTCTAAAGCCCAGTTAAACTCATTTCCTGCATTTTCCATGGATTTTCATAGATTTACTCTATGGGTGCAATAAACCTGTCTGGTGATAAAAGCAGCAGCACAGGGAAAAATCATAACTGTTACTTGAAAGCCTCATAAAATGATATTCTGCAAGGGACACTAAACCACTCAGTTGATCCTACTTCAGCATAAACCCATTTGCTTCCCAGTGAAGAGGGGCTGTGCCCATTGGCCAGTGCAGCAAAAAGCAGAAGGAGCTGCAGGAGATGTACAGCTGGGCTAGGAACGGAACAGCTCCTCAAAAGCTAGGAAACAAGCAAGTGCACACAGTCCTAGGAGGGGAATTAGTTCAGCTCACCTAATGCTAACATATTAGACTTCATTATTGAGTGCAAGTCACACATTTCACAGTTCTGCTTCCTCAGATAAAATGCTACCTGATAGCAAACCAGAAAGAAAAGGAGGAGGTCATCTGACTAAGGATAAAAACATAGTAACTAAAGAAGAAACCAAATAACTAAGTGGACTTTTAAATCTACATGATCTTTGCATATAGCCTGTCTCTTCAAATTTCATCTGCAATGTAAGTTTGAAGGGTATGAAAGGAGACACTGACAGCTTGCAAAGTTGATGCTACATTTCAGGTAAAGGTCCTTTCAGAAAGCCCTGATAAAGGTCTTCTCCTTATCAGCATTTCAGCTGGGAAGAACAAAGGAGAGACACGTGAGTTGTACGGATTGCAGGATGAGTACAAATTACAAAAGAAATGCAGTGATGAAAAATGTCAATGCTGGCTTGCTGTCTGTGGGGTAACTGGCTTCCTAGAGAAACAGAGACAAAAGCATTGCACCAGGTGCTGGAGGAACCAGGACCTCGAGCTGAAGGGGCTCTCTCAGGGAGGATGAAATCCAACCAGATGAGGTGCAGAGAAGGGCTCGTTCTGATTAGTGAACTAGGGGCTGGGAGACAATACGATTCCTCTCTACTGATGTACCAATGGAGTAAAATGCCATGGAGATGGGCATTCTTCCTGCTAATGGATACTCTCGGTAGAAACATGAATAGACCAAAACCAGGCACAAGTAAATTTATGCTGGAAATAAGGAGGTTTGTAACTATTGGAGAAGTAATGTCCTTAAAGTCTTCCAAAGACAGCAGTGGGGGTAAAAAACCTGGATAGGTTTAAGCAACAGTCTAAGTGTTTATGAAAGTGACAGCATGATACATACATTAGCCACAGGAGAATGAGATTTTCGGTTTTCTAATAATTAGAGCAAGTGGCAGAGGGGACCACCAATTACTTCAGATGTGGAACTCAAGCAGTTTATCAGGACACATGTTGAGACAGATGCTTCAACCAGAAAACCTTTCAGTTCTGAGCCTTTTACTCTTGAGCACTTTTTCCATGCAGGTCTTAGAGGGAGACCAAGATGCCACTATGGATGAGAGCTGACATGCACTGACTGTAGAAAGATGGGGGTCAGTAAAACTGAAAATTCCGCCTTCTGGCTCTGCTAATGTGTCCAACAACTAGACACAGGAAAGAAATTAAGCTTTTTATGTGCCTTTTGCCTTTCAGGTGCCTGAACTTCAAAGTTTGTGTTTGCAAAATTGCGTTTTTTGTTAGGTTTGAGCAATGCTGAGCACAGACCTGTCCAACCTCTGCTGCCTTTTGAGTCTTTCCCTCCATCAGAATTTGATTTTCCTACTACACCACTGCCACTGTTTTCAGAATCAAATTTGTCTTTTACCATGCAATTTAGTAATTCTTCTTGGAATCAGTGGACTAACACCACTAAATATATTTGTCTATGGATATCAAATAATATTATTAACAGAAGATAACAGTTTTCAGCTAATACCTAATGTCAAACACTTCGGGTTTGAAGCATGAGGCAGAAAGAAGAAATTATATCACCATGAGACAGAGCTGCAAAGCAGCAGACAACCCCTACATTGTGTTTTCAGTCAATTTTTTTTATGTTCTTGCTTTTCTTCTGCCTTCAAAATTCTCAAAGCCACAAAATCAAAATAAAAGACAACAGTGACAAACAATTTTGTGTTGGACTCTGAAGCTTTGAACTTTCACTGTCTCATTCAGATTCATTCAGGTACCATTATTATCATAAAATCTGATTTGAGTTGATTAGACACACAGAATTTTAAGGCTTTCTTTTGCCTAGCACTTCTAACACAATTTTAGCTATCAATTAACCTCCCTCCTATGAATAAATGATGGTACAAAGCAATTGCTTCCAGCACCACAATGTTATTTTCACAGGATGGACACTGTGGGGGGATACTTGAGAATAATGAAGTGCCATTCCTTGTAAGTGGAGGTCAAATGTGGTCCTGTACAACATGATGTACAGCAGGTCAAAGTTTAACTTCAACACAAATATGCTGCACATTTTGGCATTACAGTAAGAGGCTAGCCTCTGGTATGGCCAAGAGAAAGGTGTAATTTATGAACAATTTAGATACAAATTCAGAATCAGTATGAATGAAACAACCTTGTTCCCAGGCAAAAAAAAAAATACGTGGGAATTTTGGAACAGTCTTTCCCTTCATGCTGCCACCTTAGGTCTGTTCACAGCAGTTGAAAGTTACCTTTGATAAGTAAGATGAAATTAATGATACAGTGGCTGATGAACAGGTACTCAAATCTTAAAACTTGTAACAAAAAGACCAAATGAGCTCTCTTTAAAAACTGGAAATCATAAAATAAAATTGGTTTTATTGTAGGAAGCCTGAAGTAAAAAAATCAGCGTGCACTTTTACTGTTTAGATCTAGCAAAGCTTGGAGGCTTCTTTTGTTTCCTCGTTCAGCACTGATGTTCCTTCAGGCATACTGCTGTTACCCAAATACACCTCTCATTTCCACATACCTTGTAGTGGAAGAGGAATAATCCACAGAAGAGGCTGTACAGGTCAGCTGTGAGTAGGGAGAGGTTGACGGCAGTAGCACTGGTCTTCTTTATGACCACTGGCATAAAGCTGTAGAGGCCGAACATACAGGCACTAAAGCCAACGTACAGCAAGCCTGCGGAAGAGAAACAAGAGGCAAAGTGACCTTCCACAGCCTGCACAAATGACTTTGTTGGGAGGAAGAAGGTTGTTGAAGAAGAAAGAATAATGCTCTTCCAAAGAAACATTCAAATTAATAATATACACGTATATAGAGAGTGAAAACCATATCAACACTGGACATGAGGTCCTTTGGGATCTCCATAACAGCAGAGTTGTTTTAAATTGGTGTCTTATACTACCAGTGACTACCTCACGTCCCACATAAATTTGGACAAAATGATGCATTTGGACATATCAAATCTACTCTCTTAAGGAGCTGAATGTCACCAGCATCAAGGGAGTTCAGCTGAGTTGGATGGAGCGCACAGTATTTTCTGGGAATGGACCCAAAAAATGAATGCAAAATTACTTGCAGAGGAGTTAATGAGCAAATGGATGAATGCATGAGGACAGCACTCAAGTGTCAGAGGTCCTAGTCCTATTTTGCCACCAAAACTGACAAATCACTTCATAGTTTTGCATCTCTGTTCCTCTACTCCTTTTTGTCTGCCTTTCTTAATAAAACTGTTGTGAGCTGAAACTCTTTCCCTGCTACATGTTTACAGAGTGCCTCACACAAATTAGATTGTTAGACACTAATATAATAAAAATACATTACAGTAAAAATCTAAATTAATTTAAAAACCGAAATAACTTACTGGGAAAGAATTCATTGCTTCAGTTATTACTTGATAAATCCCAAGGCAAATTAATCAATATGAAGTTAAAAAACCAGCAAACACTTTACTCATCTTCTCTCATGCAAATGATAATTCTTAGGCTGCTGTATGCTACAGAATTCCCAGCTGATACGTGTATGAGCCTAAATTTAGACTCATGCCAACTCTTCAGAACATGTTGTTATTGACTGAAAGTCGTAGCAAATCTGATTGCCAAAGTCCTGAAAGGGATTAGAAAGGATAAAAAAAAAAAAAAAAGGCCATATAACCATATAATGGCCATGTATTTGCATGTGGACCCATTTAGCTAAAAATTCTTTAGAAAAGCTATCTTAAGGACAAAATCAGCTGTGACAGATTGAGTCTTTTAGAAGCATATGAACTGAAGTGTACATTCAACTGAAACAAATGCAACAGACACAAACTATCAGTGTCCATATATGTTACGGCATGAAAAGGAATTTGAGTTTATATTCAGAATATGGACAGTCATGGTAAAAACTGATTTTACCAATAGGTAGCAAATTTATAAGGTGTGCATTGTATACTGGTAACAGAATTAAGTTTTAGGCAGTGCTTGAAAGCTGCTTTATTCAAACTCTGCAACTCTTCCGTAGCAGGGAAATGATTGCATCATATGGAGTGTAGTTTTGGCCAACGGGAAATTGTTTGCATACAGGAGCATTAAGCCAGCTTTTCTTCCAGGCTAAAGAAGAACAGGTCAGGCACTAAAGCCATTCTGGATCAGAAGTCAGCATTGTCAAAGTACAGTCTGCAAATCACCAGATGGTCCACCAAGCCTCTGGTTGTCTGGATTTAACACAGCTTGGCTGGTTTATGCACTCAGCTTACAGTATAATTTTATGGTACTGCCTTGGTGTTCACATCATCTGACAGCCAGCTACATGGACTTCACAGGCTGCTTTATCAAAGTGCATTTCAGTCCCAGTGGAAAATTGCTTAAACTGTAGCTGTTCTAGTAGAGGTGAATATAAAGTGGCATTTCATTTACAGCTTAAAAATACATGTAATATCCACCAGCTGGGTGGCATTTAGTGGTGACAATAAACAGTGGAAATTAAAATTATATTATTTTCAGATATTGCTTCTTAGAGGGCCAGTTTTGAGACTAAAAATATGTTTTAAGCCAACAGCTTGAAGCCTCAGCCTCCTCAGGTACCCATGCAGTGCAAATAGCAGCCTTGGGAATTGCCACTAGTGCTGCAGTCCCAGCAGACTCCAGAACCCCTCTGGGCAACCTGCTCTGCTGCCTGCCTGTCCTCAGTGTGAAGAAGATTTTCCTTTTATCCAGTCTGAATCTGTCATTTGAGCTTCTGTCTGTTGTCTCTCATTCTCTTGCCGTGCACCTCTGTGAAGACCTCGGCTCTGCCCTTTTGATAACCTCCTGGTAGGTAACTTCTTTCCACAGGCTGAATGAGCCCCAGTCCCTCAGTATTTCTCCATTTCTCTTTAGCCTTGGTGTCTTCACACAAATGGGCAGGATCTGTCCCTAGGGACCATTCTAAAATAGCCTAAATAAAGTACCACCAAGATCAACACGACTTGAGAACTTTTGGTCTTGCTCCTGAGCATGCTAGTTGAATGTTGCATGCTGCAATGATGCACGAATGCTGCCTTTGTGCTTTTACTCCAAAAGCAAATGTTTAATTGGCATGAAATGGAATCAGTCATGATGTTTCATACTGCCTTGGAACAAAGACCATTCAGAAATACTCAAACCTCTGGTAAAAAAGGACACTTCCTTGGAGCTTCAAACTGGCTTTTCTCTTAAATAAAACTGATGTGAGTTTATTTGTTACTATTTCATCTATCGCTATAAAACATGTCATGGTCTCACATGAAACCACTCAGTCAAAACTATATAATCATCCTCCTTTCAGTCTGGTTGTCAGCAAGTATTAATACTTAAACCTTCAGGGATTCAAACAGAGCCACGCTGATTCATACTAAGTGTGAAGATGATGATATGTATCAGGGCAATTTCCAAAATTAACACCAGGAGGGCCACAGCCTGTTTTAAACATGATAGACATAACAGATTGGCTTTAGATCTTTATATGCAAAAATCATTTGCATCAGTTAAAAGGTAGCTCATCTGATCTTAAAAGCACAATTATGGCAGATGGCAACAGGCCACCTTGAGTTATTTATTAGTTTGCCTGCTGTGACTTTATCACCACCATTCGGAAGGCTGATGATTTAACTGTGCTGGACTGCGGGTTTGAGTCTGTCACAGCGGATAACTACTCAGGACAAGGCTGTGAACTGCCTGGCGCAGATTTGTCAATCACTTTGTGACAATCTTGTATCACTGCCAATGCAATGGGAAGTACACCAGGTGCAGTGGAAGCCAGGGAAGAACTACAGAACTGTCACCATTTAATCCATGTTCAACTACACCACATTTCCAATTATTGCTCTAACAAAACAAGGACATATCTACGATGATTTTGCTAAGATGATCTCAGCCTTGTGAAGCATAAGGACTCTTCAGAATTAGTAATCAACTTTCAATGACATTTTAGCATTCACAGATGCAGTAAGACCCTATTTCAATAGCATATTTCACTGATACCGAGTTTGAATGGAAATCTCATGGAAGTATATATGACATTTACAACGATAGTAGATTAATTCACTATGACCACTGATAGTTCCATCAGCACCAGATTAATTATGTCCCTAAGCTCCTTCTCATGAAATATAAACAAACACTGATGCAATTATGCTAATTATCTCAGATTAAAGAAGGCCAATACACTTACAGTACATAGCTGACTGTGTTTCTCCATGGATACTTTAAATTGATTTGTCGCTTAGTTTTACAGCTCAACCATCAAATTTCCAAGATTTCTAGAAGCAATGTTTTGTGAAAAATGAGCTGTACTTATCAAGGTTTAGGATGATGAAAGGAAATTGCCAACTAAGTTAAAAGAAACCAACTGTATTCCATAATTTGTATCCCCTCCCCTCAGGGACTCCCCACATAATCAGTTGTTTTTGCACACTTCTGAGTTGTCATTTGATGTTCAGTCTGAAACTAGGTAAAGACCTATTGTCAATTGCTTGCCAAAGCTTGAATCCTCTATAATCAATCAGCTCTATGCTACTAGTATTCTTTTATTTCTTCTATTGTCATAAATAGTGAAAGAGTGATTATAGGGACTCCCCTAAATATTGATTTGCTTTTAAAACAAATAATTCATTGGACTAATTAGAAGGGAGTCACAAACTCAGCTTCCAAACTGAAATGGGAAAATGCAATCCCCTGCTTGGCAGAACACTGTAACAGCTTCGTTGGGCATGATACTCCCAAACCTTGTCTAAAGGACACATCTGCTATATTCCACCAAAACTATTTGGAAAGCAATTATACACTTCCACACAGAAATGCTCCCCCTGGAAGTGTTTATGAGGCTATAATACGCACTGCGAGTACTTTTTAAGCTTTTTTTGTTAGGTTCCATTTTCTTTCTTTGAAAAGGTTTGGCTCTTAATGACTACCTCATTTATTGTCCCAGTGTTGCATTGAATCTTACAACTGGAACCCCATTATTGTTTTACTCCATGGCTGTCTGAATGATTATCTTATAGCATTCATATGCTTAACCTAATGGTGCAAGGAAGGCATAACACAGCAATCATTTAAGAACAGCTATGAGGCATGTAGCTCAACCTTTGGCAGTAATGGGTGGAAAAGTCACAAACATTGGCTCCCCTGAAACTGTGCCCGCCTCCCCAAACACTGACTGTCTCCATGCCTCCTTCAGCAATTATCTTCAATGAGGTAAAGTGTGTTCTTACCTATTTGCCAATCCCAGGGGACTTTCAACAGCTCTTTGTGTTCCATGATTGCACTAGAAGAGAAGAGAAGGCAAAATTTGATGGAAGAGAACAGAAGTTAAATTATTTCCACTCATTCAATTCAAATGCTGGACAAAACAACATAAATAACCTTATAACAAAAAATCTCTGTAGGAACCAAATGCAATCAAGAGTTTGCTAGTCCACTCTGGCATTATCCCTATGCCTGTGTATTTGAAAGATCTTCAGGGCTGCAATCTGATGTGATAGCATACAATTTCCCCTGGTTTATTCCCAGCCTTATATATGCCTAAATGTTCAATCCTCTTGTACTCTTCTGACTTAATATTCTGAAAGCTTTTGAATGTTAATTATTAATAATGTATCTATCCGAGTTATTCACACTTCAGAGTAGCTCTGCAGTGTAAAATAAATAGATATCACAGGCTGGTTTGGGAAGCATACTGTGATTTGTTACACACTGAGAGAAACCAAATAGTCACAGCAGTGAAAGTCAGGATTATAAGCAAAGGATGGGCAAACCTGCAAAAGTCCACTTTCAGTATCTTGTAAATCTTGCATTGTACATTAACATCAAAGTCACAGATCCATAAAATTCTAAGGTGGCAACAAGTCAGCTCTTCCCAATCCAGGCAAGCAGACTCTTGGAGATAAGATATCTCCCAAGCTAGGTCTTTGCTCAGGTAACTGCTTTCTCTATCTGTGTGATTTCCAGATAAATCTTGCTGTGCAGAACTCTGCATGCTGGTCTGGACACTATTTTAAACAAGTATAAAACAAGGAGTTATATAGATTGAAAAACAAAGTACCTAGTAGAAAAGGTGACATTTAGAAGATCAAGTCTAATAGTAAAACTACAGGAGCTCAGCACCTTCCAGATTAATCTAGTCTAAAGAGTTGCATCCTGGAAATTCTAATTTGCTTGCTGCTGATGTGAGGCAAATCTAATACTTTGCACAGAATAATAAGACTGTGCAAAATAACTAAATTATGGGTGTCTTTGCATGCATAAGGTATATGTCTCTTTTTTATCAGCAATTCCTGAAGAATATAATGAAAACAAACTGCAACGCCTCTTGGTCTGGCAAAAAAAATTTCACATAACTTAAATGTAGGAACATTGCTTTCATATTATTGCTTAGCCGATACAAAAGAAGTATGAAACAATATGCTATGGCTCGTGATTCCTTATGATCTGTGAAACAAAGAGGGGTAAGAGAAACTTTGCCAGAAGTGGCCATTTAGTGATGCCAGAAGCACTGAAGAATTGGAATCACAATGATTTTGAAACGTTATGGTAGTTGGAGGAGGTCTCTGATGACTGAAAAGAGACAAATGCAACATTCAGTTTAACACAGAACAAAAAGTATAGCCTGGCCAGCCTTATGCTAACCTTCAGGAAGATTAAGGAACAAATCTACCCAGAAGCCATTCTCAGGAAATGAAGACGATCATGCCAATTGGAACAGCCAGCACAGACTTTCAAGAGCAAACCTGACCCAACTGACTGCCTTCTATGATGAGGTGACTGGATCAGTAAATAAAGGAGAGAGAACGGATGCGAGGATGTGGTGTAATCTACTGTTACTTCAGCAAGATTTCCAACATGATTGCCTTAAAGATCGTTACAGACTGAAGACGTATGGACTAGATGGTGGACTATCTACAATGTTGTCTAAAGAAAATGGTGAGAAGAAACCTCATGAATTTCAAGAAAAGCAAGTATTAACTCCTGCACCTGGGGTGGAGAGACACTATGAAACAGTACAGGCTGGGAGATGACTGGGTAGAAAGTTGTTTTCCAGCAATAAACATTAGAGGCCTGGTGGACATCAACCTGAACGCAAGTCAGCAATTTGTCCCTGGAGCAGAGTAGGCCAACAGCATCCTGAGCTGTGTTAGTAAAAGTCTGGCCAGCAAGCTGAAGGATGTGATCTGTGAGACAGCAGCTAGAGTACTGTATCCAATTGTGGGTTGTCCAGAACAAGACAGACTTTAACAAATTGAAGGGAGTACAATGGAACTCCATCACAATGGTCAGGCAGGTTGAGCATAGGATGTAAGAGGAGATGCTGAAACAGCAGGGTTTGCTTAGAGTGAAGAAGAGAAGGCTAAGCTGGGGGAAAGGAGGACACAACAATAAATTTTCCATCTTAACTATGTGATGGGTAGTTACAGACAAGATAGTCATACCTTTCTTGGAGGTGCCCAACAAAAGGATGAATGACAATGGACACAAGTTGCAATGTGGAAAACTCTGATTAAATATCAAGAGAAAAAAAATAGTCAAACACTGGAACAGGTTGCCCAGCATAACTGGCATTTCATTCTTGGAGATACCACGAAATCAACTGAACAAGTTCCTAAGCAACCTGATGTAACTTTGAAGTTAGCTTTGAGTAGGAGCTTGAACCAGATGACCTACCATTAGGAAGTAAGCCACGTTATGATTATGTGATTCCATCAGATAACCTTATCTTCATCTGCAGGGTAATTGTGACATCCTCAAATATTGTAAACTAATCTCTTACCCTTCCTCCCTGCTTTAATCACATTCAACATACTAAACTTCTCTTTCCACCATATCTGGGTAATCAGCCAGCTCATTAATTCACTGTTTCCCCTGACACCTTGGCTCTTCCTTTGCTCCACAACAGGCATTATGTGTGTTTATTTTATGTTACAGTCTAAGACTTCTTCAGTTTAGAGGATCTAAAAGTCCTATATTGCACCAAAGTGGGCACTAATGTTTCAAAGAAAGAGTCTACAATTTTAACATGAGGAACTGGCTTCTGTTTGAAGTAGGTGATATATTTAGTTAGATTAAATCTCTGTGAACACAAAACTGTGTGACTTCTGCTATTCATTACAGGTAAAGGTAAGAAAAAGGCACAGGCATGAGCTAAGTGAGGTTGGGTCTCCAGAAGGTGCCACAAAAGCACTAACAGCAAAAAGCTGCAGAGGCCAGTGGAGAAAAACCTGTTGGAGTGAACTTTTTGGCCAAAGAATAGGATTGAATAGAAAAACCTTAGGGCTTTCAGCAAAGAAATGGTTGCTTATTGCTTCCTTCCAGCTGTGTCTTCTTTATACAAAGATGCCTTATTCCAAAACCAGCTTCTCACCAGCAAAATGGCTCACAGACCCTGAACTGTGACTAACTGCTTGGGTCAAGGGGGAGTAATGGCACTACGATTAAATACTGGAATACGAGACATTTACATGACAGTTTACATACACGGAGCAAGACAAGAGCACTGCTTTGATGTCCCCAGAATCAGTTAGTATCTACTTAATCACAAACACATAAAAAAATACTTCAGCCAAAGACACTAGACAGATATACATGCTCTTAAATTCTATATTTTTGAAAAGGGAACTTCTTATATGGCAGCTAGTTAATATAAATTATTTTAAGACACTGGTTCAGATCCCAAATAAATATATTAAGCTTTCCAGCTAAAAAAAAAAAAAAAAAATAGAACTATTGGAGTAGGAATTGATGGGCTGTGGTTTTTTGATCAGTCTCTGTTCTCAGAAGCAGAGTAGCTCAGATTTATAGAGAAGCAACTTCTTTTGGACTAATAATCAAAAGTCATTCTGTGTTACAGGCACCAGCGACAGACCTGCACAAAATGCAGCAATCTTGCAGTGCTACTTTTACATCAGTCACAGTACTGCAAGACTGGAATCCACCTTCCAACTATTAGACTTGCAGTTGAGATGCTCATTAGGTACATGTGGCTATAGACCAGACTCCGTAGATCCTGAAACCCATGCAACAATCTCCTCAGTGCTAAATATTTTTGAAGTGAAAAGGCCATTTTCTTGAAGGCTTTTTCATTATTTCCACCTTATCATAATGCAGTTACACAGAACAAGTGAACCAGTAAAATACCTTCTGACTGGCTGTGTTTTCTACCTGTTTAGAAATCAAAGCGACTTTTAAAAAGTATAAAACAGAACCAGAAGAAGCTGTAGATATTGTTATTCACATATCAGACTAACACACGAAGTATCCACTTGTCTTCCAGCAGCAAGATGGTAGGACATGTCTTCTCCCTCTCCATGGGACTACTGAAGGACACTGGTCCTTAAATTAGAGTACCTGGGTAAAAATTTGTGTTATTATTCAAATCACCAATTTGAAATATGAAAACCAATGAAAACTGCAATATTAGAGGAGACCTGCTCTCCACAGAAAAGGGCTAATTTTGAAAAAATGGTTGGTATATCTCAATGGAGGCCAGAGCTGCACTTATTTGAATGATCTTGGGGCTCAAACCTCCTCACTTACAGCTGAATTCCACTGAAGAAGGAGCCGAAGAGTCCGATCATGCCCAGGAATTCCACTCGACTCAGATTTCGGACGATGTACTCCTCACAGACGTTCGAGATGCCGTATAGTGTTGCTCCGCCAAGTACTAAGAGGTCCCCTATCAGTTTATTTTCACCTAGGGATAAACAGAAAAAAATCAGAATGCCTCAAAACAACCATCTTTTGTCCAAAACCACTGCAAGTTCTTCCCTACAGATTTCATTCCTCAGTCACTAAGTAGCCCTTATCTGGGTTAATAAAGTGAATGCAAATGTTCTGCCATTTTAACAGTTTTCATTCAATACACCAGCCCAGTCTAGCAGAGACAAAGGAAGAGCATATTCCTTGCTGTAGAAAAAAGAAGCCAAAAAATTCTGAAAAACTTGTAAAAAAAAGTATAGAATCCAAATGACACTCTCCAGAGACTAACCATTTTTACCTTATTACTACTATCTTTTTTTTTTCTTTTCAGAGAGAATGCAACTCAGCTCTATAGAGCAGCTTGCATCTCATCTTGAAATTTAACCAGTCTAAAACATGTTCAGTACTTAGATCTGAGGACAACTGAAAAATTCTGTGTACCTGTGAAATGAGTGAAGAAATCATTACAACCCAATATTGACCTCATTCTCACATGGAACTGTTTGACAAGAAAGGGAGGAGGAAGGATGGGGTGTAGACAGGGTGATGGTAATGACAGATTTTTAAAAGAGGTTCAATTAACATAGCACTACCTAATGCATGCAAAGAACAAGATGTATTTTCAATACCTCCAGGTATACAGAATTACTAAAACATTTTGTTATCAAAGACTGCTTGAAATCTTTTTAAGTCTTGGAAGATTTTTATTATTGGGTGTTGGGGAGAGCTGAGGGATATTTGATCAAGATCCAGTTCCAGCTTGAAAACTGAGGCCCTAGCTTTGCAAACTGGTGTATGCAATTCCCTCTGCACATATGGCTTGTTAAATGATTTCTACAAGAGCTACAGCTTCACAAAGCTGTCAGATATTGCTGCAGAACCATATTCTGAAAGCCTGGATATAATGGATTTTTCTTTGAAAAGTTTCAGTAGAAATGCTGAAGTCCTAAACTGTATTTTTAAAAAAGAAACCCTGTTTTCTTTTAAAATACCATGATTTAATTTTTATGTCCCTGTCTTTTAGAGTTTTATTTCAATTGATTTGTAAAATAGATACTGCAGTAAATAAAAATAGAAACCTAACATTCTGATTGGTTCAAAATCATCTTTTCAACATTTTTCTTTAAGGAGTTCTTTTAAGCCTTCAGTTATCATTCTAAACTGTAGTGCTGAAATTTCTGTGGAGAAGAAATTTATGATAATAAAAACGGTCATAAGAGGATGGACTAAGGGTTCATTAATCCTGTCTCCAACACTGGCTACAAGCACCAGAAAAGTATAAGTTGTTTAAGGACAATAGGGATGGAGTAAAGTGTAAAATATTCCCAGTAATGCTCTCTTAGTTTCCAACATTTTTCAGGTCAGATGAGATGGGGCTTCTGTATGTTTAGCAAACATTACTAGATTTGTTTTTCACATACTCATCCAGCCTTTCACTGAATTTCTGTTTCGAATGTTCCTTGACTGGTAACATGTTTATATTTGACCATTCATCTTTTTAAGGTTTGGTTGTTTTGTTGTTGTTTTTTTTTCTTTTCTTTCAGCCTTCTTTTGCAATCAGTAATGGAAGATGTTCTTAATTTAAAATAACCATCAGCACTTTACAAAACTTCTTCATACCCCTGATGCATTTCATATTTCACAGTGGCTTCATTGATTCCTCACTGAGCTCACTCATTTGGTATTTATTGCAGCTACTCACTGACACTTTGCAGAAGTATTGCTGAAAAAGCTTTTGACCTTAGAGCTTCTGCTGGGACAAAAATATCATCCTTCTGCATCTGTGAAACAAAAGCAGCTCAGAGGCTGAGCATTTTCACACAGATGGGATGGCCTCAAGCATCACACCCTGATAGCTCTCCCCAAAGTGCTCTCATGCTGAGTGTGAGCCTCAACCTTCAGGGCTTTTCCCAGAAGAGGGAGCCAAGATCTGTTCAGAGCAACAGTCTCTAACACTGGAACCTCCTCTGGTACTCAGCAGCACAGGGTGGCTGAGGAGGGCATTAACAAATAGAGAAGTACAGAGGGACTTTTATCAGCCAGTTCTTGGTAGATTAGGCATTTTCTGAGACAGAAGTTGCATTAGACCATCAAATTTAATAAACCTTGGGGGATTCTTCATCAGTTTGTGTAAAATCTGTATATTTTTGGCCTACTATAAAGAAGTACTTCATGTTTTTAACTTTTATGCTGGATACCTCAAAATTACATTGGTCGTCCCATAATTTTCTGAGAAATATTTAAAAATCACTCTGTATTGACCCTCTCCATATCACTGAAGACTTCATATACCCTTACAGTATCTGTCTCTTTCTTGCCCTTTCTGAGAGACAGAATGTCCTGGTCTGGCTACATTGTCTTCATCTGAATCCATTTTATGCCCTTGAATAGCTTTCTTACCTTTCTCCATAGCTTATACAGGCTTATTTTCTGATTACTTATTTTTGAGATTCAGTGACTAGAGTAATACACGGTACCCAAGGGGTTAGTGCATCAAAACTTTATTTACGGGTGTAAAAATGTTGTAAAATAGGTTTTTGCTTTCTTTCTTAGCAATTACTACTCTGGTTGTCAAGTGCCTTATCATTGCTTCCTTGAGAGGCTGAGACTTTGGAACTTTCCCCCCAGACTGACATATCCCTAAAGACTTATTTTCATGGATGTAATATCTACAGGTATCTACTGGTTTCATTGCTAAGGAAATATGTGTCAACTAACTAGAAGCATTCTAAAGACTTTTAGGATAATAAAGTTGTATTTTAATTTAATGGTGTAGGTAATTCTTCAGAAGACACACAAGGCACAGCCTGGGAAAACAAGCTTTACATTAATGACTGTAACCATATTTAATATTCCGTGGAGAAGTAATACAGTCCAGAGCAGAGTTAGTGTTTTGGGAACTAGTTATGGCACTATAGTGTAAAACAAATCTTTTAAATGTGAACTGTGCTCTGACACGATTTCTTTTCATACTCTCAATAGGCCTCTTTGTCACATTTTTGCCCTAGCCCCTACCATTAAGAGGTGTTTCTCTTTGCTTTTGATTGTAGTTCTGATGAACATGACATCTAAAAATCACTCTCAATGTGTCCCATTTTAAATTGAACACTCATACATGTATTAACAGGATTGATATGACTGGTTTTCAGAGACTATTGCAAGTTAAAGCTATGAAGTGCTTTGAAAACTCTGGATGAAACACTTAGACCTGTGCGGCTGAGACCCCTGTGTATGGCAAGAGCAGAAGTATGAAAGTAACTCACGGGTGTTAGTTCAGTATAATGTTATTTTCAGGTATACTTGGCATGTAAGATGATAGAGCACTAAACACTTAATAGTAATCGCTTTTCCCATTGAGTAATGTGCAAAATATCAGTAAGCATACAATAAAGACGTAAACGACCACATATTTATTGAAAATTGAAAGCATATGTGCACATTATACCTAATTCCTACAGATAGTTTGGAAAATAACTGTTAATCTCTCTGTGATACATTTTAAATTCATGTTCCCTTACTGTAAGAGCTGGCAGGCTAAATTGCCTTATGCTGTGGGTACCTAGCACGGCCGTATGGCTCTTCTAATACAGTAACCAGTGTGGTCAACAGGGGCACACAGGTGTCAATACTTCTCGTCCCCTAAAATATAAGATAAACAGAGACGTTTACTGAGGGCTAACAAAGCATCATTGCTTTTGGTGTCTTCCATTCTTTAGTTTGCCCAGTCCTAGGAAACATCCTATAAATGGTGTACAACCTCTTAATGAGGAGTTTCAATAATTTTGTTCTTTTTTTCCCTGCCATTAATTCTTTTTATTTGTACATTTTAATGTGTAGTTTTACCCTTTCAAAGAAATTAAACCAGACGATCTATTTTACTCTGTTGAAGACAGCATCATTAATAACATCGTTACGTCTCTAGAACAAGTAAAAAAGCTGCAGTCTCTCTGCATAGCAATAAGCATGGACACAGTTTTTCATGAGTAGGTCCAAATTAAAAGGCAATAATGCACATTAACAGATTTTTCTGGACAAATTTATTTAACAGGTATACCCATGCTTTAATAATGAACATGGCAAATAACATCTAATTACTACAGTTGGATGGCAAAGTGCTCTTCAATCTGTTCCTTGTCTGCTTCCACTGCCTCCCATGCTCCTGCTGATCCACAGCTCACCCGCTCAAGCATGTTACTCTCTAGACTGCTGAGACAAAGGATGTTTCTTCCGGAACCCTGGTTTGAAATCTCAATCCCTCTGAAATCAGCCACTCCCAGTGCACCTTTGGCTGGCTGATTACATAGTACAGAGTATATTATTTCCTTTCTAGCTGGGGCAGGGCTACTTCTGGAGGAGACCAATAACTAAAAGTCTCCTTTCAGGATTAAGGGCAGAGATAAAAGGGGGCAGGGAGATATGGTGAGCACTGTCACAAACTCCACTGTTCTATTTAGTAGCATTCTGGCAAATGCAGTTTTTACAGCACTTGCATTTGTATTCAGAAAGCTGAGTCAAGAACTTTAAATCCCAGTGTATTATGCTCTGCTCACAATTCAGTGCTTTTAATTAAGAATGAAAACTGTGCCTAATTGACAATCTTTGAAAAGAATTTCCAGCCTTCCCACATCATTTGGTTTGGCACTAGAGAAATCAATGTGACAGGGGAAGTTGATCGATGAAATCTAACTCCATCTAGTCTGCATTAATAGATACACAAACATCATTCATATGATGCCACACATAAAAAAGAACATTTTACACACAAAGAGGTTCTTTTCAAAAATGTCACAGTCAAGTCCCAAAACTTTACTACAAGACTGTGTGCAAAACCCAACTGGTAGTATATAGGTTTGGTGTCTTTCAGCACCTACCCTGTGACCCCACCTCCGTAGAAAAACAAGCAAAGTTGGGGAGAAATAAGAGCACTGGATGTGAGAGGTGCTTATGACTCAGAAATGTAGCCAATTTGGAAAGGAAGCTATTGAGGTTTGCAGTCCAACAGCTAAGCCAAAGGAGAACAAAACTACAAATATTTTGCTTGTCCCCCTAGCTTGCAGAGGGTGACCTGTGCTGTAAGACACAGGGCCCAAGAAGCCTGTTTGCAGCACTGATGGCTTGTAAGTGTTGACCCATTTTTGCACGTCTGACAAAGAGGCAACTCTGAACAGTGCAGTGCTTTAGATCCGTGAAGGTACAGAGTTTCTTGCCAAATTTCTTCCTGTTCTGGTCCCAGTCTGACACACACTGGGCAATGGTTTCTCTGAACAGAACTTGGCCATACAACCCATCCATCCTTACTTACCTGCTCCTTGCTGTCTCCCAACGAGGACATCTGCTCCTGCCATGCAGCCCATGCCCAGAATGCAGACCACAATCCCAATGAAATGTACTGCCTTGTATCGTACCAGTAAGAAGAACCAGGAGAGGAGAATCACCACTGGGATGACAAAACAGTCTAGGAGCTGTAAAAAAAGAGGAGAAAAATCAACAACACATCAACCTGCAAATACTTTGCCCTAAAGTACTAGGACAGGTTCCAGCAGAGGCAAGCAGGGTTATTAATTTGTGATAGCACTTTCTACCAAGAGAAAGTGTATTCAAGTGGCTCTTCATACATCAGACAGAGGGTAAGACTGTCCATGACAATTCCACGAATTCAAGAGAGCTGTTGCTCCACAGTAACATTCAAAGCACTGCTCTTTGATTCACATGCATATATCAAATCCGTGGGAAGAAAACCTGGGCCAAAAGAGAGTCACACCACTCCATCTGGTCCTCACCTCTGGTGATTAATAGACAAGGACTGGAGGGTAGTTTTCCTGCAGTCTAGACGTATGCTTTAATTCAGTCATTTCAGGTCCAGATATTAGGAATGTTCATAACGCACAAGTTGACCAGATTTATTAAATCAGTCTATATAAACCAGGGGTTTTCTGCACGCAGAATGCGTATGAAAAATCTGGCCCCTGTGGTGACTGTTATCTCTGTGAAAATAGAGTCCCATATGCCTTTGAAGGAAAAAAAAAAAACAAAACCCCATTTTGCATGCAGTGCAAGAAACTCAGTGCTGTTGCCAATAGACTCTTGGAAAGAGCTTTCTTGAAGAAACGTTATGAAACACAATTTTTAATTGTTTGGTTTTTTTCGGGGACATCAAGCAATAAGCCCGGAAAAGATATGATAAAAATAGAAATGCACCAAATGTTTGTGAGAGGACCTTGAGATTTTCAAATTAAAATATATTTTAGAAACAAGTGCATGTCACCAGGAAACAAAAATCCTGTATAAGAAACACCCAAATAAACTTGACTTTAATCCCACTTCCTAAAAGGATACAGGTAATGAAGAGCTACAATTCTGTGGACTAATGATGAGATTTAATAAACTGTGCAGGATACACTACTGTTCAATGCCAACTGATACAGCATGCACCAGAGCTATACGATTGCATCTTCTTCCTAACGAAAATGTTTGGAATAACCAAAGAAGGAGAACTGTCAACTGTGTCCATAGTTCTGGAAAAAACACTCCAGATATTGTTACCTTTATTTTAGACTATGTTGTCTGATTTTTCTTCCCTTTGAACCCATTACATGTTACTTGCTTTCTCAGTGTGATTTAGCACTAAGGACACTGTTATCACATAAAGATCAAACCCCTCTTAACTTCTTTGTCCATCCATGTGTTATTTGAAGAAAGAAAGATTTTTGGATTATCCCAAGAATTTTACTGCTCAGAAAACTATTTTTTGCATGTGAGATACATACGTAATAAACAGTATATTTGTTGGATCAGCAAAAATATAAAAAACAACTTTTGGACTAAGGAAAATTTCCCTGAAACTTCCTTTGATAAACAAGAGCGCGGAGTGAAAATCCATCCATTTCAAAGATTTCCTAGACAGTGAGAGGCAAAAGCCTTCAGAAGAAAACCAGTTTATCAGTGGAACCATGCTGCTCTTGGCAGGCTCAAACGATCCCAAAGAGCTGCAGAACAGATGAGGGAAATCACAAATGGGAACGGTTGATGCTAAAAGCAGGTTCTGCATTTAAAGTGAGAGCTAATCATCTGAAAGTCGTGGTCAGGCCTCTTCACAGTCAAAACTTTCTCCAGCAGTCCTCAAAACTCCATCCTTCACTGACAGACCACAAAAAAGGACAAGGTCTGAAAGAACTGGAACAAGCTTCTTCACCTGCATGGGGCCTCTGCTCTGCCCCTGCAGAGCCTGTAGCACACCCAGCACGTACCCAGCTCACACTTGGCAGCTGGGCTGGGCAAAGGCATGCACATGCAACACACCACGTCCACAGGAACAACTCCAGAAGCCGTGCTGCTGGGAGCAGCCATCTCCTGGGGCAGGGAGGGCTGGTAGCAGGAGTACTGAGCCCACACACGAAATCCTGGGCATCTGAGGGAAGGACACCCTTTGGTGTAACCCATGGGATGTGGGCACAGCTCAACAGCTCCTGTCTCGCTCCACACTCATGTTGTCATGCCTGCACTTGCTGGATGTCTGTCCTTCAGCAGCTGCACTGGCACACACTATACACATCACCTTTGCCGAACGTGGTGCCAAACAGCAAGGAGACAGGCAGCTCTCACTCTGCTCACAGCTATCCCTGAAGGTTTGAATGCCTCTGTCCCATTCCCTCCCAGCGTGGCATCGAATAGGCGCATTTAAGTTACCATTTTCTGATCTCACCACAGTTTTCCATTACTTAATGTGTGGCTACAAAGAAGATGGAGCTCTTTCTTTAACAGAAATCACATGGGGACTCACAGAATCATAAAATTATAGAAGGATTTGGATCGTAAGGGACCTCGAAGATGATCCAGTTCCAAGCCCCCTGCCATAGACAGAAACAGCTTCCCCTAGACCAGGTTGTTCAAAGCTCCATCCAACCTGGCCTGGAACACTTCCAGGGATGGTGCATCCACAACTTCTCTGGACAA
Organism: Cnemophilus loriae; assembly: GCA_013397755.1. Taxonomy (NCBI): domain Eukaryota; kingdom Metazoa; phylum Chordata; class Aves; order Passeriformes; family Corvidae; genus Cnemophilus; species Cnemophilus loriae. Next base: position 5,099,586 of record VZTF01001716.1, read on the forward strand.
CCTGTTCCAGTGCCTTACCACCCTCACAGGGAAGAATTTCTTCCTGCTGTCTAATCTAATCCTGCACTCCTCCAGTTTAAAGCCCTCACCCCTTGTCCTGTCACTACATGCCCTTGTGAAAAGTCCCTCTCCAGCTCTCCTGTAGAAATCTTTAGGCACTGAAATGCTGCTACAAGGTCACCCCTTTCTCTTCTCCATTCTGAGCAATTCCAATTTTCTCAGCCTTTCTTCAGAGGAGAGGTGTTTCATCCCTCTAATCATCTTTGTGGCCTCCTCTGGACTTGCTTCAACAATTCTACGGGCTTCCTGCGATGGGGGCCCCAGAGGGGGATGCAGTATTCCAGGTGGGGTCTCATCAGAATGGAGTAGAGGGAAGACAAGGGGCAATGAACACAAGTTACACTGGGAAAGGTTTCATCTCAATAAAGAAAGAATTTTTTTTTACAGTGGGAACAAACCTGCCAGAGACATGGTAAGGTCACCAGAGATTTTCAAGATGTGACTGGACACGGTGCTAAATAATCTCATCTAGGCTCCCTTTCCCACAAAAGGTTGGACCAGTTTGGAGGGCTCTCCCAAGCTGGGCTGTTCTATGAGTCTAAATTGCTCTATGAGTTTCAAAATTTCTTGCACCTGCAGTGTGTATACTTCAACATGGAAATTCCCACTAACAGTCTTCTAGAGGAAGATTTTTAAAATTCCTCTCATTGCATAAATATTTAAACATACCTATGCTTTCAAGTATGTGAATGTGTGTCTTTTAAGCACTAACGTGAAAGGACGCGTGAACAGAACCTGTCACAAATAAACGATGCTGATAACAGCTAGAAAATGCCTCCTTGGGCTGGCAGTCCAAAGTCTAATTCACAGATTGCTATTTGGAATGTTGCAGCATCCATAGATATAAACATGAAATGTAGGTAATGTTCACTGACATTATATAGTTCTTAAATTGTGCTTAGTTTATAACTTTAATTAAACAATGAGGTAGACAGAAATAAATTAGGTTACTACAATGTAAGCAATAAGACAACCTAATAAATATTACCTAACTCTTTTTCAGGTATTGCTTTATATTTCAGTTCTCCTGGACTAAATACACCCTACCTTTTGTTTTTTCCTCAGATAAACCAGTCTAGTAGAAGAAAAAATGCACATGTATTCCACAGACAAAAGACGTGAGCTTGAGGATTACCTCACCTGCAACTGGCCTTTTTTATTGGTGGGGTTTTTTGCCTGTTTTTCTTTTGTTTGTTATTAATTGTTTCAGCTATTAAGAAAAAATATTATACCTAACTGTAATTTTTCTGTCTATAAAGCTTTTACAGTAACAAAGATTATGCTTAGCTGAATTTCATTTATAGTACATAAAGGTCAGTTGTTTATCAATATTTCTCAAATAATTGTATCTGATATTTTCCTTCCTTTTAATTGTTTATTTAAAAGGTACTACCTATACCCTGTCATTAAGTTAAATTAATGAGTGGTCTGATTTTAACCAACATTCCTGTTAATCACAGAAGTTATTGTATCTCACTAACCTAAAAGAAAACACATTTCCTATGTTGCCATGGGGTGGTGCAGACCACGTTCTTTGACACTGCTGTGTTTGTGGCTTTCTTCAGTCACAGCTCTGAATGGGGCTGTTTTAGAAGGAAGGATACAAAAACATGCATATTGATATACTGTCCTATAGAAACTTCTTTTTATTATAAGAATGTTATGTTGTTGTAGAAATCGAAGATTTTTATTTGACTCTAAAAGATACCACACTGCATCTACATCTGTTGATGAAACACAATGTTGAAATCTATTTCCTCTGATTACTTGTTTGTTAAATTATGTTGACTTTATTATACTTGTGAATTGCAGACAAATACTCTCTTGCTAACAGTAAAAATCCAGTCTCTGGTGTCACAAATTCAGCATGTCTCTGCATATCTACAGCAAGAATGTACTGTTAAATCATTGGAAGGGAGAGCTGGCAAGCTTTAGAAGAAAGGTCTGTAATACAGAGTGTGAACTGCTGATCTGCAGTGATATCAAAAAGAAAAAAGCTGGTCAGCAAACTCCCTATGGGAACAGCTGAGCTGAATCTTCCTTTTTAAACATTCATTGGATTTTTTCCCCCCCCAGTTATAAGCCCTTTTTTTTTCACATTAGGGGTTTCTCATTAGCAATGGCCTCCAGCAAATCACGCAGAGAATCAGCTGCACCCTCTACTTACCCTGCTCTCCAGAGCAGAGGGATCAGTCAAATTAGTGTCGTATCTGTCATTGTATGGTCAAGCACACATGATGGCTACAGAATTTCAGCATGTGACCTGAAAATTTTATTACAACAGCAAGTGCTGTATCCAATAAGAGACACAGCTTCTGTTATTTACTTTGGTTTTTTTCAAAGGAAGAAAAGGTTTGCTGCTTTTTCTCCTCCAGTTTTCACACCACCTTCACAATATCACACACACTTGATTCAACAAAAGCAGATGAGATGTGAACCCTCACAGAGCTGGATGCCAGCTGCCAGGGGAGCTGCATTGCAATTATGCTGCCCTGCAACCAAAACCTTCTGCAGGAAAGGTGGGGATGCTGGCAGCATCTCTGACAGGGTTATTTCAAGCAATTCAAATTAAAAAGAGAGCACTGTTTTTATCTTTCATGTTTCTATTTGCTACCTCATCACAACTTTACCACTTTCTTGCAGGGCTTTTATTCAATCACAAAATTAATGTGAAACCATTTACTTTTCATTCAGTCAAAATGTACAGTACTTCAGGTATGGAGATTGGTGAAAGAGTCAGTGATGTAATTTGTTTTAAAAAAATGTAAAAATGTTTATTTCCATGATGTGGAAAAAACAAAAGCCAGAAGACTGCTCCCAGTCTTCTCCACTTTGCCCACAAGATCTCCAATTTTTTTCTTGATGCTTCTAGAACTGTTCCTATTAGTTTCTTTAATCTGTTCTCAGTGTTTTCTTTTTCCCTGTGGACACAGAAACTCGCTTAAAACTTTGACTAGTGAAAGACCTTCACCTCTACCTGACTTGTATGTATCAAAACCTGAGATGAAGATTCTCACAGCTTCAGCCTTCTGTGTATATCGAAGGAGTTTAGTGGCTTCTTGAAGTTAGGTTAAATGAAAGGTCTCAACTCTCTACACAAGGACATGCTTTACTACCAACACGAGTAATCACATCTTGACTCCTTTAAAAAAATACCTCTTCACCTCTTCTCCGTACATGAACTCCAGCTGTGCGTATACAGACCTGCTCAGATAACAGGAAAACTTACCGACAAACTGACCACGGAAATGGCCTTTCCTTTAATTGACTTCTTCCTCTGATTCTACATACCATTGTCAGAAAAAGATCATTGTAAGACAGTTCTGCCAGCAGTCATGTGTTTCTGCAGAATCACCCCCCACTCCCATTTTCTGTTTAGCTTCTCTCAAAGTAAGTTGACTGGATAAGGGCTCAGCAGATCATTTTCTCAAGGTTACTCACTAGAAACCTCTCCATGTCCCCACCTGCTGTAACCTATGTGGGGGATTACATCCCGGCCTGAGAAAATTCACGGATCTCTCCTACAGGAAAACCTCTGCTTTTGCATGTCACCTGCCAGAATATGCAAAATGGGCACAGGAGGCCAAAATCTCTGCTCTTGTAATAGGCACAGCTCCACTGAATTTAATGAGATTTTGCATATTTATGTTAGCAAAAAGTTTGCCTCTGGGTGAATTTGGCCAGTAGAGGCAGAAGCTCTGGATACTGACAGCTCTGTTGACTTCAAACCCACATACAGAGACCGTGGATGCTGTAGGGCCGGATTTGCACACCACAAGTATGTAACAAGTTAAAAGACAGAACAGTAACTTGAAGTGTGATAATAAATCAGATACAAGATAGCCTCTCACATTATAAATGTATAGTATGCAACACTTTTGCAAAATGCTGATCTGAAAACTTTATTAACATTGCACTATTTCCTCACTGCCCTGAAGCAGAACAGGAAAGTAAGGTCAATCTTACATTCATAGGATAGGAGGAGGAGGGGAAGAAGTGGAATTTATCTCTGCTTTTGGGATAATTCACATTAGCAGCCACCAGACAAAGTGGATCAACGACTTCAATATTGCACATCACTTCTCCTTGCCTCCCAGGTTTGCTCCAAAACCATCTCAAACCTTCTTCCTCAATGTACACTGAGTCCACAGGGACCAAGAACAAAGTAAAGTCTATTGCCATCAGCTCTCCTATAATAAGTACTTACTGCTGACTCCTTTCCTTTTCTGGTGGCAGTTGTTGCGATATGAAAACTGCCAGAGGTAATTGGAAGTATGATGTACTGCTGAGCCTCACAGTGATCTAAGAGTAATTGAGAACATCAGCATCATAGCTTTATAGCCCGTCTCCTGGTGTCTATAAATCTCAGCTTTTACTATCTTTGTTTTCATCATGCCAATCAAAGGCTTGGTTGCCCAAGGAATAAACTCGCTATTTGGAAACATCTCTCTCTCCTTGACAGTGCCTCTCTTCTTGTGACATTGTATGTATACTCTGCAGTACTATTATGCAAGGTGCTGCAGAAATAATCTAGATTTCATACATTTCCGTGTATGATGTCATAACACAGAAAAAGGATAACATCACCTCCAGAAAGTGCAAGATGAGTGTAATATGGAGATGGCTAGAACAATGTATTGCAGCAAGGAGAGCTTATTAATGTGGGGAGAAGGGCAAGGGCAGTCTGCCTCATAACGCAGCTTGATATGATGAGAAAGCACTTACCTGGCAGAAAAGGTTACAATTGTTAGTATCTCAACAGGCTTAGTGGGAGGCATTACAGTGGTATACTGTACATGCAGTACAGGTAAGTACTGCAGTAAACAGATAAGTTATAGTTTCAAGGAAATTTAATATCTAGATCTAAATAACTGCAATAACTTCAGAATCTTTTAATTCCGTTTGGGGAAGCAATTTTATCTGCTGTGTAAAAGGTGTCTCTAACAGTATTTAAAACATCCTTCTTGAATAGTTATTAAACCTTCCACAGGCCTACACCAGGGCTGTTTTAAAACCCATTAGGATATATATGACACGCATTACCACGGGCAGTCCTGAAAGTTAAGTACGTAGCTTTTAAAAGAAGTCCATGGGATCAGGTGCTAGTGTACAAGGGAGTGCTTAGTTTACATTCTGTATCTGGTACAGCTGACATGCAAGAAGGCTGCAAAATCTACTGCAAGTTAGAGTAATACAACAAAGAGAAATTAAAGATCATTTCACAAGTTTGGACCATCTGGGACTCAATACACATATGTCTGATAACATTAAGCGTGACTGATCTCTGGTACTTCTTGAAATAGGTGGGTTTGGATTTCAAATTGATCCATCTACAAACTCCTGTGCCTTTTAACTGACGTATACTCAGTTTTTTAAGAGTCTCCTCTAGGGAACAGTTTTCATGTACTAGCCTGAGCATTTTCATGGCCATAGAAAGCTTGAGTTTCCACTGGCCCAGCCGAGATAGAGTTAAGTCAAGCCCTTTCTGTGGGCCACTGTTTTAAAAGCTATGACTTTACGAAAAAAGTGGCTTCACACTTACAATTTGGAAAGCACTCCAGGCTTTCTGCAAGCACTTGAGGCGTGCTAAGATCATATCTAAAAAATTAAGCTCCTTGGGATACTTTGATGTAGGAATACTTAGCTTTTGAGCATTTTAATGGAGGCAGGTATTTAGGCATCTGTCTCCATCAATACAGAATCACTCTGGGCACGCAAAGAACCAGAGCTTAAAGCTAACAAAGAAGAAGCAACTTGATATGTTCAAACATATTTTCATGGCCCAGGATTGTGCTCTGAGCAGCAGGAGAAGGGATAATAGATGTCCACAACATTTTAGATTTGTAGACTATCAGGTGTGAGTTTCTTGCATTGTTCCATTGAACCTAGTCATCCTTGGATTGCACTGCTGGTGCCTAAAAGGGGTAACTTGGATTTTATCCTCAGCAAATGACCTACACCTTGATGACTGAAATATAAATAGTGCATTGATTTTCAATCTAAATTTTATGTCATCTAATTTATAAGGGAGGTATTCTAGTTGTTTGTTGGGGCTTTTTTAAAGAGGAAAATTATGTGTTTCTAGGCTTCACAGTACTTCGCTTTCAGCTTATGATGAAACTGACTGCCACATTCTCAGATAGTAATTATAGAGTACATGAGGATTTGAAATAATCAGAAGCATGTCCAAAAGTAAAGGTACCATATTCATTTCTGATCTGTGCCTACGTGTTCTTATTCACTGTGATTCTGAAGGCATTCAGAGAAAGATATGTAGGAAGGTTTATCAGAAAATCCTGTTTTCCCAGATCAAAGCCAAAAGAGAATCTTAAAATATAGGAAAAAATTGGGTGTGATACACTGAAGAGAAGTAGGGCACCATTTTCAGTCTTTTCCTGGAACCATGATGAAATAATACCAAATATTTAAAAAAGAAGGATGGAGTAAAAAATATAAACTCTGACAGTCCCAAGAGTTTAAAGCTACTTTGCAAACAAAGCTGTTGAATGAAAAGAGTTTTTTGATGAAGCTGAAATCAAAGCATTTGCAATAAAGGCGTATTTTCACTGTTAAGCTTTGGCTTTCTGCTGGGACCAGTGTAATGTTTTTTTTGCCTAAAAGCACCACAAGCACTGTACACTTGCATGTTAGTTTTGCATGATGGAGCAGAGATGTCATGTGGGAAAAAAGAATATGCTGTAAAACTGATTTCCTACCAAAATGGTCCATGTACCACCACTATAAAAATATTGCAAGATTTCTCATTTACTCAAGTGACAATTTCAAAAATTCTCACATTTTCTCCATCAAAACAGCCTTGATGTATATCCTGTTGAGTATAAAATCCCCCAGAATTGACTTGAAGGGCTCATTTCTGAGCCCAGTGTATACACAGGCATAGCTCCCACAGCCTTCAGTCAAAGCCATGACGATTTGTGGCAGGTAGCAATAGTTTCTTGGGTTCTTCAGAACTTTTCCGTTCTGAAAGGATTTGAACATTTTTTGCTATGTGCCAGCAAGCATTTATAGCCTCACAGGCAGAGCTCCTGCAGGATCAGGCCTTTCAGGACAGAGAGTTCCTTTCTCTTGGGAGTCCTGTTAGCTTCTTCAAGAATCACATTCTAGGAAAAGCTTTCTTTTCCTCATCTTCTATCTCCCACTTTTTCAGTCTTCATTTCATACCATGACACACTTTGACCAAGGCTGAATAATCCCCTGAGCTGCTTCTGTTTCATCTTTAAATGAAAAAGGGTGTTTGGCTACATTTCAGAAAATGTGTCATTTGATTCAACATCTTAACGCATTACCTCATACTCGTCCCATTCTCATAGTCTCTTTGGGCTTGTTACTTAGAGGCTCATTCACATTAGGACACAAAATGAATTTAAAATGCAGCAAGTATTCCCAGTCACTCCACATGTATCCCAGCAAACAAGGACAACTATGGGAAAAGGTGACCCTGTATTCACTCCACGCCTGGAAAAAAGCTTGACAGCATTTGAGCTCCTACCTGTTCCTTCTTTCAAGCTACAGAGGAAAGAAACTGGAACTCTGTTGTAATTTCGATGTGGAAGAGGTCTAAAAATGGACATGACATTGTCTGTGCCCTCTGACAGTTCTCCTGATCCACCACTCCTCTCTCTCTCTCTCAGTTTAAAAGGAGAGCACGGATGATTTCAGCTAACAAATTCCCTGTTGGGGCACCAGCAATGCCCTGGAACTCTCCTGCCTGCTTCCTCATCACACTGTAACTTTTAATCTCTCGATACAACACACTAAAGGCCACGCCCATTGCATTGCCGGCTCGAGGATCTGCATCTTCTGGAAGTGGGGGTTCATAGGTCTGGCCAGATGAACCCTTGATACGTGCTTGTTGGTGGCTTTGGGAGATGGGATTTAATGACCTGAATCATCCTGCTCAGTCTACTATTTATACTTGCTGTGAGTGAATCACACTAAAGAAGCAATTCAGTTTGCTTTTCTCTTTGAGGCTTTTAGTGGCTGTAAAATCAGAGAATATAAGGTTTATGTGGATTTAAGCTTTATTCTATACTAAGTAATCAGATTTGGAAAAGTGTTAAAAACAATATTACATTGTCTGGGCATGATTCAAAGAATCCTCAAACCTGGATTCTGATGCCAGAGGCACTTGTGAATATTTAGCATAAACCTCACATTCAAATTCCTTGAATTCATAGTTTTCTTCTATTTTTGCTTCTTATCCAGCTAAAGAAGCTCAAGATTTTCCAATACTGCTTTTCAGCTATGGAAGAAATATACTCTTAATTAGCTTTGATCCTGCAGAACATTAACTGGTGCTCCTTTATTTTATTAGCTCTAATGCAAACTTCTGGTGAGTAAGGTGTAAAATACATTGAACACTACCTGGTGTTGCTCAGTTATTTAAAAATAATGTAAAGAGGCACTAGGCTTGTTTTAGAACAAGTAGCAATGAAGTATGCAATGATTTCCCAAGACAAACAATTTCCAGTCTCTTAAAAATGTTTCTATTATTCACTTTTCCACTTAAATTGGAAGAAGCCTGATTCTTTTGTGTTTTTATATATAAAATATCCAGGTTGGATCGTTGAAGAAATCACTACCCTAGCTTTTGTTCACTGCACATATAATTTTTTAACAGGGAGTACACTTTTTGACAGCTGCAGTTAAGCTGTTATATAAGACATCTAACGGCTTGCATTGAAGTAGGACTTCTTCATAAAAACTGCATTCATTTTACTTAACGACAACTTTTGCACTCTGATCTAATTATGCAATCCTAAACATCCTCTATTTGGTTTGCTTGGCAAGGCTGTGACAGCAGCGGGGGCTACGGGGGGTGGCTTCTCTGAGAAGCTGCTAGAAGCTTCTCCTGTATCCGACAGAGCCAATGCCACTTGTCCCCAAGACGGACCCGCTGCTGGCCAAGGCTGAGCACAATCAATGACAGTGGTAGCACCTCTGGGATAACACAGTTAAGCAGGGAGAAATAAAAACCAACCCTGTGCAACAGAGGCTGCAGCCGGAGAGATGAGCGAGAACATGTGAGAGCAGCAACTCTGCAGACACCAAGAGCAGTGCAGAAGGAAAGGGGAGAGGTGCTTCAGGTCCCCGAGCAGAGATTCCCCTGCAGCCCGTGGTGCAGAGCACAGTGAGGCAGGATGTCCCTCAGCAGCCCGTGGAGGTTCACGGTGGAGCAGAAATCCACCTGCAGGCTGCGGAGAACCCTATGCTGGAGCAGGTGAGTGCCCAAAGGAACCTGTGATCCCATGGGAAGTCTGTGGTGGAGCAGGGTCCTGGCAGGACCTGTGGAGCCATGGAAGAAGAATCTCATGCTGGAGCAGGTTTGCTGGTAGGACTTGTGACCCTGGAGGGGTCTGAAGCTGCCTGTTCCCGAAGGGCTGCACCCTGTGAAAGGGACCCATGGTGGGGCAGTTTGTGGAGCACCGCAGCCTGTAGAAAGGACTCACATGGGAGAAGTTGGTGGAGAAGTGTCTCCTGTGGGACGGATCCCACACTGGGGCAGGGGAAGAATGTGAGTGATTTGACTGGTAATAAATTGAACCAATTTGCCCAGGTTGAGTCTGTTTTGCTTGTGATGGTAATTGGTGAGTGATCTGTCCCTGTCCTTATCTTGACCCACAAACCTTTCCTTATATTCCCTCTCCCCTGGTCCAGCTGTGGAGGAGAGTAATTGAGTGGCTTTGGTGGACACCTGATGTCCAGACAGGGTCAACCCACCAAAGATCTTTAGAAACTCAGATCTAACTAAGGAATCCTAAAAGAAGTGCTTGTGTTTTTTCCAAGTACAATACAAAGTGAGAAAAACATTTCAGCCAATCTGAAAATATTTCCTTAAAGTTCTAAAGAATGTAGATAATGACAAAAATGTGATTATAAATGGTTTAGCACAGAGAAATAAAATGAAAGTCAGAATGTTTTTGTACAGTTTGGAAAATACTGAGTAATAAAAGCCCAACATGAAAAAATGTGTCTTATGAGTCAAGATTAAAAAACACAGAAAATTCGGAGGCAGCAATTAGCTGTTGGTTCACTGAAGCCAACGGAGACTACACCACTGACCCCACTGGACCTATTATCTTATCTCAAAAGATGAAATCCTTTCAGTCCTTACCTGTACACTGGTAAGAGTTGTGTATTGGTAAGCTTTGACTACCAGGTAGTTGGCTTCTATATCTATTATCCCCAGGATCATGTACTTCCACCATCTCCTCTTCAAAATTGCCAGCAAGTTTTCTTCTCCTGTGGTAGTAAACAAGAACAATTATGTAAGAGTTAGGTTTACATGCCAGAAATACCTGCCTGTCCAGAGAAATTATCTAGATCTCTCGCATTTATGCTATGCAGTTGAAAGCCACGATATACAAAGAGGTACTGCAAGGAAGTGGAAACTAACACACCCTATTTGTCTAGCAGATATTAGAAGAGCCAGCCTGGCACAGTGAGGGTCAGACTGACACTTCACTTAAGAAGAAAAACAAATGCAGCTTGAACAGACCAGGTATCTAATTTTATCTTTAGTCTTAAATATACACATATATGTGCACATATAAAGTGCTAAGGAATAAAGCAGTTTATACATTTATGCTTTCCAAACACACCGATAAAATGTTGTATGCTGCACACATGATGCAATAGGTTTTTGCCAGAGTGGGAGATTATCAGTATTTGTAAATATGATGGAATATTAGAGCAGGAGAGTAACAGCATCACACTTGGGCATACGACAGATCCTGTTCCAAGGATGGTTATTCTGATCCTAGAGGTTGAAAGTATCAGACTTGTTTAGAGAAAGGTTGCACTGAGACCTATTTTGGGTGACAGTTGCTCTGCTCCCAGAATCTTTTTTCTGGAGTAGGCAGGTTTGCTGCCTTCTATGGGAACCCTGTCAATCACCCAGTATTTAATATTCACCACTTGAAAACTGACACTACAATACAGCCTGCAGATCAAACCCACAACTTTCAAAAGGTCAAAGCATTCCTCATGGTAGACTAGGGATTATTATTGTTCTCTATTCAAAAGCAAACAGCTCATTAGTGAGGGTGGGCAAACCTGTAACTTATTTGCATTACAGTAAGTTCCACACATGATGAGACCTCACTGTGAAAGGGGCAGACTGTGACTGAACACAGTACGACTGGAGCTCTTTCAGAGTCTGTAGTCTAAAAAGGAGTCTAAGTAGGGTTGACGTGTACTGCTAAAGTGCTATAAATGGTATTTGAACTGTCTTGAACGTTTCAAAGAAAACCCCACTATTCTGAGATTTTTTCATGTTGCTGTAGCTTTTCTAGGTGCCTGTGATCATCAAAATGGGCAATGGAAAACACAGAAGAAAAGTATCTTTATTGTCCATTGCCACCAAAACTTGCTCAGGCTTCCCAATTCTCCTTCATCATTTTCCTTCATCATAAGTGTGTTCACTCTCTAGTTCAAATAGACCCAGCAATATATGGGCTGCCACACCATGGCAGAAATAGAAGGCTCTCTATAGCACAGGTATCTCAGACCTTACAAGATTCAAGCACAGAAAAACAGATAATTACTTCAAAAGTTAATTCAGAAATCACAGATGTTAAAGCTTGGCCCTGATGAGTGACTTGAATGGATATTTACCTGAACAAATAATCTGAACAATTTCATGTTTGTTCCTTAACAAGTGCTCACACTCATATTTTTTTCGGTGGGATATTATTAGGCAACAGCCTAATTATTTGTTACAGATAACGACATTGAGTGCAAAACTGTAAATGCTAAAAGTCTTCTTTCCCTTTCCTTCCTCCCTCCCTTCTCCTCTTTCTCTCTCTTTCTCTCAGTAAGCAGCAGAAAAATAGCAGAAACAAGGTGGTGAGTAGAGTAATATTAAAGACAATGAGTAAAGAGTAAGTACATTCAATCACATCACACTTCCCTGCTACACTTACTAAATCCCATCCTTCAGATATAATTATGACTACATCTATGTACTTTTGTGATGATTTGAGCACGCAGAATTATTTTAATTATTTTAAAAATTTATTTAGGGAGATGTTTTTAAAAGACCATTTGAGATTAGGTGTCCTAATTTCTACTAAAATCAGTGTAAACCACACAGATAGATACTTTACAGGTATTGAAACTGTATCTCAAGTTTTTATGCTGACCAGACAATGCCTTTAAAGCATCAACTGGAAAACAACAAGGCAATGGAAAGATGTGATTAACATTTCAGAGTGATTTTTCATTTTAATTGTAAAGAGAAAGCAAAAAACCTGAAGGCATCAAACTGCAGTCTCTATTCCAACAGTAGAAATCCCACCTGAATCTGTTTTTGTTACAATAGGACCTTGATGGTACCTACAAAAGCAGAGAGAAGCAGCAGGCTCAAGAACTGCACTGGCAATAGGTTGCCTGAGCCAGGACTATGGACACAACTTAAGGACTCTTGGTGCCTTCTGTCTGCCAGTGCTTTCTTCAATTTCCAGCCACAGATCCCTGTATTGCTCAGATGTGGCCAACTAAGCGAGTGTTAAAAATGAGTGTATGATCATGACTTCTGGCTAATGGGTAAATTTCCAGCAATAGAAATTAAATCTTCTATTCTTTAAACTGACATGCACAGTTCTCTCTTTTGATTTTTTGATTCTTTCTTTGCTCATGATAAAAATAAGAAAAATACTTGGTATATGGTAACTTCTCTTAAACATAGAGCTCTGAGATATTCCAAACTGCAAAAGAGTAGCTTCTGCTGAGAATGCTGGGCAGAGCAAAAAGCAGTGACAAAATTAATTTATGCAGGTACTGTCCAACTCTGAAGAACATTGGTTTAGTTTCACAGAAAGTGCCTTCGTCTTGGTCAGTGGAAAGTAGAGGGTATACAGATATTCAGCAGAGAGAAATAAAACAGAAAGTTTGTTCCTGGAGAAAAATCTTGTGCAGTAGATGCATCTTTTTCTGTGGAATGTACTTAGTCTTTGCTTCCATTCATTTGCTGCACCTTGTGCTACTTAGAGTGTAAGAACGGTCTGGCTTCTGACCAGGGTCGTCCCTCTGTCCACATTATTATTATTATTATTATTATTATTATTATTATTATTATTATTGTCAACACATCAGTTGTGAAAATCTACAAGCATCAGTAAAACTGATGAAGTCCAGTTGGGTACATCTGAACTGACCACAAGCGGTGTTCCCCTGGCCTCAGAATTGGGGCCAGCTCTGTCTAATATCTTCATCATGCACTCCCTCAGTCAGTTTGCAGACAACACCAAGTTGAAAGAAGATTGTAGTTGTAGTGCGGTGGGGGTTGGTCTCTTCTGCCAAATTACAAGAGCTAGGACAAGAGCAAACGGCCTTAAGTTGTGCCAGGAGAGGCTTAGGCTGGTCATTTTGAAAAATTTCTTCATGGAAAGGGTTGTCAAGCACTGGAACAGGCTTTCTGAGGGAAGTGGGGGAGTCCCATCCCTGGAGGGATTTAAAAGGTGTGTGGATGTGGCATTTAGGGATGTGGCTTAGTGGTGGACTTGGCAGTGCTGGGTCAACACCTGGACTCAATGATCCTAAAGGTCTTTTCCAACCTTAACAAAATTCTACGACACTACAAAAAAACCCAACACATATTTAATGTGTTATTAATCTAGAGACTTCTATTGTTTACTGCTTTCTATTTCTTTGGCATTGTCACCACAATTCACAGAAGAGAATGAATCACTTCCAAAGTGGGAGACCTTCTGGGGAGATAGGCAGAAGGAAGATGATCATCTGCAGTGACTGTCATTCCAACGCTATGGGTAAATCAAGGAAGAGGCAGGTGGAGTCCTGGTTTTGACAGGTGGCTGAAGTGAAGTTACCATACTCAAATGTCCCACTTGAGCAAAAAACACCCAGAAGAAGGCAACAGTGGAAGACAACCTGCAGAAGGTGTGGGGCTGCCAGCAGGACAGGACCTCTGACCAGCAATCGCAGATGGCATCCTCAGTGAATTCAGACAACAAAGAGCATGGAAATGGGTGTTAAGGAGATAAGTGGGAAGCCTTGACTTGGGAAGACTAAAACGCAGAGAGAATCAAGAGCTTTATTCTAAGGCTCACATCCTGAATAGAAATAAACATTGCCTTTGCTTAAAAACAATGAGGGGGAAAAACCATCACACTTTATTAAAAACAAAACAAAAAGAGACAATCTGGGTTTTAAAAAAAATTGTTTCCCTCGATGACAACTCAAAGCAAACTAATTATTTATGTCTTTTGAGTTGTAAGCATTGTAGACCAGAAGGACCAAATGTAGATGACTATACCTGAACTAAGTGGTAAGGCATTTTAAAGGCTTTTTTCAGCCAGCTTTTTTTTAACATGAATTGTTTAGAATGAGATACAGTGGGAAGAGAGATTATTTCAGATCATGTCTTTTTGTTATTATTGCAATACATCTGTGACTAGGACTTTCAGCCAGTCATATTAACAAATATTAAACCATAAAGTATGCAGGTTAGCTTAAGGGCAACATTTCCCATGAGGGAAAGTACATACTGATGCCAGTGAACATGCATTTATGTAAGTGCACACAGTAATGCCATCTTTAGATGCTGCCTTCTTTTGATGGAGGTCCTCCTTCAAAAAACAAACCCCTAACTCCTTTCAGCACTTAAGTTTCTGAAAGTGTAAGTCTTCATATTCAGTCTAATCCAAATGTAATGTAGATTTAAGAGTGAGTTGCCTATTAAGAATGTTTCAAGATTCAAAAGTCTAACATAGTCTTAATACAGAGAAATAAAAAGAGCAAGAATAAAAATTCTTGCTCTTTCTAGAATGATATTTTAAGTTTTTATTTTTTTACTAATTTTGCAGTGAGACACACACTTGACAGTTATATATACAGAGGAGCTCTCAGTGTTTGGGAAAAAGCTACAGCTTTGCATCTGCTGGCTCAAATTAAAAATCAACAAATAAGCTGCTTTGTAGAAGAGATGGTTTTACATCTTGTAATAAGGATTTGCCCCTGGGGGGTTACAAAATTAAAAATAAATTAGAGAGAAAATTGAAAGAGGCTTTAGCTGTGCAGTGTCTACCAAATATACATATATACATGTACAAAATCTTTTTTACATTCACCCACACAGCCACGGAGGCACAATAAAAAAACCCAACAACCATTAAGACAGCAAATTCCCAATTATTTGTGTATGGGCTTGGGACACAGGTAGAATAACAGCACTGCTAGACCAGAAAATCAGCATATTGCTTCTCTTTCATCCACTGCAGTCTCTCTCTTTTACTTCAGATGACAACTTGCTATTTAGATCAAGATCATCAAAGGAGCTGTGCTCTCCTTCTTCCTTACAGAGTTTAGCAGAGAGATCTAAATGAGTGCAGGAGACTTGCAAGGGGGAAAGCAGACTGGGGAAGAAGGGAGGGCTGCCAGGCACGCTGGTCCTCCCCTGCCTCTCACAGGAGTGCCAGAGTCAAGTGCTGCGTGGTAAAGAAGCAAAAGTCTCAAAAAGGATGATGATTATACCAGGATTTACTTATTACCTCTTTTGTTTGAAAAAGAATCTCAATTACAAATCAAAATTACAGGATAATTGTTTCTTTTTAATTTTCGCCCATTATAGCCAGTCTTGCAGATGCAGAACTTCACCAGTATGAATGTTGTTTCTCTACAGACTTTGTAGTCATCCAGCCCTGCTGCGGGACCAGGGGAAGGGGGCAGTCAAATGGGGTTACACTGTGGAAAGGGTAACACAGATACCTGTTTTACAAAGCCAAAAGGCTCCCATGCCTGAACAATAAAACTTTGCTTGCCTTCTGCTTGGTCAAGTAGCTGGTTCAGGAGACCGAAGGCCTGATGTAGAAGACTTTTATCTCTGCACAAAAGTTCAAAAGAACTGTTCCTCTTCTGTGCGACTTTACATCCTCTGACCCAAAAAGGTTTCTTATTTCCTCAGATCCACTTGTATTACTGATGACTACTTTATGGGAATACTGTTGCCTAAAGGCAAAACACCACTGCTAAATTATTTACACAACAGAGAAAATACACTCTTACAGGAATGCTCCTCCAGTCTGGCTTCACAGAACACCTGAAAACACTCTGTTCCCCTCACAGATGACTACTTACAGGCTGCACTGCTTTTGTCCTATATCACGTTTTCAGCAAGCCTTTGGGAGACTAGATGGCATCATCTCCTTTTGCCTCCTCAGAATATCTGATCTTATCCAACCTGTTCTTATTCACAGCTCCCTCCTGCTTCCTCTGTCACAGTGGGAAAACTGCATTGGCGTAACAGCCCTGAGTTGCTGCTGCAAGCGGCTCTCGCATGTTCCTGCTCCTTGCCCTGTGCCAGCTGGTCCTTGCGGGGCTGCACGGTAAGCCAGGGCAAAGACCTGCCTAAAACCAAAGATTTGGAATTTTCAGATTAATTTTTAGACTGTGTCCTGAGCAGTCTGTGACCAAATCCATATTACTCTTGTGGGAGGCGAGCACCAAGTAAGCAGATCCAGGCAAGGGACAAGTTTCTCCTTCTCTGTTACACAGCAGGCTTAGCCTATTAACATGACACAACAAAGCGTTCCATTTACTAAAGTACAGGCTCATCTGAGGTGTTTAGACTTGCTATTTCCTTTTAGATATTTTGCAGAACAGTTTGTTTTGACCGTGGATATAAATCATAATAGTTGAAGTCAGATCTAGGAATTTGAACATGCATTTCCATAAAACATGAAACGATTAATTTTTGGTGCCTTGATTTTCATCCAGCCTAAGCTCTGTTGTTAGATCTTATACTCTTCAGATGTCTTATTTAATGAGATTACTGGTCATTACTTTTAGGGGTAAATTACAATTTAAACTACGCAAATAAAGTAGCTGATCATTTTACTCATGGCTCAGTTTCTCTCCTCCTGCCCACCCACTAGACCATATATGGTTTTTCCTTTGGTGGAAGACACAATGCTTGGTGTCACTACCACAGGATACGGTGAGGAACATTCCATATCCAGAACCATGTAAGACCTGAAGAAAGCTTGGAACAGTGCACTGTTTCAAAAACCAAACTGCTAAACTCCCAGCCTTTTAAAATGTCAAGATAAAAACCACCGTGATGTTTCTAATACATGATTTTTTCATTTAAGTTGGTTTATCTCCCAGCCTAAACTTAGGTAAGCACTTTCCCTGAAATGGCAGGATGTGTCCCACTCTGCAATGCAGAGGGACATGAGTACACTGAGAAGCTGAAGCCTTCCCTCAAACCTGAGAGTTGATTATATCTTTCTGCATGAAATCTTCAAAATTGATTTCTGATCTACAATACTCTCAGATTTAAGTTACCTCTGAGCTAACACTGTAGTTTGTCAGCTTTTGGCTAATTCTCACGCAGAACTACTTCAAAACAGGCTGCTGGACAGATGATCATTGTAGATCCCTTCCAACTGAAATATCTTTTTCTTTTTCTTTTTCTTTTTCTTTTTCTTTTTCTTTTTCTTTTTCTTTTTCTTTTTCTTTCTTTTTTCTTTCCTATTCCTACTCCTATTCTCTGTAAGCTCTGCAGTCAGTCCCTTTTTCATTGTTCATACCATTTTATCTAGTATGAAGCTACTTACAGCAATACAAAGGTTTTCAGAAGAAAAAAACTGCCTCATCTCCAAATTTACTAGAGTGTAAGTCAAATGAAAGAAATCTGTATATATATATATCTGTGTATTATTTATAAATGTGCAATTTGCATGAATAATTTGTCCTTCCGGATAAGCTTGGGCATCTTAATCATATTCACAAGACTGATTTAAAGTCAAATAATCATAAAAGAAATAATATTCATTTTTTAAGGCAGAGGAATCAGTTAGGATGCATGAGCTTTCTTTTTTTTCACCTTTCATCAACTCATTACAAAATGGTGGTCCAGCCACCTACCCACTCTGTGACATTTTTTCCCAGCAGACAGATATGAATAATGAATTACCTACTTGTTATTCATGATTCCTACAAATTTTATTCCCCAAAGCATGAGATTTGACTGAGATAGTAAAAAAAAAGACCCTATGCAAATTGCCATTACTATTAACCATTCATAGATCAAGGAGAACCAACTGAAATTAAATGTGTAGCCTTTCTTCAAAAGACAGTAAGAAAAGAATAAGGAAGTCAAGGAGCATGTATCTTTATTCTCTGTCAGTGATGTCTGAACACACTGATCCAATCTAAATATAATATGACAGAGAGTGCAAAGATATTACTTCCTACAGATTTATTGTGAATAGATAACTGAGCAGAAGAAAGAAAACCTAACATTGCCACCACTATGTACAGTCTTGAAGGTACTCACATGACTTACTAGGCACCACAGTCTGGACTCTGCATCTTCTTACACATCAGACCATTCAACACAAGCCACAAATCCCCAAGAGATCAGGCAATGCCTGTTCTGGGGATCACCAAATTGCTGCCTAGTAGCAGGCACTGGTGGGAAATATGAGCAAGGACTGCATCCAAGATATTGAACACACGAAGGAGAACCTGTTTTTTTATGGGCTATGAAACCTAGAGATATCTACTAAGAAAGAAACCTCTCTGCTGATGACTACTAAGAGGCCACTACTATTAAGAGGAATAAGGCTATTGGTGAACAACAGAAAATAGGAGTGTTGTTTCTTGTGCTACACACACTCCAACACTGACAATTCTTGTTAGTTTTGCAACAGATTAATTAACATTTAAAAGGGCATAAGAAGTAGAATAAGCTGGGAAGCTGATGATAAAGAAACAATGCTGGCAGAATTAAAGCTTCATCTGGAACCAAAAATACGTAAAATCCTAATTGCCAGCACTATTTCATGTCATTGCCCAGGGCCAAGGGGAAAGCTGAAGAGTTCAGAACACATTAGGGCTGGCTGGCTCTAGACAAATATGGCTTTTCAGATGCTCTGTGATCTCTAGAGGTATTCCAGTATTTTTCTGTGTTACAAGTCTGTAAACATGCACTCAGTCCTCTTGGAGTATTTATCTGTGGTACAGCCATGGGAAAATCTAGGACAATTATCCCCCTTCTGGAACTTTCCTGACAGTATTGTTGGTGAACTGGAATAAAGTTTGCTACACTTCCAAATTACATATTAAATATTACCCCTGGAGGAGTACAGAAGCTTTGGGAACTTCTCATCACCATGGGTAAAACCCTCACTTTAGAACACCCACAGATTATTCAAGAAATGCCCCTAACTACACATGAAACAGAAAAAGTAGGAGCTGCTACTACTTAGAGCAATTGTGAGGCCAGTCCAGGTCTCCAAGGTGACCAGCAGCAGAGGCCCAAGAGAAGCACACAAGACACACCAACCCATTGCGGCTCCTTCATTGCTGGCCACAGCATGAGCACCTTGTTTTATGCATGGCCGTAATTCCAAAAGGCTTATTCAAAATGAGTAAGCCCAGTTAAGAATAGAGAAAATGCAGGCATGAACATAGAGAAATATGTGAAACACAGGGACTTCAAATAACAAGGAGAGCTGGTGCATTCATTTGCCTACGTTGCGATACTTTCAGGAGTCATTCACACCAGAAGTCTCAGTGTTGCATCTGTAATGATCAAAACTACTAAAAAAACCCCATTGTTTATATCTTTTGCAGCATGACTAGTGAGGTATGATACCAAAAGCATAAAATATCACTGAACCTTGCTAATTAATTGGCATAAACCATCACACTGCTACGATGTCAACTAGACATCTACAGGCAATTCTGCTGAAGAAACTGGCTATTTGTTATCACACAATCCTGGACAAGTTACTCAGAATGACTATAAAGATTAGACATGAAGCCAGATGTATTTTCAGATGACATGTTGATTGGAGCAAGTGATATTTTTTTGCATACCTGTTATGTATCTAAATCAACAGGGTCGTGATGTGACCTTTGAAGATTTAGTAGCATTAGTATCAGATAAACAAATCAGAATTATACATCCATATGTCTTCATAAAGGAGAAAACAATGTGGGAGGAAACAGGAATGATGGAGAGCAGCCCTCCATCCTGCACTTCTTGCCTCCTGAGCTGGCAGAACTGGGCTGGAAAAACTTTGCAATGGGGTTGGGACTGTAGCATTTCTGACAAGAAAAATACAAATTTTCCATGATTCAACCTCTATAAAAAGACAACTTAGTAGGTTTATGAAGCACCTCTAAGAGGTGCATAATCAGAGTAGTCAACCTTTGTGTAGTTTTTGCCATCTTTCACAAGCATGGTGGTCATGAACAGCATGTAAGTGCAATCCTACCCAGAAGGTGGTGGAAGTTAATGCAATACAGTTCAGGCATTGTTTTGCTCTAGCTAGAACATTAAATTTTAATTGAATGATCAGTGTGTACCAGTTTACCCTTAGTAAATTGGTCAAAGCAGCTTTGTATCAGAGACCGAAACTCACCTGGTCCTGTTTTTGTGCAAAATAATGGCTGGAATACAAAGCAAAAGCCAAAATCTACAGACAAAAGAAGTTTTGTGTCCGTGCCTAGAGTAGTCTTGAAGTCTGAAAAATACAGAATCTAATTACTGTAGCTGTGCTCCTGAAACGATGAAGAGGTTGAGAGTGAGACTGATAAGCAGTTAGATGATACACTACCAAGCTGGAGATCCGCAGTCCTCTAAAACTCTGGCAAAAGAGTACCTGCAGTGTGACGTGCAAACTGAGGGATATTCCATCAGTGCTATTATAAAGTGAACTATGCATCTGATAGTGCTACTGCTGACTGGAGATTGTGCTCATGCTTAAAGTATCAAAAGAGTAATTAACTGAAGATAACACGCATTATCTTTCTTATGGAAGAAAGTGATAGCCAATAAAAGTATGATAGGGAAATCCAAGATTTCATAAAATAGATACAATAAAGTAGTATAGTTTGGATCCTCAGGTATCATACAGTAGGAGAGCTAATGCCACTGTGCTGCTGCTTAATCAGTGAAAGACTAGTATTACGTTTGGTACTTGTTATCCTACTGTAATAAGAGAAACTCCACTAATTCACCAAGAAACTGAACTGTGCATCTTGGAAAAGCCAAGCATGGCTTTAGGAAGAGCTGGTCCTAGGGGCAGAATCTGGAGCCAGCACATAAGCTGGTACTTCTCAGAATGGTGGTTTGGTGCCCACTGGGGTTCCAGTCTCAGGAAAGCTAGCAGTTCTGGGAGAGCAAAAAGAGGTAAGTGTGGGAGGCAGATACTAGAAGATGCAGCCAATACCCCCATTTTGGTTTCAGAATAAATGCAAGTAGATCACACTGGTATTAAGATCACTCCTGAAATAATCAGCTCTTGATGTCTGTCATCCCTGGAAATCTCAGTCACTTTCTGCACACTCTTCTGTAATGTGTGCTACTGAATCATACAGTGCTCAGCAAGGTGCACTGAAAATTAAACACCTCCCACTCCTCCTCACCAAGAATTCGAGACAATGTGCATCTGAAAACACTGCTGAGAAGTATACAAACTTGACATAGCAACCGTGAGGAGTGATTGCACCTCTCTTGATCCCAATTGATTGCCACAAAGCTCAAAAAATCTCCAGCGACAAGAAAGCAGTGATAGTTACAATGAAGAAACTTATTATAAAGAAGTGTTTCCTTTACCTGAATCCTGATTTATAAGCAAATTGCTGGATACCTCACTGGTATGTATATGTCTTGCCTGTGTTTTACAGGTATTCACCCAGTAGCCTTTCCACACTAATAAGAAGTAACACCTAACTAGAAATACGTCCAATTTATTTGTAGGAGAGGAAATATTAATGTGCTAGGAAGATATTCTGGCTGATAAGACCAACATGAAATTCTATACTGTGAAACTCAGGGTTAGAATAAAGTACGAGATGCCCCCTTACACATCCAGCTGCTTACTTACACACCAACAGAACCTTTACTATCTTGTCATCTATCATTTTATTCAGGAACACATCTTTCTATGCTTACAGGCATGCATATCTGATTCAGACACATATCCTTTGACATCAATCCAGTTGTGCAAGATTCATAATTTTTCTTCCTTTCCCCCATTCCACAGTTGAAGCCCAGAGGCAGTTCCATCACTCAACACCTCTTCAGCACATGAAAGAAGGCAGTCAATGCACCTTCCTTGCACAAGCTGCTAATAAAAATGACAGAGCGCTGAGGGCTGGGAAGCACAGAGCATAAGCTCAGTTGGTTAGAGCACGGTGCCAGTAATGCCAAGGTTCTGGGTTTGATCACTGTATGGACCATTCACTTAAGAGTTGGACTCAACAATCCTTCCAGCTTGAAATATTTTGTGATTCTGTGCCTGGTTTTTTTATATTCTATATATATGAGTGTTTCACTGATGGATCCAATGCTGAGAAATGCATCATCACAATGATTCAAGAAAAGGAAACCATTCCAAAAGCAGCGGTCACCTTAGAAATCCCATCTCTCAGAAAACTCATCAGCACAGGAAGAATGAAGGTATATCATACAAGATCAGGCAGCCAGAAAGGGTGAACAGGCTGTCTGACCCTCTCACAGAAAAGATGTACCAGTGTGGAAGACTCAAACTTCATCATAAAGGCCATGATGTGTAAGTATGAAATCTGGCTTGTCAGCAACAGTAAAACATCTTCTGTGAGAGAAGGAGAATAATAAGCTTTCAGGAAATGCAGTTAATAAAATAATTCAAATAAAATGCTGGGTGGCATCTAGCATAATGAAAACATTCTTGTGAAAAAAAAAAATTGGATGGAATTTTTTTACGGAAGAATATTCATAGGTGATGAACCTGAACACGATGGGAAAAGGAGTTAGCAGGTGCTATTGAGCCCTGAACTATAGAAGGGAAAGCTGAGAGTTCTGTAACCCATCAAACAAGAGTGAAGGTGCCATTAAACATCCCATAACTATTCCCATTCTTTGATACTCAAATATGCATTCACAATTTTTTTTTAATCGGGACCCTTATTTTCCGCAGCCTTGTGCCCCAGTGAGTGTATTCTGGGTGAGGATGGGTTACACCTGCTTTGTTCAGTGCGGCAATGCCTCCACAAAGTGCACAACAGCAGAGAGTCAGGGGCTCTCTGTGATGTGGGAGCAGCACTGAGTGTCGCCAGTTTACATCTTCTACACTGAAATGTATTCCTATGTGAGGCTCAGCCCTTTCAGCCAACTCGACCACTGACAGTAAGGCACGCCATACACATAAAATGTGAGCAGAGGTTTCAGGTGAAATTTGTGCAGGGCAGCCCAGGTGAATTAGACCCTTTGAGATGTTCACATATTTGTGTGTTTCTAGTTGCGAGCACCAGGCTGAGCTCTTATGAAACTCTGAAGAAGCAATTAATGTTTGAAGGCATAAAATTCAAGATGCCAAACAGATGGCAAAGGAAGAGGAAGAGAATGAAGGTAGCATGTGGACATAGCTATGCTGCTTGGACGTTTGCCTTCACCTGTTAAAACTAAACATTCAGTACTTGCATAGGAATGGTTGCTTACCTACTTTGGTAGAGGTGATATTAGGCTTATGGAAGTAGAAACATCCCCAAAAGATCTGGGAGTCACCACAATTTATAGGCTGGTCATGAGATCTCTACTGATCTCCCAGCAAGTACTGTTGCTGACTATAACCACAAGGGCACCAGTAGGAGTTCAAAAAGCTCTTCTTTTTATTTTGTTTTCCTGCTCTCCATCTCTCTCTCTCTCTTAAGATTTTCATGGAAAACCACAGCCAGCCTTTCCATGGTCTGACAGAATGCATCAATTTATTATCCTGCTCTATACCACCTTCCATGCATGTGTAGTAACACTCACATATTCTCAATGATTTCGCCCTGGTAATATTCAGTATTTGCATAGAAGATCTTTACTACTCTTAAGTGAGCTAGAAGACAACTCCAACAGGATGATTTAGGCTGTTTATGGGGTTAATAACAATTTGGTTTGCATTTAGGCATATAGATTTAAATTTGTTTTCTAGACAGGAAAAAGTAACAAGCCATTTTTAGTTCAAAAACCAGAAACCATCAGTGCTGTCTTGTGTTGTGACAGTAAAAGACTACAGAGCTCTCCTGACAACCTCTCCATTTTTTGGTCCCTTCTTATGCCTTGCTCTAGTTAATGTTGCTGAAGAGGAAAGCATAATATCTGGGCACAAAAATACAAAAATTCTCCTTTGAGAAAAAGAATGGGCTAATATAGTTCATCTGTATGATATGTCACCTTTACAATTGTATCCAAGACAGATAACATGCAGGAAAAATAGCTTTAAATAAACAAAGAAACAAACAAAATCCTCCAATATGTAGGTCCAGGAAAGCATATGCTTTAGCATATGTGTAGTCAAAAAACTGAACTACATAGGCTCATTTACTGCCAAATTCTGAGTTTCTTAAATGCACGAGATCCATAATAACTATTCAGGTCTGCTGTGATCTGTCTTACGCAGCTCCTGTAAAAGAATTCCTGCTTCAAAATAAATGACTGCATTTATAACTGCTTACTTGTTTACATAATTTGCAAATAGGAAAGGCTAAAAAAGTCTTCCTGGCATTCAGACTTCTGCATCAATTTCACCAGTCAAAAATCAATAAAATTTGCTCAGACAAAATGAACATACTTTTGTGAAAACTGATTATTATCTCCAGTGAGAAGAATGTGTAAACATTTTTGCATTAGAATTCTGATATATTTGTTTTACAAGTTTGAGATTTCATTTTGATTTTAAGCTAATTGATTTTGTATGGTTTTATTATTTACATACTTTTCAATAATTTCAGAGAAGGTCAGGAGAAGCAACGTGAACTGATGGACTCATGGTCTGATATTTGTAACAAAAAACCTGTCAATAGAATACTTGAAATACTTAGTACTTTTTATCACATTATTTAAGTAAATCATACAATAAGTAGAGATTCTTTGTTTTCAAAAAGAAGATAAAATGTATCAAAATAAAATAAATAAAATAATATTGCAACTAATCATTAGTCAGAATACACACAGAATATATTCTGAGATGTGGCTTTATGTTCTCAGTTCTTGCTTCAAACCTTCTGCCTTCTAGCATGCAGTCCTCTGTCAGAGAAAAGGGCTAAAGCAGGTGGATGGCTTCACCTGGGCAGGAAGGACACAATTCATTCATTATTCTTTATCATCTTACAGATATCATATCTATATTTACCTATTGGAAGTATAGTGTTAGGTAAAGAATTTAGACTAAATACTGGAAATTAGTCTCTTTTGAAAAAGGGTTCGAAACCACCATGCCTTTAATAGCTCTTGCAATGAGTATTTTGTGAGCTGGAAACGCATATGCAGATGTTTGCAAGTGTTGGTTAGACCTGCAGTCTGAAAAATTCCAGCATTCAAATGCAAAATATTCCCCAAAATAATTTATGCTCTCTCTTTCCTTTTCCACTTCACCTTGTATATTACTCTCCCATTTGTACTTTTTTCCCTACACGCTCACTGCAGCTTTACCTTTGCTTTTTCAACCTATTTTGCTACATTCAAATATGAACGCATCCCACGTTCACACGCCTACCCTTGTGGTCAGCCTGCAGCAACTGAGGCTTACACCTTCCACCACACCACCGCTTGACTGTTTGGCAAGTGGCATGAGCACTGAGCCTGCTATTTCACCTTCTGTGTCAGGCGCTGGCACGAGCCTTTATGGTCATGCTCACAAACTCAGCAGATTTACCTGTCCCCAACAGAAAGGAGCAGGGCTGGCTGTGCCCAGCTTCTACAAGAGAGCAGCCGATCCCCTCTCCTCTGACAGCTGGACTGACAACAATTTAGGACCCTTTCCAACAATTATATAAAAACTAAAGTTTTCCAGCCGGCAGAAGTCAAGTGGGCATGTCTCTGAGCAACCTGATCTAGCTGAAGATGTCCCTGTTTATTGCAGAGGGGTTGGACTAGACGGACCTTCAAGGTCTCTTCCAACCTGGACTGTTTGATGCTTCTATGATTCCAAATGACTCAGCTATTCACGATATCCTCAGCATCACAAAGGAGCATCACAAAGGCCCTGGCTAACTCTTGGCACCTTCCTCACCAATGCTGCTGCTCTCAAAAGCCAGAGAAAGCCATTCAGCTCCAGCAATGAATACAACATAAAAATTAGGATTTTGGTATGTAATTTTAAGAGCTGCTTTACTAACACGTGTTTACACTCATCTCACTGCAAAATACCAGTAGGTGCTTAAAGAGCAAGACACAGGATCAGACAATATCCCTTCCACCACAAGCCCGCCTCTCCTTTGTCTGTAGAAGAGAAAATGCATGGGGAGAAAGAAACTGCAAGACCAAGGAGCTGCAGTTGGGACTGGACTTGGGAAGCATCTGAAATGCTAATCTGGCACGCCTTCAGTTTTTTTATTCTTTACATTTCTATTCCAGTAAAAGATAGTGAGTTTTCCTTTTCCCTTAATCACTGTTTCATACTGTAGCATGAAAATCTGGAAACCTAGGGTTTCACACATAAACCTAATTTAGACAGGAGTGAAAGGAGGTGAAGGATACTGCCTGTGATCTGAAAGGTGACTGGAGTGGTAATTATACAGAGAGAATTGAAGAACTACATTTTAAACACCACAACACATTAGTACCACCACCTTCAGCTAAACCACGCTATAATTTCATCATATGAGATGAATGCAAGCTTTCCTATCCAACTATTCCTGTTCTGCAATCCTGTTTTCTTTGAGGCCAGTCTGGATATGAGGAAATCAAGCAAGGGGGAGCCCAAATTCCGAGGCTTCTGGACTAAAAAGGAAAAATTGCTTGTTATATGGGTTATATGGGAAATCCTGATTGGGAACATGCAGGTAATGAATGTCTTGGCAGGTGAATTTCTCAGGTCATCAGTCTTCTAAATATGTGAAAAAACATACTTCAATTTTCCCTTTGCATCTCCTTGCACAACAGCTGTGGAAATGTGTCATTCCTGACTTCCCAGCAGTGCCGGTATGAAAAGGCCATCAAGGCCCGAAGCCTTTCACTCTCCCAGGGTTTGAAAAGCTTTTCTGCTATTTCCTGCAATAGGCTGAGCTTCTGATACCAGGTTGTCAGCCTAGTGCGTACTCTGACAAGGGTTTGCTCTGCGAAGTCTCCTGCTCTTCCTCCACAAAGGTCCCACTGTCACCTGTCTACCGGAGCTGCCTGGCTCCATGCCTTGCAAGACACCTCTCCTGTCAACTGCCCCATCCAACCCTCCCCTGATTTTATAAATGACACCTCAAAAAATGCCCTATTCTCATACTCATGTTTAATTCCTCCTCTTTAGACAAGCAAGGCAGCTCATGAGAGCTCCCATTGACATTCCCTGAGCTCTCATTTCTCATCCACTCCATGTCTAGCACTTCAACACAAGGCAGAGACTAAGAAAAGGAAGAAGTGTCTTCCCAAATATTGCTATGCCTGCTTTATAGTTTTACTTTCTATGTATCTGCTTGACCATCAGCCTGAGCAGCAAGGTGCGATTTAAATGAACTGTTGTCATTTATACATGAGCTGCCATTTAGCTGCTCATTAGAGGAACACAGCTTTAAAAGATTGTAATGAGTCTGTTAGCATCCCTTAATAACATCTTTCAAATCCAGCAATGATATTGTTCTAAAAAAAACCAACCTTTTGTACTTCAAATTCTCATCAACTCTATCAGTCCTAAGAGCATTAGCCAAGGTTTGAGCAGTTCATCATCTCTATAACATTCATTTACATGCTATTGTGCTTGACACTGGATAATAAGGGCTTATTCAGCAATACTTCATTTTTTGATCTGGTAAATTTACTACAGGCCTTATTCTTTAAATTTATTTTATTTTTATTTTTTTCCCATCACCTGCCTTCTATTCTTGCAGCTCACGGCAGCACAGACCTTTGAATGCAAAACAGTAGGGGAAACATTGATCTTTCAGTTATTATACTTCCTGCTCTGGTTCTCTTGACCAAAGGCTCCCTCTCCAATAAGGAAAGGACTTTCTGTTTCCTTTGGACATTGGTGTGAAAGCTATTGTACATAAGGCACCATTTACTGGACCACAGACATCAATCATATTTCTACTGTTGGGTCTATTATCACCAAACACAGAAAACTGGCAGCTGGACTGGAAAAGATCATGTTTTCCCACTGAGATTCACACCCATGTATGATCCAATTTAGCAGCATGAACCTGCCATGACACATGGGTCCCCTCTGGAAAATGTTCATCTGAACCCTTGGAAGTGTTTGTGATCTGCTTGCTGTTTAGCAGCTGCCTGCATTAGGCTCATGCTGCGGCCATCACCAGCATTTGGGGGTACTAGAGGCAGTTGTTTAGGCTCTATAAATTAATTTGGTAGAAAAGGACATTGGTTTAGGCATATGGCTGACATTCTCTTCTCCTCTCAAGATAAATAACCCAGTAACTATGCAAAAGGCAGTTAACAGCTTCCCTTTGGGTTTTATGGAAAACAAACTTATTTTAACATCGCCATAATTATGGTAAAACTTTTCCATAAAATGCACACCGGTGTGTTTATTTAAGACAGGTCATTTGTCTAGCTAAATTTGCAAAACTCAAGTGCTAGCTTCTATGGAATAAATATATACAGAAACACTGAGCCTGGGCAGGGGCAGTAATTATTTTTTCTGCTATTAGTCTGCATTGCCATGTATGTGACCAAGAAGTGGCTTTTGAGGCACCTTCATCCTGTTTTCCTACAGGTATGTTTGAAGGAAATGGGAAAGGAATCCCACACTGGTTACATGCTAGAATATGAGATTGAATGGGGAAGAAAACTATCTAGTGTCTATGATTACCTCCTCTTTTACAGCCAAGAATTAAAAATACATTTAGATTACTTCACATTTGGAACGGTCCTGCTACAAAAAATAAAGGCAAGCGAATTGCATCTGCTAGGTCAAGCTTCCCATCCCGCATCCCTGAAAATCACCAACCCAAATGTCAGTTGTCTGTGTTGGTTCTCACAGAAGGCAAACCGTATGTTTCATTCCTAGTGTCCGTACACTTCTGCAGCTTCTAAATAGCCGACTCCCCCGAACGGCTGTTGGCCAGATTTTGGTTCTCTTCCAGCGCTGAAAGGCAGAGAGGGTAGGAGATGTCCTGCTGCTACTCTCCTTTCATTTAGAAAATGGAGAGGTTGTCTGGCTGCCAACTTGTCAGTGCAAATAAGTCCCTTCGGCAGACCTTATCAGATGAATCCAAATGTGAAAACTTTTTACATATGAATTGCTTTGCGAGGAAGGCTCCACTCTTTTCAGAACAAATAAGGAAAAGAACAACATAAAGGAAGTGAAAAAGTAAAGAACCTGCACTGAAAGGTCAGTCCAAAGGAACAAAAGTCCACATGGCTTCTTTCTCCTGTTCTCTTTCTTTCTTTTTCCACAATTGGCTCTCCAGCATCTACATGCTGCCCCCTTAACTGCAGCATCTTAGTCACCACAAGCCTCATCAGTGTACGATTAATTACTCCTGTTAATCAAAGCTGAAAGGCTGAAGGAACTACAGTGCCCAGCAGATCCGTAATGGAAGCTCTTACTCTTACCATGCCAGAAGACCACCGACAGTCTAGGTGAGCAAAGACAAAAAGAGCTCATAGCCATCCGATTTTCAACAGCCTAGGCAGAATGGCCAGCTGAAAGGAGTGTCAGTCTGTAGAAGTAACACTTATCCTGGAAAATCACCAGCACTGCAAATGGTAGCCAAGACTGTGGTTATAGTAAATCAATATTGTCAGCTACATTATTAAATATTAATCTAAGATATTAAAAAAGGGAGCATTCCTCTGCCTCTGCCAGAGACAGCTTGTGTAATCACACGCAAATCATTTCAGTTCCTCTCAAATTCCCATCTGTAAAACAGATAATAATATTTTCAACCACTTTAAGCAAGCTCGTCTCTCTGGGCAGGCTCCCTGGCCACCTCTCATAATACACATCCATATCCTCACAGAGACTGGCACCTCCAGAAGCCACTGTCATCTTACAGAAGAGACACGGCACTGAAGCTCCAGGGTCTCACCAGCTCTTTCTGGTTGCAAAGGGGGAACAGCTTGGGCTAAAAGAGTGAAAGGGTAGATTGGAGTGCTTTAGGTAATTTTTTTGTCTTAAAATTGGCTGACTCTGAAGAGCACTGTCCTCAGCCACTGAAAACAGCTATTGAGACAGACACCGAAGTGTCGTAGCTCTCTTGGAGGATTCCCAGAGCTGAGGGAATGCCGTCCAAGGACGGGTGACAGAAACATAGAGTTGTCAAAAATAAACCATGCAAGATCACACTTATTTCTGTCACAGAAAAAGGTGTGTTAAAGGCAGCAGAGAGGCACCAGGTATCACATTTAGAGGTTCCCTGCTCAAGCAGGGTCTTGCTAGAGCATGGTGCCCAGGACTGCATGTAGAAGGCTCTTGAGTGATAATCTGACCTAAGGACAGGTATATATGAAAGAACATAGACAACAAGCGCAAGTAAACCACAAAAATGCCATCTCAGCATATACATCCTATTTCTGCCAATAGTATTTTAGCATCCCAGAATACTGCTGAAGCCTAAACTCCTGGTTAAAGTTAAGCACTTGCCTAAATTGCCTGCTGAATTGAGATGCGCTGATGAAGTGTGATCCCAGAACATAATAGCTGAAGGACAAGGAAACTTTGAGCCTAGACAGTCACAAAGAAGTCATGTTCTTTATGCTCTTGAGAAATTCCTGTACCATGTTAATTTCTGTCTTCCTAAATACATGCTACGGATGGAAAGCCAGGTGAAGTGACAGTGGCTCAGCAGAAGGACACTGGGTGAGGTGGTGCCCAGGCCTGACTGCACATGACCCAAGCAGAGCCAAGCTTAGATAGCAATGCATAGAATAACTCTACAATAATGCCTATTGGTGGTGATAATTACCAATTAAGTTCTCTAGGAAAGGAGTCTGTGTTTTCCAGGATTTTGTGATTTCATGGTGGATTCTTAGCCATAAATTACTAAGAATTTGTAGAGAAAAAAAACATGAGAAAAAAGGGACACTTCATGAGTTACTGCTACTTTCTTTACTATGGCTGATCCTGTCCATTAAAATAAACTTGAAGCTGAACAGAAACAAGCAAGCTAATGTCTGCAATACAGTAATTGCCAGCAGGGCATCCACTTCATAAATCCACATGTGAGAGCTCTAAATCATAAAAGACAGATTAGTTTTCATTACTTCTCTCTTAACATGACAATTTCAATGGCCAATTATTTTCTAATGTTGTTTTCTAACTGTGTTTCCCATAGGCATCACACAGAATTTATGTCACTTCTTTAAGCCAAGACTCACAAACACAGATGTCAAGGTTTGTACATGTTACTACATCTCATCTGAAGGCCAGGATGAGTAAGAATAAAGCTTTCAGAAATAGCTATTTGTGTGGGGTGCTAAAGCACTCAGAAATAAGAGATGCATAGCTGCAGGTCAGTGAAAGAAAATTTTGGCCACTAATACAATTAGTTGAACAAAAAGGCCTGAGTGCAAGATCTGAACTTCGACTGGAAAGTCTCAGGAATTAATGATTCCACATCAGACAGGGTCAGACTGTTCCTAGTCTCTCTCAGAGGGAAAATAGACTTCCCTTCTGTGGGGGGCCTCTATAAAGGACATGTGGGAGATGCAGGACTGATCTCCCACCCTGGGGAAAGACAGCAGGAATGAGAAGGGCTGTGGGATGCCTACACTGATTTGAAGCTATGGATCTGGTATTCCAACACGTGGTGGGGACCACTAACTGGGAAAACACTGGTGACACTGTCTTCATAGGTGGGTTGTGCCATAAGGATACATCATCCTCCAGCAAACCGCAGCTTAACCTGGTGCTGCCCAAACACAGCTGCTTACACTGCTCTGCACCCCTGCTGTCATTCGGGCTGAGGCGAGACTCCCACCACTGCTGGGACACGACAGCAGCAAAGCAAAGGAGAAGACATCTATTTTGTTCTGACAGGCACTGGCTGGGGAGCTAGAGAGGAAGAGAGCAGGGAGCACCAGCTGAAACACCTTCACATCCAGACCTCAGCTAGCAGCCAGCCAGATTCTGCTCTGGTTTTGTCAGTGGACCTCCCCACAGCTGCTCCATCTGTACTTGTCTCACTGCCCATTTGGCTGATCCCAGCATTGCTGCCCAGACTTGCTGCCCATCAGAGAGGCCCAGAGGGTGGTGCTGGGAAAGCACCAGCCTAAAGGGATTTTATTGAATTGAACAGAATTACAATGGAGGTTCCAGAGGTGAGGAACTCAGCACCAATCTTATTTCTACCATTTACTGTATTTTTATTTTTTTTTCAGTTTGTCTTTGTCCTATCTGTAACTGTAACTATTAATATACATCTACAAATGCTGGTCCAGACTTTCAGCCAGCCTTTTAAGACCTAAAGGATTATTCCAACCTAATAAAATCCTCCTTTCTCTGCAGAAAATGACAACTTTGTACCTGCTCACCTGACAGTGGCACCATAAGCCACTGTAATTGAAGTCCAGGAGCAAGCCTGACATGGAGATTGGGGGCTTTTTTTGCTGCTCTCTATCAAAACAAACAACAGAACCAGAGACAGGTTTTGCAGCTAAGGACTAATGTAATTTATCCGCAGGTTCTTTTGTTCCGTTCAGTGCTATGTTTCCTTAACCTGTATTAAATTGTTCAATAGACTTCTGACTTCTTCTTTGGCAGCCACTACCCAGACCAAACTTCTCCCCAGCCCATAATGACAGCATATCATCGGTTCTAGTACCCAAAATCAGGTAAATTTCTGAAATTAGGGAAACCTTATGGATGTTCTGCATTGAAATTAAGTGGTGAGATCCAGCAACTATTGTGCAGTTTTTCCTTCCACCATCTCCTTGTTATTCCCGACCTGGAATGCTACGAAAGGCAATAGCCAAATCGGTCTCCTGTGAGACTGCAGTCTTTAATTGGGAATGGGACCGATTTCCTTCATGGCTGTTCTCAGAGGAGGGAAAGCCCCAGTTCAACTCTTGCTTTTGCCCAAGGGAGCGAAAAAGAGAAGGGAGCCAGGGTAAACAATAGCTTCAATCAGCCACACATGCGTGAAACAAAGGAAATTTTTTTTTGCTGCACAGCCAGAAGAGGAGGGGTCTGACTGGCATTCAGAGTTTGCAGCATCTCACTATGGGAGAGAGGTCTTCTGCAGTCATTACTCTCCTATGGTGCTTGTTATTGACAGCGCTTTCAACTGGCTCTGGCAGAGAATAAAAGTATCCCTCTCAGTAACATCATTCACTTTCCCTGCTTGCTGTTCCCCCTCTCTGTGCCTCATCCAGAGCACATGTGCAGCTGACACTGAGTGAACACAGTGACCTCCTCTGAATGAATATGCATAAATGCTAAGGATTGTCTGATTTTTTTTCTCTGCAGCCATGGCTGACTGAAGCAACAGCCTGGCCAGCATTTTGCTGATGAAAGAATGCACCAGTTTGCAACTGTTAGCCCACAGATGGCCAACTCATAAGTCTGGCATCCAGGCTCGTATTTAGTCTCACAAGCAATTTAGAAAGCATACAGTAAAAACTGATGAGACATTGATGGTCAAATAATATGCATCTGCTTTTATTTTCTTAAAACAGTTGACAGATACATCAATGTGCTGAGCATGGACTAGATAGTATGGGAAAGAAAATTAATGTTACCAAATTATTTTTTAGAATTTAGCCCTGTAGTGCTTGGCAGTCGGAGTGTACCTGACTGAAGTATATTGGATGTAAATGCAGATTAAAGAACAGACTTTATTCCTAATGGAGCTACATAGATCTAATACTGCTGAACTTCTGTAGGTTATACACATGAAAAAGGCAGATTCACCATCTCTGTTCCTTTAAAATCAAAATGGGGGTGTCCTTGCAATGATAAGAGTAAACATAATTAATTTTGCTCTTGGCTGTTGAGCACAATGATCTTCAGTTGCTTTCTGCTTTTTGGCACTTACAATTATTATCTGAAAGCATTTTCTTTATCCATGAAAAGTTAAAGGCTCACTTTTTACTTTTAACAGAAATTGACCGGTATATTATTTACACTTTAAGACCAGAATATCTAAAAGAAACATAAAACTGATTAAAATACCAGAAGAAACAGTACTGAGGTCTGCTGAGGCTTATTTACTCTTCTGATAGTGACTGTTATGAGGAAGACAAAGAAAATTAACAGTGCCATTGTCTGATGAGTGCATTTACACAGGATTTGCTTCAAGGACTTTATAACACAGAAATAAGGGTTCAATTAACCACAGACAAAATTTTAAGAAATCAGCAAGTCAGTGAAATATTTGGGAATGTCACTGTATATTCATTACTCATGGTCTGCCTCTCTTGTAGGATAAAGCCATTCTTAAGTCATCTTTATATCGCCCTCCTCCCACTTCTATCAGTGAAATTTGAACATTTCTTATATTTCTTTCATTTGTGCTTATATTCCTGCTAGTAGGCTCACACAATGTGTTGGCCACTGACTCCTTGGCTATTCCAGCTAGAATAATGTTTCCAAATGACTGTAACCACCAGTGCCACCAACAAGGAGACCTGCAACAACTTCTCTCTTCTTGGGCCTGTGATGCTTATCACTTGCAACAGGTCTCCTGTAAACCCCACCAAACACCCAATTCTCATCTGATACAAATCTTTGTAGCTGAATTAGAGTAAGTGCTGATTTATACTATATAATTCATATCTGTCCTTAAGCCCTGAACACAAATCTTCCTGTAAGCAGCCAGAATAATAACAAAATTTTCCTTGCAAAAGCTTAAAAAAATAATCTAGGTTTCCATTATAGCTTGCTTGTCATTACTGTTGATTAAAGTCTTGGAGCTTTTGTAATAAGAAGGTAGTTTAACAGAGTCAAACACAAGAATATCACGGCAGGGATGAAGGATCAGAAATCATCTCTGGTGGTCAGTAGTACTGCTAATAACTGCCATGTCTTAAGGAAATGAAACTAGTTAGCTGCCCAGTAAGAGAAAGCAGATGAAGCAGGCAGACGGAGAATGGGAGGAAAAGAGGCAAAAAAAGAGCATTTATAAGGATTTATGTCAGGAAACAGAGGTAAGGAATTGCTCAGCACTGAGGTTTTTAGTGAGCTTTCAGCAAACCTGCTATAATACCATAATTAGTTAAATAAAGCGAAAAAACCCAGCTGAAAAAACCCCGCCAAGTTTGTTTGTTCTGCTAAGAGTATAGATTGTTCTACTGGCACAGTTTTGTTGTTCAGGAAGAAGTGAGCATCTGCTTCTGCTGTGACCCCAAGAGACACTTGTCCTCTTAAGAGTCTGTACTGCAAGGTCCAGATAAGATGCCTGAAGTGTTAGCCATCACTTCTGAAAGATTTGGGAGCTTGGAAAGAGAGGAAAAAAACAACCCTCTAATAAAAGTAAATTAAAAGTAACAGTCAAAATCTGATACGCAGGTTCATCACCAAGGCTAAAAGTTATTGAAAACTTTAAAGGAGAATTCAGCATGTAATCTTCTTTAACTGTTAAGCTGCCTTAAAAATTTGTGTAGCGTAGCAGCTGTGTAGCAATTCCTCTGTTTTGTGGCAAATAAAGACAAAAAGTGTTAGTGCCAAGTTCTTTAAATA
The DNA here is from genome assembly GCA_013397755.1 of Cnemophilus loriae. Lineage (NCBI taxonomy): Eukaryota > Metazoa > Chordata > Aves > Passeriformes > Corvidae > Cnemophilus > Cnemophilus loriae. The sequence goes on from VZTF01001716.1 coordinate 5,135,240, forward strand.
ATCTTTGAGTAATGGTAAGAAACGAAATAATTCACGCTTTATTCCATTGTTAGATATGTAATCCAAGGGCATGAGATGTCATATCATGCATGGCTGCACAGTATGTGACTTGAAAGAACCCACACCAAATTTATTTCGATGTAAAAATTATATATTGCAATTCACAAATAAAACCCAACAGTTTCATTTTGGAAAATAATGAAAGGGTAATCTTGGACTTTTAAAGAATGAAACAGTGTGAAACATTTGAGAAAAATAACAAATTCCTAAAACATTTTACTGCTGCTGATCAATATTTTCTTTGTAAAACACTGCATGCACAAAACCATTCCTTAATTCTACTTACAGTATCTGATATTTTCCTCAACACACAGATTTTGGCATCAATTAATTTTACTTTTATTGGAACCTCCATCAAAACTCGAACCCAAAAATTCACTTCATACATCGATATTTGAAAATGTGGCTTATATGTATCATAAAAGTTAAAACTTGTCATGAGTCAAAAGGTATCCTTTTTCTTATTCATAGCTTATTCTTAGAATTATTTTTTTACATTTATTTCTTTAATTTTTTTTTTTTAAGATCAGTTGTACGGCGTTTGAGGACTTCAGGCTGACAAATCTGGTACCATAAACACAACAAAAATACAAATCCTGTTTCCTCAGGCTATAAATAAGAGTTAGTGCATGCATAAATTGCACCCTGAAGTTTGTAAGAGAAACAAAAATAAGCTTTGCTTTCCAAGAAATCATGTCCTTTAGGAACATTGAGAATTATCACTAACATATCAACAAACTTTCTGTATAGTAAGAACATTGTCAGGGGGAATAAACTATTCAAACCCAAATACCTTGGAACTGAGACAAAGCTAAAGTTCAAAGTTTGTTTTTCAATTCACATTTTAATTAAAGAACTCCGCAAGATATAGGGAAACTAAAAATAATTTGTATTTTTAGCAATAAAATTTGAAAAGTAACCCAGCAAACAACACAAACCAACTATATCTATAAAACACATCTTCTCCTATACCACTGCAAAGGCAATTTTGGGTTTCATCAGAAGAAGATGAAGGAGCTGCTATTTAATGCACACCTGCTTATATCTTCAAGTGCAATTTTTTATTTGAATTGTTTCTAGTAACAGCTGATTGTATTCAAGCACACAGCAGTAAATTAAATAGGTGAAAAGAAATAACTGAGCCTTCAAAAATCAGTATGCGCTAATTGTCGTTTTAATTAGTGTTAACTGAAGAAAAAAAAAAAAGGTTGGCTGAAGTCGATTTTTAAATCAAGGGTCAAGTCTAGTTGTTGCCCAATGACGAAACAATTCTTATAGGATAACTGTGATCACTTCCATGATGAATATGGCTAAGCCAAAACTCTGAGTGATCTCAGTGGACAGAGCAACTACAGAAAACTGGTATTAGTAACAGGTTTTAACGAGACTGTTTAAAATCCCAAACAAACAAATGTAAGGTTCTTTTGTTTTTCTTTCATTACCTAAAAGGGACAGTTTTCTCTGCTGAACAGGTGATTAATGGACTCCCACTAGAAGGCAAAGGATGCATTTTGACAAAGGATGTGTGAAACCAGGGCTGGTCCCAGCCTTGAGCTGTCTTTCCTGCTTCCACACTGCAGGATCCTGCTCACACATATATCCGATAGAAGACAAAGCTGCTTCTTGATAAGAATAACCTTAGCCGATCCCAGACTTCATGTGGGAATAAAAGTGCAAGAAAAAGGAAAGATAGAGCAGTACTAAATTTGACATGGGACAGATTATACTGCAAGGAAGGCATTTTCCTGTCCTCTTATGCTGGGAAGAAGTAGATACAGCTAGAAAGTTCTGGGAAACTCCTTTAATGTGAAATTCTGGATTCAAACCTCTACTTTCTTAAAACTCTGCTATTAAACACTATTTTGCCTGATTGATGTCATGTGTTTTATAGCTCAGGATGTGAAGGACTATATTGTGCCTGATTTTCTTACATAATTACATTATATAAATCTGCACTGCACTAACACAGAAGTCAAAGTGTTTCACAGCATTATTTGAATAGGCCTCTTTGTATTTCAGACATACTTGCATTCCCTGTCTGTTAGACTATGACATAATAATCTATTTTTTAATAGGGTAATTCCAGTTTCTTGGTCAAACAAGCACTTTTACCATCCATTACAAAAATAAATGTACTTAAAAAAAAATTCAGTATTTATATGTTGGTAGGCAACATTTCTTAGATGCCTATGTTCTAAATTTTAAATGAGGACAGCAATTTTTATTACTTTCATCTCAAAGAGCTTTAACTGATGAGACAGCTGTGAATGGAAACCTATCCATGAAACCTTATGCTGAGCCAAGTACATCCAACAATCCACTACACAGATGAACAGAAAATGCTTTTTCTCTCTGCTCATAAAAATTCATTGTATATTAAGCAGCTATTCTACAACCAAACTCCAAAAAGAAGCTGCCAAACTGCAAACCCCTAATAATCCTCAAGGAAAGTTTCAGAATATTCTTTGCAATGCAAATATGGATGAACCATAAGTCAGGAGTAAATGTCTTTTGGAGTCTGTCCCTTCCTGATTGTAACTATATCACACCTGGTTCAATTAGAGCAATTGCTTTCATAGAATACCTGTCTGAGAAACTCGGCCAGATTTAATAAGGATTTTGTCTTGGAAAACTTAAATGGGCTGCTCTCTTTTGTTCTTTGTTTAATTTCCTCTCCTATATTACTTTTTAATCTCTCATCTTTGAGTAACTGCATCACAAAAGAACCTCATGGGCAGAAGTGACTGTCTCTCAACCACAATTCGTTGACTTTTGTATTGAAGCGCACCAGGAAACCACCCGAGATGTGCTTAAAAGCAATTAGGGTATTGGCTACATTGGGAGGCCCTCAGGGTTTACAAGCTCTCTTAGCATGAGACCAATTTATGGATGCTTAAGTTGTAATGAAGCAGAAAAAGTATAGAAAAATAAACAATTTAAAAATATTTAAGCCTCTGGAGCATGCTTCTGACATATTTTCCAAGTAGCAGAGTACTCTATGATTTAATAATAGGCTTGTTTCTTGAGAAACACTAAAAACTTCTTTAAAATTAAACAGTAGCATGTAAAAGCTAAAAAAGCAGGACTATATTAAAAGAAAACAGCAAGAGACTTGACCCTCCATCCACCTCAGAGGCAATAATCTGTAAGAGCTAAGAAACTCTACGTAATAGAGATGAAATCCAAAATTTGATCTTTAGAGAAGCTGTCAAACAAAATCTCATTAAATCCACAAGCACTGAAAGTTCTCGAATAGTAGACATGACACTGTAATTTCAAGAATTCCAGAAATGCATTGAAGTCAAAAGTTCAACATTTCCTTACAAATTCTGCTGTGATAATTCTGATTATGGTGGTCAGAAGAATAGCAGCATTGTGGACAAGTATATTTATGTTTTGAATTCAGCTTTCTAATTTTTTTTTACATGGGTAGCAAATCATGGAGACATGATGCTTTTAAGAAACATCTATTAGTAGTTTCACATACTCAAACAGATTGGGGAGTTTTAAAAGACCCTTAAGAACAGAAAATATCAGTCATAAGGAGTGTTAAGAAAGCATTTACGTAACTAAGCTGTAACCTTGAAAGTCAGAAACCTAAAGGATAGTGAGCATGTTCTTTGTTATTAATGTTTATCAAGGCATTGTGCAAAATGCTGCAAAGGTGGTACTCATAAATATAACAGAAATTGAATTCTCACACAGATATGTGTCGGTTTTGGTTTTATTTTTCTGGGAGACGTAGAAGCAGTCCTGAGGGGACTGTGATGCTAAATAAATGACCAAAGATGCAAGTCAGCTGCTGGGGTGGTGCTATCACCTGAGCTGCAGCAGGGGGTGTTGTCGGGGTTGGTGTAACAGACTGGGTCGTTCTCCGCCTCTCACCTTCTACTTTGTTTAAAACATGCTTTTAAATTCCTTTTGAATCGAGTGATCGGTACTGACTTCTTTTTCCTCCCTAGTGCATTAGATTATTAATGTGGGAAGAATGCCCAAGACTGATACACAGTCATTCTAGGCCACTTAATTAAATTTCATTTTATTCTGGTTGGATGATGAGTGTTGACCAATTTGCTTGCAGTTAGCTCCTGGCCTATTTCATTCCTTTCAAAAACCTGCTCACCAGCACAGTGAATCTCTTTCTGGCTATTAACACTACAAGGAAATACCCCATTTTGGTTTTGTGAACACTCTATTCTCACCAGAGTTAAACCGCGGAATTGATGTTGTACCAGCTGACTTGCACTAGAGATCCAGAAACAGCAGAAATATCATTAGATGGTGGTATAGGCCAACTGGGAGGGAAGCTGGAGATGTGGACTGATGCACAACAGGAATAGCCATCCAGTCTCCTTTCCAGGGCACGGAACAAACCTAGCAGCACATTGCAAAGCCAAACAGACTATACTTTCTATTCAAGACGGTACTGTAAATTAAAAGTTGCATCTTCTCTTCTCCAAAATATTGCCCTATTTATAGACTAATATTAATTCTATAAACCAGCACAAGTCACAAGACAATAAGAAGCTCATTTGAATAATCTACGTACGAGAACACTGTAACACACCTCTGATTTGCAGAAACAGTCCCCAAACTCTTTGAATCCAGTTTTTTCTTCCTATTTATTGCCTACTTTGCACCTAGCACACAAGTCAGCAGATTACTGGAGAGAACAGGAGTCTTACAATCTTACTTTGCATTAGAGGACCCTCTAAGGAGAGCATGGAAATAAGTACTCGCAGGAGAGGAAAAGCTGTAGGAACTCTTACTTTTGTTCAGAAAGAGCACTCACTGGAGAGACTAAAATGCTTGCATTTATACAGTGCCCTTAAGTGTCATTACTTATTATCATTTATGTGATTACAAGCTGTGTTCATGGCAATAAAATAAGGCTAAGCTTGGGTAGTACTAATAGCCCAACTAATTACACTGCTGTAAAAGGTTTATGGGTGGTATAAATTTCAATATTATTACTACCATGGCATGACACTCACAGGCTTTGTCTAAAGGAAGGTGTTAGAAAGCCAATCTCCATGTGCTCTATTTTTGCTCTAATTCATAAGCAATTAATGAACACAACAGGTTACAGGATACCATTCCCACCTGGCTGTAGGGCCAACTTAAGTCATGTCTAATCCCGCAGCTACAGTAGAAAAGCATTATCCCTATGGATTCCTGTTTAGAGATGGAAAAGATCAAAAGGGTTTTTTTCTCATTTCTATGGTCATTTAAAATTCCAGCAGTGTTCCTTTAGCTGTGCCCAACCTTGTCAGACATCAAGAGCAATCTGAGATATTCAACTAGAAAATTAAAAACTCTCTAATCTTCTACTTCGTGAATTTGCTCTTATTAATAAAGAGACATGACCCTACTTTTATCTAGACTCAGAAATGGCAGAAGATCCATTTAGGCAAGATACACACCAGCTTTAATGATATTGCTTTGTAGAATACTTCACGGGTTATAGGTCATATTACAGATAAATTAAAAAGTGTCAGAATGATGCTATTTGGTGTTAGAAAATAAAGAAATCTTCCCAGAGATTATTTCAACCCCTTGAGTAAAAGTAGGCAGTTGAAGGCAAAAAATATCATGGAACTCCAAGTTTCTATAGGGTACAAGAAAGAAGAACCTGAATTCATTCAGCACTGTTCTACCCCCTGTATCAAAGCAGACCTGCAGAAAGAGGATCATTGCTGTTTCATCAGTAGGGGAAGGAATCTTCTAACAAGCTAGCTAGAGTTCCCAGTGGGGCATTTGAACCAAGCAGGGAGTGTGAAATGGAAACACAGGAGTGCCTCTCGATCAGGTGGCTTTTCTTGCATGTTACCACAGCAATTGAGCTTTCTAATATGATGGATTTAACAAGGCAACTGGGAACAGCGGGGAAGGAGGAGCTGCTCACTTACTGGAGCTGGAAGACAAAAGGCAGTCTGCCAAGGCCAGACAAAAAATATTGACAGTGATCATCCAGAATCAGGAAATGAGGATTCACTGTTACTGGAAGGAACACACTGCCACATCCTGTTGCTGAGTGGGAGGGTGAGATGGTAAAGTCATTACAGCTGGTTTTAGAATGAACAACTGGGGCCATTGCTGGGGCATCAGGCCACCAGGACTGAAAGAGATCTTACAAATTGGACTGGAAATGCATGTCACCAAATACATAGCTGTACCTACGTTACCCTTTGCAAGACTAAAGCCGCAAGACCTGCAGGGTATTCTGATACTGGATTCCAGCTGGAATGCCTTGTGACCCATAGTAGGCATGCAGGTAAACATAATTGCTCCAGTACGTTCCTAAGAGTTCATACGGCAAGATAACTGTCAAAGGTGGCAAATAGCATCTTGTCCTCCTTCACAAGCTGTACCTGCTGCCAGTAGATTTTCTTCCTTTCACAAGCGGAGGGAGCAGATAGCCATCGTAACAACACTTCAGCAGGCTGTGTGCTTTTGGTGGCATGGGACACTTCCGCACTCAGTGAAGGCTGTACGCTCTATTATCCTTCTAAAAGCTTGGATCAGTGGGCAAACTGCATGCATTGGGCACAACATCAGGAGCACTGTTCAGTCTTTTCACTGGTTCGCCATTATTTTATCTTCCTCTGGCCAAAAAGAGCACAGGCATGTGTAGTCTCCTCTTCAGAGTGCCAACTATCAAACCTATCAATCAGGCAGGCACTCTTCTCAGTACAGTCAACCACAAACACTCAAAAATTTCTTCAAATGTAATATCTCATTCAAAATTTGAGAGAGAGCTTACAGAATCTCATTATCCTGAACACAGTAAACTTGATATTATAAAAAGAGATTGAGATTCTATGTTTGAAAGCTTTTCTTTGCTGCCATGTAAGAAACATACTTCTTACGAAACTCAGAGGAGGTATTTTCAGTTGACAAAACTAAACGAGGGTTTTAAGAAAAAAACTGACACATATTTATTATCATGAATCTCTTTACAACAGTGTTCTATAAAAGCTGGCAGCACTGCTCTGTACAAAGCACAATGCTTGGCAGTTTGCTTCACTGCCTCTGCTGATTTTCTTTCCTGTTCACAGCAGAAAAACAAGAATAAGATTATACTTTAAACAACTTGTTCAGTGTTACACACTGAACCAAAGCTAGAAATAGAATTTTGACACTTTAAACTTGTTGTGTAATGCATTTGAACATATGGCATCTAGAATAAAACAGCTTTTAAAGGCACTCAGCGACCACAGTAATGGATGGATGGACAGACAGATAATCTGTGTGCTTCTGGTGTGATTTACTGCCTTGTAGGAACCTGTGCGGTACAGCACTGAAGCTGCAAATTCCCTAAGACCGTGCTTGACTGAACTCTAACCACAAGGGGCACACCTTTCAAACATAACTTCATTGGTTTTATTTCCACGGCAGCAGCTGTGAAAAGGTTATCCTGCTCAGATTAACTGCACCAGTATTTGTGATGAAATGTTTAATCATCAAATCCCTATCAGATACTATTCATATTTACTATATTTCAAAAGGATAGAAATGCTAATCTGTCTGTGTTACTGGAGCATATAGCTCAAAAGCTGATTGGAATATTCTGTGTTAATAAAATGCCTGACTTCAAAATAGTCTATGTTTTCTCAAAATTCATCTATATGAAAAATTCTCATTACAGCTTATACATAAATCAAATCCTTGTGAAATTTCATTCAATTTCTGTCTGTATTTTGGATATGGATGTAATCCATTACTGACATAGTGGAAATGCAGCTCTGTGACAGAGAAAATGTTCTAAAAGGCAGGTATTTTTATTTTTCTCTTGTTCTGTAGTGCATATTTCACCTTTGTACATCTGATTGTTTCAGACAAAGGCCCTGAGAAATTACCTCATAATTTGGTCTTATTGTATCATTTATTTTGATTACAGCATGCCTTGTACCACCCAATATTGCTGCTTTGATGTTAATTTCATTTCTTCTCCTAAAAATAGTAAACAAGTTTTATCCACATGAAACTGTATTGGAATAAAAATTGTTCCTAACATATTAATGTGGAGTAAGTACAAAAGAAGCTAATGCCTCATTCAGAACCAAATGCATCATGTGAGGATAATTTAAAAGATGTGATCAGTTAAGAAGCATTTTCCATCTACAGGCAATATTTGGAATAAATTACAAAAATGCTTATAGGATGAAGACAGGGAAGCAGGGAGTGAAACCTAACAAAAATGAAAGGACTCTAAAAGAGGAAATCAAACCTAAGAAGAGAAATAAAGCTTTGGGTGGCACTGATAGTTGGACAAGCAGCATAAAAATTATTTTGGTATGGCAGGGATAAATGGAATCAGCAGGGAATTCCTCTGATCACAGATGCGACACAGGGCTCTCAAATTACACAGGGGATGCGAACTGCTGTTCTCCAGGCATGCTGACTCACTCAGCTTTCTGCAAGCCTACATCAGTGTTTTGGTCTCAGCTCCCACAGCTCTTTACAGCTTTGTTTCCTCGATTTACATGTCTCTTTGTCTGTTCAGGCAATCTCTTCACAGATTTCTTTGTATGCAACCTCCAAAATTTTCCAGAAGGCTACAGAAAGATCATAACGTATTTATATTCTGAAGTTTAAATAAAAAATCGGTTTCTGCTGCGCTTTGCTTTTTTGCCAGGTTCAACCAAATTCTAAACATAAAGTCCATGTTCAATCCTGTGGCTATTTCAGCCTTAATCTCCTTTGGTCTTTTCAACCAGAACTGGACAAGATCAAAAGACAATTTTTCTCTGAACAATTGTTTCCTGAGAGAGTCAAGGACTTAGAAAGGGGTACCATCAACTCTTGTCCCTAAACAGCCAAACCCCCCACAAATTTGCAATTTGGATATGGTTGGTGTGGTTAGTAATAATATAAAACCCAAACCTGACTGCCCAAACAGCTAGTCACCATGTAACCATGTGGAGACTGTGCCATCTGCAATTTCAGGCATCCAGAGCATTTGGTTTTGCAGCCTGTGCCTGCTTTTGGGTCTGACAGAGGCAAACCACAGATTTCTATTTCCACATGCAGGAACTAAAATCCTTTTTGCTCCTCTTGGTCATCTCACCACTGGAAACAGGGCAGTTTGAGCATTTACAAGAGATGATTGTTGAGGAATGTCACTTTGTGACTCCGGTGCCATTCAGAGTTGGGAAACCAGAGATCAGTTCTTCAGGAGAGAGTCCTTGAGGAACTATTCCATTTAAGTGCTCCTGTCTGCAGTCCCTTTCCCCAGCAGTTCCCTCACAGAGTCCTTTTGTCAATCAAACCAGCAAAGCCGGAGTTCCAGCAGTGATATTTCAAATCCTTTCTGCAGTGACACACGGCTAATGGAGTATCACTTTCCCATGCTGGCAACACTTGACCACTAGAGGAGAAGAATGACCTAGGCAGGTCTCAGGGAAGGATCTGGGCAGTGCTGCTGGAAACACTCCTGTGTCTTCTCTACTGAGAAGAAAAGGCTGGCTGCAATCTTTGGAGTGTCTGTTTGGTGACTGTACAGTTCTGCCACACAGCCATTGTCTTGGTCTTAGGGCATAGTGAATGGACCAATACAACAAAAATAATCCTCTTGCTAAGGATGCTCTTGGGCTGGAAGGGTGGTTTTCAGAGCAAATATTGGTGTTTTCTGAGCTTTCCCACCTTGCAGATGTCTGACAACTTTCCTAAGAACTTCTTCTCTGACCATGTCTCGCTGAAGCCTCATCAAACTCAATTTCTCATGTTAGTATTTTCCTTACCTACTAGATGGTACCTACTTTTGAGAGGAAGCACTGGTTGTGCTTGGCAAAAGATTTACAGAAATATAAAGCTCCTAACTGAAAACCTTGCAACACGATTTCTTGTATCTATATATTATGTTTTCTAATAATGGTTCTTAAATTTAGTAGGTGATTGCTATGCAGTGAGTGGTTCAACTGGGTCACAAAATCTCCTCTGCAAATTTAACTTAGGAAGTCTTACTACTTTTTATGATCATATAATTATCACTAGGCAATATTATTTTGGAAGAAAGTGAATAAAAAACCTTTCTCACTATCATTTAAAGCTCTGAAATACTTATTACCAGTGTATCTATTAAAATACTTATTGTCCTTGCTTTGAAGTTAGCAAGGCTAACAGGTAATAAAATTAAGTTGTAATGAAGAAATGGCATTATTCCTGAATGGTGCTCTTGATACGGGATATGATTTTCAGTTGAAAATCACTATCAGTAATTTGTTCATAAATCTTCACTGAAGATATAAATTTTGGCTTCTACAACTAATTAATTCCAATCTAACAAATAATAATCTTTGCCTATGAGACTGCAAAATGCAATGACAAACATCACTGCTATTGATCCCATCACCTGCTACTTCCTTAATTCTACAGCTTTTTATACCTGCTAATAATTTTTCTCTCAATATCCAGAGAGAAAATTTTTTTCTGTGAAAAATTCTGCTTCTTTACTTGTTGCTTACATTGATAACCAATAATTGGTCAAGTCCTTTAAATACAACTCTGTACACAACAGATTCAATCCATAAAACATTAAACAGAGCTCAGAAAAGTACAAAATAAAAGCAACAGTGGAAAATACTAATAGTATGATAGATAATTTTTGAAAAAACATACTCAAGCAGTTTATCTCTCAATATTGTCATTAACAGAAGATACTGTTCCCCCACTAAAGCAGGATTCATTAAAATTCTGGAAATAAACATAAGTTTCACTAAACGCATGTGAAGAAATGCCTCTGTAATGCACATGACAGGGACAGCTGACAATGAGTTTCCATTTTTATATCACTGTTCAAAATATTAAGAAAACAGGAGATGCCATTTTGTCAGGTTACTGACAAAATCTGAAATATTGGACTAAAAAAACCGGATTGTTTTGTGAAAAGATTGAGAAGGAATGTTGATAGAACCTGAAAATTTGCAGTAGGCAGCTTCCAATCAGGAATGAGTTGCTTTTGTACTATCAGGTGGGCATGTAACAAAAAATGAAGGTAATTGTGAAAATTTCAAGCAAAAACATCCTGTATAAATCTGAAGACGCGATTTTCTTTCTTGTAGCAGTTGGCTTGTGTTTATTTGACTGTTTAAGTTTGAATTTCAGGTGCACATTCTTATAAATATTTTTAAAATACTTGGTGTGTACCTATGCTTAGAAATACATATTGATAGAAAGCACCTTGTGCTTTTCCATACAAGTTCGTTGACACAGCACCTCTACATTTTAGACTCCTTCCTTCTTCCACAGAGAGGGCTATCACTGTCTTCACTGCTTGACAACTGAAACAAGCACCTTGCTTTTAAATCAAGATTGTTTTTACGAAGGTGATTTTAAAGAGAGAATTATCAGCCATAAAGATGACATGTCTTCATACAGTTTTAGACATGGATACAATCCTTATAGACAGAGACAGTGAAATACAGCCTATGTATGAAATGACTCAGCCCTGCTAAAAATGTTTCTATCATCAAGGCATAGCAACGGTGCAATACTTTCACAGACACTCTGGGAACTCTTCCTTGCAATCCTGCCCTTCTGTTAACAGAAAAGTATACAAGGAGGGGTAGTTATGTATACATGCCCAAACTTCCGTGTTGCCTTGTATCTTGTGTTTATCTCAATGGGCTCCTGAAAACATCTTGGTGAATGTGCTCTCTATTTTGGAAGAAGATTCTATTGAGTAGTCATTATATTACTGGCAAAAAATACTATCATAAATACCAGAGTCATTTGTCTTCTTACAGGGAGGTTGTTCTGAGATATGACTTGAGTTCTCTCACCTTGAAGCAGCAACACATTTCTTTTCTGCAGTGTGCCATATCCTTCAAAGAAAAAATAACCCTACTTTCTTTTTTATTGGTTTTATTTTACCCCATGCTTCAGAGAAATATTCTTCTGATAAAAACAGACTATTTTATATTTTCTAGGCAAGCAACAATAGAAGAAACAAACACATTCAATATCCTTGCTAAATTGAAAGTGGCTGGATTCCCACATTTCTAATTCTCCATTCACCAGAGAAAAAGTAGGTGGGTTTGAGTGTGCAGATCTCAGACAATCATGCACTGCAGATTCACAAGCATTCCCAAGTATTATTGGCCATGCAATTTCAGTGTTACAGCTGCAATGTGGGGAGAAATGTGAAAGTTTTAGTCCTGTTTCTGCTCAATGACTTCCAGTGATTATTACTTTCCCTATAGATCCTCAGTATGGCACTTTCCCAGAGACAGAGGCAGTCTGCCATAGGTATAGAACACCAGTGGGAAGAGGAAGGTGTCACTTGGGATGTGACAGTGGTACGTGCCAATCATGCTATCATCTAAAGAGGAACTAAAATATCAGGGCATAAGCTTTTTGAAGCAATGTGCTTGGCCCTTGATAGGCTTTCTCCACCTTGCCCATCTGATATGCCGTGGTTCCTCATGCACCAGGGCAGGACCATTTCCAACATCCACTTAAAATTCACTCAGACTTCCTACTGTGAAGCTGTTTCTGTAACTTCAGGTCCTGCCAGCCTACCACTCCCTGAACCACCTTGTTTTCTTAGAAAGCACTCAACCCAGTGATCTCAACCCAGTGACTGCTGGCTGACTGGTTCAATGGCCAATTTCATTCAGACCTCTTATCTCCAGATTTAGCAGGAACCAGTTCCCAAAAAGCATTTCTACATCAGGTTTGGCTCAGTCATGAGAGCATTAGAAATTCATTGGAATCCTTCAAGTGTTTTTGATGCTCTCTTCAGCTTTGGAATACAATCTCAACACAAGAAATTTTGTCCTATGGAAAAATTTAACCCACAGTTTCAGTACACTATTGCAAAAGACTTTATAGGGTCCTTCATCAGCATCCATACATTCTGGAATCCACCTCCATGCCTGGGAAGAGCTCACTGGTGACTTGGTTCCCATGGAAAGCTTGGCAATTGGCTAGTTTCTGTTCCCCTTGTGGCATTTCATCTCTTTGAATTGCTATAAAAGCTGTGAGTGGACATGAAATGTTCCTAGTCATGCTGTAGCCTGTTTCTTATATGCCTGCCCAAACGAGCACAAAGCCTAGCTCAGGAAAACACGGACTTCTGGGATCTTGAGATGATAAGCAATACAAAATAATTCTAAAAATAAATTCTACTGAAAATACATAGTTTGAGGGTTTTTTATGTGTACACACGTATATAATTAGATGTGTGTGCATGGAAAAACTCCATCAATATAAAACACCTCAGGTCCTTTTAAATGGAAACAAACCTCTTACATGCCAAACTTAATAAATAAGGGCATTAATTGTTCTTTTTCTATGTCAAGCTCTTGAAATCTTAATAGGACACTCGAAAGCACGTTCGAACCAAAGATTTCAACTAGCAATGAAAACAAACAGCGTATATCAGAATTTATGGTCATGAACATGCCACTCCCTCCTTTACATCATCAATGGTGCAAATTAGTGCAGATTCATTTTATTAAAATAGTGACAGTCCACCTCTACTCTGGGATATTAAAACCTCCTTTAGAATTAGGTAAAACCAAACCAAGTATCAGATCACAGACGGATAATCAGAGCAGCACGGACAAGTGATATTGTGTAAACATTCTAGTAGCTGCAGAGAAGCAAGTTCATGAATATTTAACTTAGAAAAGGCATAGATGCATAATTTTCCTTTGAAACCTTATTGTTATATTTCTGTATCAGTTACAAAAATATTCCTGTGAATTGACTGTCACTATGATATACCTGAAAACTAAGGGATAAGTGCTCCTCTGAGACATGCACATGGTCTCTCCCTCCCCTGTGTATTGGGAGAGCTCACTACCACTGTCAGCAAAGCTCCCACCTTTACCTCAAAGCTCCCTCCTCTCATCAGGGAAATGTGTGCAAGAAATGGAGGAGGCTGATAGACAGCATATATTATCCTTCTCCTTTTCTCCTTAATGTTAAATCAGGAAAGATAATGCAGGGGGAGGTTCCAACAGAGCTGGTTGTTAACGACCTTGAGCTGCTCTGTTCTGCAGTGACTTGGGTCTAAAGCATCCTCAAGGTTTGTGAAGCAATGTTGCAGCCAAAGGGACACCTAAGCCAAAGGGACACACACTAAGGTGAGTCTCCAGGTCCCTGCAACCCGAGCACCTTCCAGAAGTGACTTGGTGTTCCCACCTGTGCTTGGCATCTCATGAGCAGAAGAGAGAGCACACAGCACAACTGCAATTTGAATGTTGAGTGCTACATTTGTCAACATTCTTTCAGATGAAGCTGCAATTGTTATTATTATAGCACTATCATCCAGAAATGTAACAGAAATTCAAGGTGACCAGATGCCAATACCTAACGGTTCAGCCAAATATAAAGGAAAAAAAAATGCTTACAAAGTGGTAGATAAACTTACTGGATATTTGTACTTTTTTTGCCTCAAAGATGTATTTAGTTTTAACATTAAATATATGTGTTACCTTGGTAATAAGGGACATGAAAGAAAACAAAATCACTGCTTGTGTTAGGACTAAGCATTAAGTGTGAGGCAGAAGAAAAAGTTGAGAATACAGCTTTATCCTACCGACATAACTTTTTATTCCCTCGATTCCTGCTGTCTTAGAGGCCTTATTTTAGAAAAGGTAGTACTTCCAAACCTTCAGAAAGGATGTGATCTTCACAGGGACTTTGCTGCAAGTCTTGTGTACAGTTTACAACTGGGCTCTGCAAAATGGGATGCTAGTGAGTCTTTGATTTAATGAAAACTTAAGAAGTCAATTCAATTCACTGCAGGGACTGCTTTGTTCTTTCATTATGATTCTTTTTTAATGAGAAAGACAATCGCAAGGATAAACTCTATTCCTCTGAATTTTTACACTAATTACATACAAAGCACCATTCTGGCAGAGTGGGACTTATCTCCTTCAGGCAATACAGTTATCATCTTGTAACCACACTTCAAATCTCCCGTATGAACGCTGGAGCTACGTGTGCTGAATGTGGATCTTGCTACCCTGGCTAGCTGTTTGGCTTGATGAATGTTTAAACATTCCATAAATCACCGGGAAATACTGATACTGCATGAAGCGGCAGAGACAATCCTTGAATTCTGCTTACAGCTGTAGGATCAAGGGTGCACTATTTTATCATAACCATTAACTTTCCTCATTGAAGTGGGAAGGGATGGTTGGTTTTGTAAACAGTACTTGAGATGTTTATGTATTAACAAGAGCCAGACACATACACTACCTCTACAAAGGACAGTTATCCCTTAATTCTACAAAAAATCAAGTGTTTGTGATTCAGCTCACATCCTTATGATACAATTTGACATACTGTGAGACAATCTGGGCTACATAGGGAGCTTCATTACCCTCAAATAAAATTACTGAGAACAACATTCACCCCTCTGCAATACCCTGATACTGTGGACTAAGTTTCAAAGCTCAGTCTGTGCTCACTGCCATGATATCTCAGCACTTCCAGGGCTGTGACATACCTTGCTTTCCACCTGCTCAAAAGCCTTGATTCTTTCACCTACAACATCTGTGCCCCTATCTGAACCTGTGGTACAAATACATGCAATGGCATCTGCAGAGATGGGGACAAAAATCAAGCAGCAAGATGCATGAGCGGTAAAAACTGCACTTCCTCAGAGCTTCCTCAAAGCCTGCCCACTCATCCTTCTAGTGATGAGATTTATCTTCTCAAGCAGGAACTTACAGGCTTGTGTTCAGATTGGCACTGTCTTCGAAGGACTGGCAGGGCTCCTGGAAAAGTAAGCAAGGAGGGAGCTTCCCAGGCTCAGCAACAAAATCTAAATCCTGATCCAAATATAAATGCTTGCAAATATATATTGCAGATTTGCCTCAAGTCTCAGACTTAGGTGCTGGCATCACTAAGAAAAGCATGACAGTATGAAATGCCACACTGGGATGATTTTTTGATTCTGCTAAATTCCACTAGCTACCTGTGATTTTGCAGCTGTGAGCTGAGTAACTGCAATGTTTCCCATTTTATTTCATCTGTGGTTTCTATTTATGGACTTACTGGCATGAAATGGCCACAGCTGGCTAAATGTTCCTAAAATGAATATACATCTACCTCCAGGGTAAAACTGCCTTTTTCTCAAGTAGTATACTCAGTGCAGACATTGCCTCACAGCAATGATGCAGCATCTTGATGCAAACATGGTTCATCACCCAGGACTTTGGCCAGCCTAAAGCTCAGCATCCCTTTCACGCTCACTGCACTTAGTGCCTGTAAGGTTTGCTCTCATAAAATATGCACCAGTCTTTGAACCATGGTGCAAATCTGAATGCTGTGTCTGGAAGGTACTGGTTGAGGGCATAAACTTGGCAGCCAGAAAGACGACCAAATCTGAGCTTCCCAAAGTTAGAGTGATCTGAACTGCCTGATTTGCATCCTCCAGGGACTTTTTTACAAGGAGAGGTACCCACAGTGCAACTTTAGAACAAATTCACTCTCTGTGCAGACAAGACCTCCCATTCCCTCATTTGGGTCAAGAGGATGGTAAGAGAACTCTCTTTTTTTCCTGAGCTCTTGCCTGCATCAGAAGGCACAGGAAAAATGAGGTGTTCCTATCCTTTCACACAATGCCCTCTTGCAGCTTTTGTCTCTAATGGCACAAAGGATATGTCCTTGAGAACCAAAGCTATTTTGAAAGCAACCTAGTAACAAGAGGTCTCTCTGGGTTGGATGAGCTGCTTCAGGGACCAAGGGATACCACTGCAGAGAATGCTACAGCGCAGATGCCTGATTAGGCCAGGCCCTTATTGCTTTGGGGTTATCATGATTTTATTAGTGATTGCATCATTAAACCACAACACACAGTGTTCATGCTTAACTGCTGCCACCTGCATCCTAGAGGAACAGTGCTTTCCAATTTTCATCTTGTATGTGCTGTGGGATGTACATGATTTATTCCAATGGTACCATGCAAGAGCATAGAATGTGCTTCTTCGGCCAGGATTAAAAAACAGAAAGATATTTTGTAACACAGGATGTATGCTGTGGGTTTGGACAGCAGGTGCCTTACCTAGCAATCAGGAGCACCTCATTGAGAGAAATAACTCTAGAAAGAAAAAGCTGGGGGGCTTTTTGAGACTTTACCTGCCATTTTATTTGCCCTATGTTTGGGG
The DNA here is from genome assembly GCA_013397755.1 of Cnemophilus loriae. Lineage (NCBI taxonomy): Eukaryota > Metazoa > Chordata > Aves > Passeriformes > Corvidae > Cnemophilus > Cnemophilus loriae. Next base: position 5,152,426 of record VZTF01001716.1, read on the forward strand.
CCAGGATTCTTCTCTGTAAGTGTTTATTTGTACCTTGTTAAACAGCTGGCAAAGCAAAACACACCTGATGAAAATGAAAATTGACTAAGACCTGAGATGCCCAATCCTTTGTGTGGGTGGAAAGGAGCAGCAGGGCCAAAGCAGAAAGCATCTGTCTGCTGGTCAGTGTAACAAGAACAGCTGAAAGTGAAAAAAACTCCCTAAGGATTAAAAAATACTATCCAACCTCTCTGCTAGGAATAGCCAAAGAAATCAAAACAAAAGACAGAGGTCAAGTCTATTGGTTTTAATGCTGTCTTTGTATCCCCAACATGGTCTATCTTTTTTTTTTTTAATCTGCCTTTCCAGCTATGTGGAATAATCATACTGTGCTGAAATTGTATCTCTTTTAGTATTATGGCTAAGAATGCGAGAAGACTTCATTGGACCGGGAAGAGAAAATTCTATGGTTTAGAGCAACTATCATAAAGAAAAAAATCCCAAGGTCCTGTATGAAAACTATATATACCTGAAAAGTTTGACACCTCACTGAATTGTTATCACCTACAGAGTAAAATAATGAAGGTTCATTCAGCAGCAGCAGCAGTAGTCAACATTTTACAGCAGGAAATTTTAAAAACTCAATTGAAAGTAGAATGAAAATTCAAACACAAACACAATTATTATGTAAATGGAACTGAACAGAAATCTGGCTCTAGTCATACTGGTTTTTTTCCAGCTAGCTTGCTGCGGTGTCCATGATGTGATAGGCAAATCCCAAATACATAACATATCATAATCCTTGCTCCTCTGAGCATGCTATCCAAAACTGAAAATTGCACATTACAAAAAAAGACCTCTGCAATTTGAAGTGCCTGTAAATAGCCAGCATTCTAGTTTCATTTCTCCTAAAGTACAGAATTCCCTCTGAATATGAAAAGGGCTCTTCAAATCCCAAACAAAAGGACTATTTGGCTGACCATCTTCATAATAAACATATCCCACACGGTTTGGCATCCCTAATTAGAAGTCCAGAGTAATTAGGAGAAAGTGCATTGCAGACAGCAATGTGTAACACAGCAGGGAGATTCTGCAACGCTGCTATGAGAATACCAAAGGCCTGAAGGTCATTATTTTTCACTGGTTCCAAGCCATGCTTGCTGCTGTGTTTCATTTTTACAACCCAGAATGAGCGTGGCCCCTTGCACTGGGAGGGCTGTGAGAATCATAGAATCAGAGAATGGGTTGGAAAAGATCTCGAAGATTATCCAGTTCCAACACCCCTGCCATGATCAAGGAGACCTTCCACTAGAACAGGTTGCTCAAGCCCCCATCCAGCCTGGCCTGGAACACTTTCAGGGATGGGGTATCTAAACCTACTTTCTTTCAGTTTAAAGCCATTTCCCTTTGTCCCATCTCTACAGACCGTTGTCAAATGGAAGAGATGGGCCAGCTGGACATGCCTTTCCCTGTGTTTCAGGGGCAATGTCACAGCTTCTTGCAACGTCTGCCACATGTTTGCAGGCCAGTGTGTGGGCTGAGTTGCCTTGAGGGACCAAGGACCCCTTCTATCACAGGCAGATAGGACCATAAAGCTATTTGTCTGCAGCTTTGAACATTTTATTCGACTGGAGGGATAACCAAGTGCTTTGTTTTACAGCAGTGGCATGAGCATGCTTAGGAAACTGAACAATGATGAAAATGGATCTTTTCTAATCAAAATCACTCCCTGTCATCCTCAGTGAAGAGGAAATTCTGACGGGATCGATGCCTTTCCAGAAGACATTTCATCTCCATGGTACAATACATATTGTCCAAAGTACATGATATCTAATATAGTTTGATCAGCTTAAATCATGTACTTTCTTTGTTTCCCAGACAAACAAGATTGTTCTTACTGGCAATTGACAAAAAAAAGGTGTTGATTTAAAAGAAATCCTGTTATGTCTACCTAAGTTAAGTGCACAATACTAGCTTTGTATTAATATACCTTTACTAGTGGAATGAAATTAAGTAAAAAGAGACATTTACCCTTTCTGTCATTCAATAAATAGCTGACAAGCACTGCAGTGAAAAAAGCAACTGCTGTATAGTGCTCTATTTTCCTTCCAGTGGCTGGTTTTGGTCAATTTTGGTGAAGTAGGAGGGATATTGGGGAGGGGTGCCATGTATCTAAATGGAAATACACACTTGAATAGCAGACAGATCAGGAAATTACATATGGCTGAGACACCAATGGCATAAACCACCATGAGATAGAAATGCCTAAAAAAATGATATGCCAGTAACAGTTCTGCAATCTTACCAGTCTCACGGGATTCTCTGGCTTACTCAAGGGCATAGATCACCTTTGATTATATGTCAAATCTAAGACATTACAGTTACTGTAGGGAAAACTGTATTTCCACAGACATATCATATAAACTCATCCCTTGGCCTAGAAGCAGAATTTATCCAGACATACAGAGATTCATAAAAAGTGTTTCTGAACTAGCAAATGATTGCCATGCCTTTGTACTGGTGGACTGAAAATACTCAGCAACTTGTTGCACTAAATTCAAGGAACAGCTTGCAATGTGGAGCCCTACTCATGCAGAATCTGGCCCTCAAGGCTTTATGGTTCCCGTCTGTTCAGAAGACATTTCCATTGCTCCCTCATTTCTTGTTTTCCAGAATAACAAAAAAATAGCAGTTTCGTATTTTTTCTGTTTTTAATGGTGTCTAGTAGATGTGTTGTTTTCATTTGTAGCATATGTGACATGGCTTTTAGAAGTAATTTATTTTTGGTGGCAAGCTGCTGGTGCTTGCACCCATGTTGGCTGTTAGCAATTAACACCTTCTGGTCCACTATGGACAATTTCCCACTTACTGCTTTTTAAGGTGCTAAAACTAATCTCCACCAGCTCAACGTCCCATAGCTCCATTTCACCCATTTGAGGCTTTTCTTACTGATTGCCAAGGTTTTTCTTTTCCTCGACTAATAATGACACACAGCCCAGAGGATATAGGGAAGTATCCCTACAAGACTTTGTTAAGCAGAATCCTCTGCTGACGAGGAGACTGGGGTGAGATAATATGTGTTAAAACCTTCTCAGAGGTGTTACCATGGACAAATACAAGTTTCAGCTGTGAAAACAACAGGCATGAGAGGAAGCTACCTCAAGAGAAGGAACTGAGGAGGTCCTTGTTACCTGTTAAATGTCTGGCATATCAGCCAGATTTATTTTCCATCAGAAAAATCCAAGTTTAGACAAATTCTTTCACTTTTTCATGATCTGTACCTGAGTGGTATCCATGTTTTAAGGCCCATAAGAAAATCTCACAAGAACAGATCTCCAATGCTTTTGTCATTTTTTATTTCTGGTCATGAGAACAAAACTGCAATAATAATGAAAAGCCTTACTTCACTGCTTAAAACTATTGAGTCTACTTTTACTCCTTGAAACTTTTCTCTTTTTTGGGGTTTTTATTTTGTTTGTTTTTTGGGGTTTTGGTTTTGTTTTTTGGTTTTGTTGTTGGTTGTTTTTTTTTTACATGGAAATGAAGTTTTAAACACTCAGAGATTCTGACACACTATTTGATGATATGTTGATTCATTGCAAGGTGATGGTCCTAATCTTTGCATCCATTAGAGTGAGTGCTGTGACAAAATTATTTTGGAAAACAATCTCAACTCACAATATAAAAATGTAGTGGACGCTGCTGATGCTGGGCTAACTTTAGCTGCTGGACGCTGAGCATTCACTGCAGAAGGCTTTAGTCAGAAAAGCTCAGGAGCTTTAATCATCTGCTAATGACAATTTTCAGAAACCTGTGCAAATTCTACCTTTTCATTATCACTCAGGGAGTATATATGAACAGTGAGGGACAGCTAAGTCAAAGGAGATCCAGAGTCAATCAAAATTTGGAAGAAGCCTCCAGAGAAAGAGGAACTCTTTATGTCTGAGGAAATTATAGCTTTCAGTCCTACAGTGAATTCAGGGCTTTTTGGCTACCTAAAGTGACACCTGCTTTAACAGTACATTTCTGCAAAAATCCCAAGGATTAAGAAAGCAAGGAAAGAAAAAGACAAAGGGATGCAATTATTTTTTACTACAAATCAACTTATGATGGCTTGATTTCTAAAGGAGAAAGAGAATGATTTTTAAAGATCAGTCTTGCACAGAGAGTAGAAGAACTGTACTTGAAAAAAAAAGCTTTCTGATGATGTCAGCACTCAGAACAGAATCATCATTAATATCATTACTGTGTGATTTCCATCTGTTAGTGACGCCAAATGATTAGAGCTGCTAGAGAAACTGCCTTAATGGAACAAACATAGATAATGGATTTGAATAAATACACAAGCAAAAAGACAATGTCAGGCTCAGTCAGTTGGCAACATTAAATGCCAAGTAAATAAATAGGCTGTGTAGTGCTATACCATTCAGCAGGAATGTTATGCTGAATGCCTGGATCACTGCTTTCACGGCTTCTGTAGCCAATTTTGTTTGAGATTTTTTGGGATGAAAACATCTTTTTGGGGTTTTTTTGACAGCTCCTTTCCCAGACAATTCCATTGGTATGCTTTACATGTGCTCTAGCTGTTCATATGGTCTGTACTCAAACACCTTCCCCAGTCCTCCTCACTTGTCCAGAAAATATTTTCCACATATCTCTAACACTTTACCACTTAGTTCCCAAATCTATCTTATCGGCACAACAGATATTTCTGACAAACTCTCTTTAGTGCACTGCTATATTTTTAAACAAAGTCAGAAAATTATTTATAAAGTATCTTTTTAATACATATTTATATATGAGTAAAGCAGAGTGCTTGATAGCATTTTTTAGATGTCAGTATACACCCGGCATCAAACACTATTCCAAATTAGCCCCTGTAATGCACAGCAGAATGCAGTAGCTATACAGGTATACCCTCTCACAAGCCAGCATTTTCAGAAAAGCAAAATCTATTTAAGAGTCATAGGGACTTGCCTTCCACAGTATCTAAATCAATCCAAAGAAGGACAATTCTGGGACAGAATTTGTGAACGTCCAGGCAATCCTACACTCAGAATAATTATTTTTAAACACAGTTCTCCAGAAAGCTGCTACTAATAACACATTTTAAACCTTCGGCAGAGCAAAGTATGTGGTGATGTTTCCCCCTACACAAACTGAAACACCAAGACAGTGAAACACTGCCTGAGCAATCTCTCCTTATATAAGAGCCAACATTTCCCTTGCACATTGGCTTTCATCGCCTCTGAAAAATGTCAGTGGGGACCAATGTTTATAAAACTTATGCAGTGATACGCTAAAGTGCTTTGTGCTGGAGTACAGAGGTATATTTTTGACTGCTCATTTTTTGCATAGAAATTAAGTCCTTGCTGCCTTGGAACACTTTTAGCATTGTATCACAAGATCGTATTATGAGTGAAGAACTTAAGCTTCAGGGTTGTTCCCAAAACATTAAAAGATGTAACATCAAAGAACGATCCAAAAATCATTGTTCCTGTAAGAAAACATGAGCTTTTCAGTATGCTGATAAATGTACCACGGCCTAATACATTTTGTAGTTGTTATCCTCCACAGAGCCCTACCCTCCTTATGTCAGGAGAACACATGATATTTTTTCTCTTTTAGTTAGCTTCTAATCTACGTGTTCTGTGAAGGTGAATAAATAAAATTATTACCAAAAAAATGAGTGGCTGAGAAATGTACTTAAATGCATTCACTTCCCACACCTCATCTAGAAATGAAATCTCAAAGAAAGGAGGGATGTTCAGGAAAGGCACGTATTATATATAGACTGTCAAAGAGAGGATCATTAGATACACAGTACCAAAGCATACTATAATGCATCTCTCATTTCGGAGGTCAGATTGGTTACACAGGCCCTGTGGCAAAGCAGTGACAGGGCCACAGAGCTGCTCTGCCCGCATGTCACTCCGAAATCCCTCCCTTCATCTCCTACTTCCCAACAGCTAAAAACTGGCTGTAATTGCTTTCTTTCTAATAAGTGAGCTACTGAATTGCCATGATCAGTAACTAGAACTAGCAAGCTCTTCTTTGCTTGCATCTGAGCTCTCCTTAGTCTACATAAGATGCTAGTATTTCCCAGCAAGGCAAGAACAATTAGAATTCAAAAGTACTGATGTTTCTTTTAGCTTTTCAGTAGCACCCCAATCCTTGAGATCTAATAATTCATTCTTTGCTAATGAAGATTTGTTGGGGCTTTTTTTCAGTTCATCCAACATGTATTTCCAGGTAACGTAAATATGGAACAGATGTTTGTGGGATGTGTGTCTAAATCACATTGTTTGTTGTTGTTCTGCAAAAGCCTTTATCCCCACTGTTTTCTACAAAACAGTTTCAGAGAGACACTTACCTTGTCTGACGGCTAGTGTTGTCGTGTAGACCAAGAATAGAAGGATATAATTGAGGAAGCTCTGAAAAACAGGTGTGTTGGCATGGAAATCTTCTGACAGATACTTGCTTGTGAGACCAATGCCACAGATAAGGAGGGAGAGTACCTGGCCAAGTGCCACAGACAGCAAGAGATCCCTGAAAGGAATGAGAATAACAGACATAAAACACTCAGCCTCCTCACTAAGGAGGAAATGCTCATCCTCCTCCAGGTATCATGTTCAACATTTCTGGGACATGGAAGAAACATGATCCTTCGGTCAATGAGGGGACCTGCTGGGTATAGCCAACATAACATTTCCATTATTTCTGCTCTTATCATGGGCGTAAACATTGCGCCAACACAGTAGCTTTTATTCACACGTTAAACAACAGCAGATGGCACGTCCCTACCATTTAATTTTGCATTTCACATTTCACAAAGGATAAATGATAGTTTAAATCAACCAAAATACCGTACTGCTTCCTTTGAGCATCCTCCTTAACAGAAAGACCCAAGAGTATTATTCAGACACAGCGGGAAACAGCTCTTTCAGGACTTAGCAGCCAAAGAGAAAAAGAAGATAAAGGATCATGTTTCACCATCAAGATGAATATACATTTCATCATATAAACCATTCTTTCCATCTACTATGCAAATATATTTATATTTTCTTTCATCTTTCCTACTGCTTACTTTCTCCTCTGCTTGATGAGAACAGGAGATTCTAATTTTCCCCTTCCTGTCTCCTTCTGGTTGTTAGAAACATACTTTCTGGTTTTGCTTCTTGCTTTAATCTCTTTTTCTTATTTTTCTTCTCCAGTATCCTCTGCATTCTCGTATTACAACTCCATTCTCTTTCCTCACAGGTCTCAAATAGTTTCTCCTTTTGTGCATGTTTTCTGTCTTCCTATAATTTTCTCTTTACTGCAGAAATGCTATATCTGAAAGACTTTTTCCCTCCAAATATCTCCATCTTTTTACTCTTCTTGTAGAATTTATTATCTAACCATATGGCCCAACTGAGTCCAAAGAATCCTGCTTTCCTAAATTTTGTCACAGGATCTCCTATACCCACAACACAGGAATATCTGTATTTTTTAAATTACCCTTAAGAGTTTTCCCAGGTCCCCCACGTGTCAGAACTCTCGTGCTGACCAGGCCTGTTCTACAGCCACACCTTCCCATGCAGAACAACGATATACAAAAGTGTTGGTCTGGTAGAGAAGCAAGCAAAAACAATGCCAGGGAGAGCAAAAGGGCATCCAAAGGGGACATCTAGTCTGAGCCCTGCCCACTGCTGCTGTTGCTGTCACCAGCCCCCAGAAAAGAGGGGCTGAACTCCCTAGGGGAAGACATGAAGGAGAAGAGCATGCTCTGCAATGTCTCATTTGAGCCCGGAGTGAGGAAAGGGAACTAGGCAATCCTAAGGGAGTAGAGGAAGGAGGGCAGCACCCTGCTCAGCTATAACAGTATTTCATGTGTGTTCTCTGCCAGACAGTTAAAAAAATATTGCTTCAAGGCTGCTTTGCTTTCCCTGACAGATTTCCCTGACCTCAGCTCTGCGTGTTTGGCAGTGATGAGCATCTGTGCTCCCACAACTTGGTAAACTCAAGTGTCAAATTTGTTTCCCTTTTTCTCATAAACAATCCTCCCACTAATGTGTCACAGTGTCAGTCATGGCGTGATTTAACCAAAGAGACACTGGAAAGCACAGGAGGCTGGGTAGTTATATTCAGCTAACATACCTCGCTGACAAACAGCCTGACACACAGAGTAAAGAACAAACTTTATTGTGCTAAACCCTGTGTTCTGATGGAAGACTGCTGGATAAGTAGCAAGGAAGACTCTACCACTGCTACTTCGGCTTTCACATTACTCACTCTACTGTAAAACACAACCATGGGAAGCAAACACATTTGACAGAGGTGACATCCAAGACCATGATGCAAATGCTGCCTACACTACCTATCCTCAGTTCCTGCTGTTACCTGCTCTGCTGTTGACATGGAATAGGAAATTTGAATAGTGACTGCAATTTAAATCCACATATTAAACTTGCACACTTGTTTACAGTCCTTCATTTAGCTGGATATTGTTTCCTACATCCTTCTCCTGTAATTAAGTTTCATGCAGCGTTGTCCTCTTGCCTACTGCCATTTCTACAGTTTCATTTCATTAGCAAATTAAATGTTTGCAAACCGGTAGCCTGCTTTACATGGAATGCAGGTGTATCCCTGTACCTCGGCTGTGCCTATGAGTGAAAGTTGTATTACGCTCACTGCGGGACTGCACCTGCTCTGAAGAGAAGCATCTTGGATCCTACTTAGATTTACATAGAGCTAAATATATCCTCTCTCAGGAAAAGATTCTCACAATAACATATTTCTTGCCCCCTAGGGCTGTTAGCTGTTGGGAACCACACTAATCATTACATTTTTTCAGACTGTTGGGAAGTTTGATGAGGTCTTACAAAAGGCATATTTTTTAGCTCAGCTCTCCATATTCAAATGTGTCACCGGGTCTAACCAGTCAGTACCGACATTTCTACTGAAAATCCAACCAACGAAACCTGAAATACACCAGGTAAATTTCAAAGCTGTGTTTGATAGCTGTAGCCCTCTCTGGTGTACGTTTTGATTCTCTCATTGTTATTTTGCAATTTATAAAACGGCCATATTTTTTCATCGTTGATTCTTTGCCACGTCATTCAACCACATCTACAAGTGGCAGTTTTCCTAAAGAATTGATGTCTACAGCATATATATACACATACACACACACACACACACACACACACAGCCTGTCCTCAGCTTCTGTATTTTACATTTCATAAACTTATAAACAAGAAGGTAATTCAAATTTTATGGTCTTATTCCTAAAAAGTCATTGAGAATACCTCTCTATGTCTTCTGTCAATTACAAAACATGTCCAAAAATACACTTGCTCTTGTATTATTGAAGTCATCAATGAACACAACGGGTAACTGGAGTTCAGTAAATACAGACACAGACAAGAATCAAGACTGTGAACCTAAACACCTCCAAGTCTGTAGGCAAAGGTTGGATCAGTATAATCTCTGCAACTTGAAAGAACTTTTGAGTAAAAATTGTCTTTTGGACAAAAACAGAAAGTAAAAAATGCATAAATCTACTTTGTGGGAATCCAAGTGCAAGTAGTACCATCAATGTCTTTCAAAACACTGACTATATAAATGACACTGAGTACAAACATGCTGCTTGTCTCTGATTTTTGCACACGTTTGATATTTCTAATTATCTAAGAAAACTCATTCTGAAATCAAGCTGTTGTGCTTCTCTTCCAGTCAGGACTTAGTTAAACATTTCACAGTTGATGGATGACACAGAAAGATACAAATCTTTTATTCTTATTTCATCAGTGCAAAGAGTAGCATGTTAGATGTTAAAGTAGAACTAATTCAAATGCCCATGAAATGCTCAGACTTGAAGCAAAGGTGATCCATTTTATAAAATTTAACTACTCCTAAGACTGTTCATGCCACATTAAACTCTCCTGCCACACCTAGAGATATGCCCATTACAGACATGAACGACAAGCAGTGGCACAGATTATTTGGTGTGCTCCCCTTCTCTCACCACTGTAGGCTGTGACACACTAACCATTACTATGGAAAACAGGCGAAATGAAAAGTAAGCAAGAGAAAGCGAACCACAAGATCAATAAAATGCACATTTTTGCCTTGGCTGAATGGAAGAGAACAACTCATCTCTCTCCAAACAGAAAAGTGGAAACAAATCTTAAATTACTTGTTTAAATTGGTGACAATGTCAGCAGCAATATAGAAAAAGACAATTTTTTGATAAACCTAATAATCAATGTAAGATGCCTGCATTTTACAAAAAATGTTGGTAACATTACCTGTATTTAACTTTTTTCCTGCACATGATGATCTAATAATACAAGAGTCTTAACTCCTGAGCCTTTAATATCTGGATAAGAATAACAACATATCCATTCTTTTTTAAGAAGAAGCAGCAAGCAAACACCAAAAAGAAGACTTCAATGGCTGTGGAAAAACGACTGTTTACTCTAGATAAAGTAAAAAGACACTAACTCAGTGCTGTCATATCTGGCACTCATAAGTATCTTCCCCAAAAATCATAATACTACTGAAATATGCAACATGGCTCCTATCTGCAACACTTTCTGTGTTGCTTTTCATATGCTCCACCACTGAAAGACTGGCACAAAGTTTCTTCCCTAAGCCTTTGGTCTATTGTGCTGGCTTCAGTAGCACATTCATTCACTGAGGAAGCAACATTCATTCATATCTTGAAGAAAGGCCGTGTAGTTTGATGGCCTTCAAACAGTACACCAAAAAAAAGAGTCTCACTACAAAATGCTTTATAAAAGTGAGGGTTTCTGCCTTTCAGGATCCAATTTCTCTTTAGCTGAGTGCTATTCTATTTCTCTACTTGTATTCTATTTAAATCAAAATAAAGCAATTCTTCAAAAATCCCACTTTTCCTCACTAATACCAACAGTACCTTCTGAAACCAAGTTAAAACAGGGAAAGATCTTCAACTTGTAGCTAAACTTTGATCTCATAAATGCATAGAATCATTGAATCATTTAGGCTGGAAAAGGTCATCTAGTCCAACCATTAACCTAGGATCAGATGGGTATTTTAAAGCGAGAAGTAGGTCAGAATTACTCCTAAACCTCCAGGTGTCATCTTGCTAAGTGGGTTTTTCATGGCATACTAACAGAAATTAAAAACTACTTCTTTATTGTCTCTTCAGAAGAGGAGCCAGAAGACAAAGCCTCATCTTTACCTTGGGAGCCATTTAATTCTGTTTAAAGGTCTGGGCTGGTAGCTGCTGTGCATCCTTTTCACTTGTTCCTCCAGGCATATGGAAATTTCTGTCACTTGAGTATCTCCTTCTTTATCAGCTATGACAAAGCCAAACTTCTGAAGGCAGACATTCTCATATCAAAGATCTCTGAAGCTAGTGCTTGGTTCCTAGCACATACATACTGGCATAATAAAGTGTACTAAACAGCTATCTGCAGGTCCTCTTGTAATTATTTTTCATGAAGTTAAAACACTTAACTCTGAATACTAGTTCATTCCCACATCCTCCCCAGAACACAGAAACACTCTTCACAACACAAAATCAAGGCAGTGCAACATTCAGAAGGAGCCACACAATCAGAGCTGCTGTATGCTAGAGAATCAGTGACATGCAGAGGGTGACCTAGGGATTTAAACATTCAGGCCTATTTAATTGACACTAAATCCTGTTTTAAAGCACTCTCCATGTCAGTTTAATTTAACTGCTTTCCCTCCCCTCTTTTGCACTTTATGTGGTATCTTTCCACTGATAAGTCCCCACTGCATCAGTTTTAAAGTATCTCAGATGGTGCAGAACAGAGGCTACCACCACTTTTAATCTCTAGCATGAGGTGTGTTAACGCTTCAGCATGCCACAGGCTTCAGCAGACAAGAGACTGGCAGTCTGTTTGCTGAGCCAAGATTTCACTAGAGGAACACATCTGTAAAGGCTGCTTTACAGCACTTAGAAAGGGCCTGCAGGCAAGATCGCACTTTCTCCAGGACAGTAATGACTGCCACACAAAGTTACCTCTCCAAATGTTCTAAGCGTGTATTTAAAAAAAAGAGAAAACAGATACACTTCATCTAGAGACTGACAACTGCTATGCCATAGTGAAATTGATGATGTCTATCACAGCACTGTGATTTTGCCAAGCTTCTTCACTTGAGTGCATTTTACTGTGTTTCTATAAAAGCGTGAGGAAAAATAAAACAAGGTCTTAAAAACTTCACATTGATTCAAAGTGAGCTGAAGTTATGGCCCTATAAGAATCCAGTCAAATTTATTTAAATGCTTACAGGTGGATGTGGAATCTTAAGATTCTACTTATCTGGTAGAAATATTGACTCATATTACCATAGAAAAAACAGGAACAGCACATGTCAAAATCACAAATACTAGCTACCATCACCAGCATGGAATGTGACTGTTTTCACTGCAGCTGAGTTCCAAAGTTCCCACACCACCCCCCATTTGAATAGCTGCTTAATGAGGACACAGACATTACTTCCATATTTTGTGGTTTGCACTTAACACTGACGTAGGCAGCTTGTGAAAGAATAAATTAACAAGATTTGTTCTGGACAATCAACTATGCTCTCACTGAAAGCTAAAGCTGCAGATTTTCTAATAGCTTTGAAGCACATGAAGTCTCCTATTAGTCCTGCATTGCCCTGAAATTGATTGCATCTAGAGAACAAGATTCTACACTAATTTTGCATGGAAACTTATATTTTCTTATTTTCCCCTTATTCTGACACGTCTGTTACACAGCGGAGAAATTCTACAAGTTGGCACACGCAATTGTTCCCTCCTCTCTGCCTCTCTCAATAAGGTAAGGATTGCAGCAAGTATCTTCAGTTAAGGCATCAAACCTGCTGCACACTGCTTTAGAGCAATTTACAGAAGTAGTCCCAATATTCTATAATTAAATGTTCACAGCACTAACAGCAACCAAGTCGCCCAGCACATATATTGACAAGAACACCATGGGCTGATGTGACACATTATTCTATTGGTCAACTACTCCCATAATCTACATTCTCTGCAATCATTCTAGATGACATCTCAAGAAAATACAGTGGATTTGTAGGTCTAAATAAAGACACTTTTAATATTTCTGGCAAGGAAGAACAAACCAACATAAAATATTTTCAGAATATAGGTATCAAACCATTGCTGAACAGTGAAATACCAAAGTCTGAATCCCAGCTAAAGCCATACACTACATTAAAATACAAAAACCACTAATATTAACCAACAAATTAGAGAGATAAACCCATGCAACACCAAGCCTATCCATCACTTAATTCCTACTGAGTCATTATTTTGAAGTCTTTATTGCATTTATATGATGTGCAGGCTTTGTACTGGATCTCGGCACAAAGGGTGGGTTTTCCACACAGTGAGTTGCAGAGTACCTCAAGCTCCCACTGATGCTCAAAAGAAATTCTCTGTGCCTTAAGTGCGGGGTAGGAGGAGAGCTCTGCACCATCTTGTTCTCATCATCCTCTCTTGCCACCTCCCCAGCGACTCACCACTTGCACTGCAGCTCGGGATCAAGCTCCACAGCTTCTTTCCTCAGCAGAGCCCAGCACCTCACGGCACCACCCAAGGGACAGCCCTGAGAGGCAGTGAAGGGACAGCCAGACCTGGACACGCAGCCAGCACTTCCCGAGAGTTGAAGCCCCAGCAGCCACTGCCTTGGCTAGAAGGACACCCTGGGCATGGGGGGAGCTGCCCATGTTTCTTATCCTTTGCTTTTTGGCTTTCTTAGTTGCTTTGAGGTTTTTCTATTCAAGACATTAAGGTGTTCTAATTTGTATTCAAATACAGCTGGGCTTGATTTCAAGAGCCTGTTGGGGACATCACTTAAAATCAAGGTGTAGGTACATCTGCCTCAAAGCCATGTCTGACTCAGGCTCTGCTGCTTTTCAGTGATAGCTTGAGGGACCAGCCCAGATTGTTGACTTTGGATGAAAACAAAGCAGAATCACATTCAGCAAGCCTTGGGAGTCTCTGAAGAAGTTTCTTAAGATAAGCTTTTACCTAATAAATTTCTCAATTCTTGTATATTGCCAATTACAGCAATTCTTGAAAATGGGTTTAATTTACCATACGCTTATACCCCAACTTCACTCACATACACAAAAACATGCTCATAATTATGTGTGTTCTACAACACTTTAGTAACTGGAATTTTTTTAAGACTATTCTTACACAGATAAAACATATCCCTGCACTTAATAGTTAACTATATACTGTTGAGAGATCTGCTGCACTGACTCTAAGTGCAAAGAAGGCACTCCTTTTTTGATTATTATTATTGAATAAGATACATGTTTAAAGATAGCAAAGGAAAGTGTGGGGACAAAACTTCTATGCTATTATTTTGATGGAGTCCAGTGCTAAATCATTACAGGCAAATTGGAGGCAGGGTGTGTGTGTTGATGCAATTTGTTTATAGTCAGCTTCATCCTACCAATGAGCTAACAAAGAAAAAGAAAACATGCTTATCTTAAAAACATGCCTTTTGAAACGGCCATCTGCCTTCCAATCAGCAATTTCCTGGTTCTTTTTCAGGTACAAATTACCAGACATGGAGCCCCAGAGGCTTTTTCTCTTTAAGAATGATGGCCTCTCCATACACCGTTCTTGGCAACTTCTCAGCCTGTAGTGGATAGACTGAAAATATTTCAGTCTTTCTGATGGAATTGAAAGTATAATTATAGATGACCGTGTGATAAAAGAATTGTATTTCAGGTTATTTGAGCCAAATAAATTGACTGAAGCTAGCTGCAGCCCATAAATTTTTATAAATTTCACTGCCTACCCAAGAATGACTAGAAAAATTAAGATATATAAATATAAAAATATGTGGATATTTGATCTAGATTGGAATAATAAATGACAGAATTAACTTTCCATACGAGAGCTTACAAAACTAGTTACCAACACGAACTGCTGAATATGGTACTTTTAAACAAGTAACTTCTTCCATTATTATCCAGAAATTAATTCAAAAGTGATATTTCCAGTCTTAGAAATAGAGTAAGAGACTCAATTATGTATTAAGAGTGAGCTGTAATTTCTCAGGCTAGAAATCCATGTGACAGCTACTGAAAATACCACATTTTTGCCTATGAAATCTAGTCATTGGGCTGCTGATGAGTTATTTTTATGATTCAAGAATAAAGCACCCAAATTGATGTGGTTTTGAGATAGATATTTATCTTTACTCTCTTCTAAATGCACCAGTCTGAGCTTTCAGATGTTGAAAGAAATGAGGATGTGGAAGGACTGACGGTTCTCTGTCCCTTGTAGAAAAGAAATTCACTGTCAAATTTCATTAGCTCATCTCACTTGCAGTGGTTTTTACGCCTAAGGCTCAGGACATTATAAATACAGTGACGAATATCTTTAGCTAGTATGAGAAAGTTTTAAAGTTTCATTTCAGTTAAGATCATCATCAGCTCCCAGTTTTCTCAGAGGAGCTGAAAGCCTACAGTAATAGACCTGGATGATTCCCAGCATCAAGAAAAATAGCTCGCCAGTGCCCGAAGAAGTACAACATCACTTCTTACTGCTCTCTTGCCATTACTGTACAGAGCTAATACAGTTTAAACTGATGGGGGTTTATGGACTCTTACAGCTATTGAGAGACAGTTGATAAAGGAGGAGATGAAAAGCATTACAGCTCCTGCTATACCCCTGCCACTGATAAGCCAATCTTGATTGAATGGTCTGATGGAAAACAAGTTTAAATGACTGAAGATTCTTCAAGTGATAGATGCTACTGTAACTTAATTCAGTGTTGTCAGAAACACAGAAGTATGGGCTTAGAGTTCCTAGAAAATAGTATGTATGTGAGTCAGTATGATGGATGATTTCAGATTTTTCCCGATGCTCCAAAAGTGGCAAAAATTATTTCTGAATTTCTGTCCCCATAAAATTCGTATCTTTAAGCACATGCATTTGTGTGCATTGACTGTTCATCTACAATTAGGCAACAAAAAAATATTATAGTTTACTTGTAAAACTGGAGGTCAAAAGAAGACAAGTATGAATACTGGAAGTGCAAAAATGCATCTATGAATATCATGGCTGGGTTTTGGAGAACTAAAACTACTAATTCAGTTATTACAAGAGGTAGAATTTTTTTCTATTTTTTTAATATCAGTGCATCTGCAAAATAAATAACAATGATTTTTCATTCTAGAGAGCATTTAATATCTAATGTAAGCATTTAATTTCAAAATCAAATTTATCTATCTGGATTCTGCAAAATCTTTTGCTTGGATAAAACTAACTACATTTAAAACTTCAGAACACAACAGTTACTTTTTTTTTTTTGCAACTCTTGAAAACTGTTCCAGAATTCAAAAATCCCTGCTTCTGTGGGCCACATTTTCTCCCCAAGTAGGCATATGCAATTCCCATAAATTTGCATCTCCTTTATAGTGAGTTTCAACTCTATAATCTACAAGCTTGAAGCATGTAAAAGAAACCTTAAGAAGAATGTCCTTAAATTGGCCCCTAAATATTGGCCCCTTAATTGCACCCCAGTTACAGAAAGACAAAGGATACCCACATTAGCATTTCATCAAGGACAGCACTAAGCCATTGCACACTTCTCCAAATCTCCATCTACTTCAAAGCAGAGATTCTCATGTGCCTGTGGCTCATTCTAACTTCAGCTCTTCAAGGCTCTGACCTTCTTTTGCTTTTTCCCATGTGTGGGTTGTATTGCTGCTACCTCATTTTGCAACCCCTCAAGCAGGAGTAATGCTCAAAGTTGCTTGCTCATGGATATTACGACAAACACAAGGACATTAACATTTTATGCATTCTTTTCCCAACAGTTCTCTAATACGCGGAGGCCCAGATTTTCCCTCTTTGGGTGAGTGTCTTTATTCTCTTCTTGCCTGTGAAGCCTGTATAGGCTGTGTGCCACTGTTCAGAGTGGCACAACTTCATTAGGGAGAAACAGAAAACACCCCCAACAGATCTACCACTAATCTAATGGTTGATACACCACAGGAGGCAGAGTATGTGAGTGGAAGCCCTCACGACAAGACCTCTGAAGCCACTTGGGCAAACAATTTAAGAGTTTGGCTGCTTTACTGAGCTGGGTGTCACCTTTTGGAGGAGAAATTTATGCTCTGGCTCCAGAGAAATTGCAGAGGCACAGCTGAAGAGTGAATTCCTGGTTTGGGCCAGTAACTACCCCAAGGCTACGGTAATGAGAGGTTCAGTAGGCTACACCCTTCCTGGACCAGCTGGATCAATTGTGAGTGCCCTACTTGCAGGACTTGAAAGGTGTTGAGTTTTCTTCTCCGTCTGCTACTGGTCCTTTCTGAAAGCAAGGTCACTCCAAGGCATTTCGAGTTGAGTGCCCAGAATTGACTCAGCAATAACCCAGGGGTGCTCTCACAGGTCCTCTCTGCCTTTCTACTCCTAAGATACAGAAGGGTCTTGCAGGAAAGCAAGCACTTGGTGAAAGGGAGCACTGTAAAACCAGCCTTACAGGGAGGTGGAGTGCAAGTACTTCTCCTTCTTGCTTTTGCTGTTTGTTCAATACACAGCAGCGATAATCATTACTCAGCCAAAACTACACAAGAGGTCCGAACGTCTGCATCTGCATTTAAATTCCGATTCCTTATAATTAAAAAAGAAAGGAGCCATTTTGAGTGGAAATTACAACTGGAGAGAATTCAACTCCTGCTAAATGAAAAGTCCAACAACACTAAGTTCTTCATGTTTAGGTATGAGTGTGGTGGTTCTGGTTTACTGCTCTGCCCTCAGGCTCCAAGATAAATCTCTCCCTTCCTCTCTTCCTTTCAATTCGGTGAAACAGCACGACTGCCTCTGTCAACACTATAAATTTACTACAGACCTGACACACAATGATGGAACAGGCTCAGCTGAAAAAACATAAGGGCACTGATCTCATTTTTGCTGTTTTATTAGAATTCAGAATTGCAAGGTGTTGGAAATAAATAAAAATAAATAAATGGTAAGTGATCTGGGAAGTCGCCAGCTGCAGATTTTTAGAGAGTCAAGAGAGAGAAATTCCGGCCTACAGGATCCTGCTGCAGTGCCGAATGTATGACTGAAGTCACTGATGACCTAAAGAAGGAGAATGATGAATCACTTAAATTAGAATGAAAACGATGAAGAAACGGGCGCTGTAAAGTCCTCTTGAAGGAAATAAACCAAGTGACATTTGCCAGAGTATTGCTCCCTGCCTTCCAGGTTGCTTTATTGCAATTTCTTCACAATAGTAACATCTAAATTTCAGATATGCAAAAAAAGAAAAGAAAACTCAATAATGTAAAATATTTTCTTGGTGGGTGCAATTTTGCCTTGCCAGCACTGAACTGTGGAGTCACGCAAAGGCAATGAGCAGGCTGTAACCAGGCCACTGAGGGTGTCCTCAGTACATGCAGCTGATATGACATCTCCTTCCCATATACAGGGCAATAGCATTCCAAAACATGCCCTGGCCCAAGAGAACATGGATCAAAATTTATGTTCCAAGTGCAGCAAACGAGATCAGCCTTGTGTGGCTTTCCCAGCATATGCTGTGAAGTTAATCAGCACCACGCCACTCTCCTGACAGTGGTGGATACAGAGGAGGCATAGATCTGTTCTTCCCCTTATTCTTCAGGTGTGCCAACCTCCCTATCCCCAATACTAGGAAGTGGCACCCCTGTATTATTGCCCTGGTTGATCTGCATGTAGCATGTCACCAGTGGCACCCATATTGGTTCACCCTCACAACACTCCAATCAGAGAGATTCACAGAATATCCTGAATTTGAAGGGACCCACAAGGATCACCAAGTCCAACTCCTGGCTCTGCACAGCACCATCCCCAAGAGTCATATTGTGCCTGAGAGCATTGTCCAAAAGCTTCTTGAACTCTGGCAGACTTGGTGCTGTGACCACTTCCCTGGGGAGCCTGTTCCAGTGCCCAACCACCCTCTGGTAACCTATATAACCACTAATATCTATCTACTGGTTATCCTAATATTTAAGTTAAACTTCCTCTGACACAGCTTCAGTCCATTCTCTGGGGTCCTGCCACTGGTCATCACAGAGAAGAGATCAGTGTCTGTCACTCCTCTTCCCCTCATAGGGAAGCTGTAACTGCAGTGAGGTCTCCCATGAGTTTCATCTTCTCCAGGTTGAAGAGACCAAGTTACCTCAGCCACTCCTCATGCGGCTTCCCCTCAAGGCCCTTCACCATCTTCATGTCCCGCCTTTGGATGCTTTGTAACAGCTTTATAACATTCTCGTAGTGTGGCACTCAAAACTACACACAGTGCTCGAGGTGAAGCCACACCAGCGTGGAGTAGAACAGGACAATCACCTCCTTCGACCAGCCTGCACGAGGCTCAGACTGCTCTCTCTGATGAAACTGAAACATCTCCTGTGAAGACAGCCATGGAGGATCCCGCTCCAGCTTAGGCATCTCTCCAAAAGGATGGCTTCTCAAAACCAGAATAAAAAGTCCATTGGTGTGCAGGGAGGCTTCCTCACAGACCAGCTGCTTTTCTTCAGCAGAGGAGCTTTTGCCTCCCAGCCATATACAAGTGCGGTCACAACCTTCAGCTGGCAAGTTTATTTTATTTTCCCTCCCAGCATGATTCACATCTGTGCTTCCAGCAAAGAGAGCAGGGGGTCAGTCTGACAGTTGAAATGAAAAGTGTGAGGAAAAATCAGGGATTAAATCATATTCTGTGTAAGCATGACATTTGAGACACTCTGCTGTAAAGCTTTAGACTGCTACTGTTAAAAAAATACATGCATAAACCTACCATTAGCATTAAAAAGATTAGGAAAAATTTCCATGTTATTCAGTAGCATTTGCTCTGCAGAAATCACCCCTCCGAAAGGCATCTAAGGCTGTAGTTATAACTGAAGGATAAAATCCCAGTCATAGCTCTCCATTTTCTTGCCTTTCGGAATAGAAGTTAGCCATTAAATCGGATTTCACTGTAATGATATGCATTACGTTTTCCATTGATGGCTTTTTATTCTTCCCAGTAAGAAATAAGACACGTTGAGAAAAGCCAGAAATTCTCTTGTAGCTGCAGAAGAGAATCAAGTGACACACCCATCATATACAGTACACACGCTGGGCCAAGTGCTTATGTTCATGTGGGCCATTCTGCAACATGACTGCAGATATCTCACACATTGCTTTTGAGCAACACACACTGCTTAATTTAGGTACGTAGGGGGTTATCTGACAACGGCCAAGTAGGGCTGTAAAGTACCTAAATAGGTCAGACGCGTAACAAAATAAACTACTTTTAAATTTACTTCCTTCATTTACTTATGGAACGAACTAAAATTTAACTCAGTTTTAATTAAATTCATTTGTACAAGTCAAATGCTCTTGTTTTTAAAGCCCAGTTTGAACACGTGGATAATCCATAGTATCTGAGTTAAGCAGGTGCAACAGGCCATGACAGGGCTTGCCGTGATTTGGGAGTGAGCTTTCCTAAGGCCACTGCACTCACCCCTCAGTTCCCCCCATGAAAATTTTGCTGCAGGTCAAAACATCCCAGTGGCCTGCCTAGGCAGGAGCAGGGAAATCCAGAACAAGACTGAAAAGTTAGTGACACTTGTGAAATACTGTGACCATGATTTACCAAACAGGATGTCATTCTGCTTCTTCAGATTCTCTCTGAAAGGAATAAGATGAACGCATCTTTACAAACAGACTGTGTGAATCTGCTTGTAGATAGGGCCAGGAACTTATAGATAAGCAAGTAAAAGAAGAAACTATTAGTTCTAGAAAATGTTACTAATCAACATGGACGGTTGCTCAGCCAAGGCCATGTTAAATTCCTGAACCTAGAGAAAAGTAACAAAGACTTAATAGAATTATAAAGTTTCTTTCTTTCTTTCTCTCTCTCTCTCTCTCTCTTTCTCCTTCTTTTAACAAAAAGGGGGTGCGAATTAGAGGGTGGCACATAAGTAGGCAATTCAGGAAGTCTTTACCTTCCGAGTACCTCAGCCAGTGGGGAGAAGGAAGAGGGTGATGCGGCTGGGAACATAGGATAAAACTGGGGCTGTGTCACCCAACAATTTGTGAGACCCCATGGGAAATGCCCCATGGCCTCTCCCTTTATTCAATTAAAGTTACAGGACTCCTCTGTCTCCTTTTTGGACATAAACCTCTGGCATCGTGGATTCATTTTCCTAACATGTTCTTTGTCAAGATTTCTTTTCTTGGGAAGACAGATTGGAAAGGACATCATAAAAGACTGTTTGCAGATACAAAAATATCTTTACCTCCCAAAAACAAATTTGGCAGGAAAGTGGCCTTTCAAATGTTCAATTGAAATTGATGAGAATGATTTTTTTCCTTGTGAATATTTTCCTATTGCTCCTAAGTCTGATTACTAGGCCAAGCACCTGGACAGACATCAGAGGGCCTCACAGGGGAAATTATCCGAACAAAACAGTGGCAGTCAATGAGAAAATTTTGGAATCAAATCATGCTCATTGCTGCTACAGCTTCCTTACTGCATGCATGTGTGGGCAGTATATAGCCCTTCAAACACGATAGTAGTCTGAGACCCAGACACTATTTTTTGCTAGTTTACAGTTTATGCTGTTGGGATGTGTCACACTTTACCTGTGTGCACTGTACAACTATGTGAGGTACAGAATATCATCACTATCATATTAAGGTTATATAAAAATATATTTATTAAAAATAAGGTTATATACAAATATATTTATTAAAAATAATGTCAAGCTCAACTAACATGATTATGAATATGCAGGCATACTAGAGCGATATCATGGGACCAGATGAGAGATTAATCTTGTAATTAATTGTGTGCTTGAATTTAATTTATATGCTTTTATTATTTAGTACCTGTGTCAACCACTTAATTTGCCTGCAAATCACTTCCTTATATAATATTAATGAAACATTCTATATTGAAATTCATCAAACTATGGAAATCAGATATTAGGAAGACTCATTATATCATCAATTTATCCTCTTCTAGTTTAAAACAGTTCAAGACCTGTGGCTTCAGAAACCACTCCTCCAAGAAGAGTATTTCAGTACAAGAAAGAGCATTCATAGCAGAATGAACAATGTCTTTTCATAGTCAGAGATCAGAATTAAAAATCCAATTTACACTGTGGAACAAACTACAACAAGACTTTAAAAAGGAAGAAATAACAACAGTAATATTAATTTCAACACAAACTTTGCACAAAGGTCAATGATTTTACAGCTCTGTACAGATGACCTTCTGAGAAAATGAAGATCATAGTGGTTTATGCAATAAGAGACCTACAAATTTGCCTGCACAACCTGCTCAAAACATTCCATGCCCAAAGATGGAGATGGGACTGCTTGGGGTGCTGAGGAGCTGCTGACTGAGCACAGGGAGAGATCAAATCAATGAGAAACATCAAAGTAATCACTTGTTTAATCTTTGCTAAATTGCTTGCTTAATCTTTGGGTTAGTCTAATGAATGTTTAGGGCATTCCTGAACTACTCAGTTGGGAGGGTGCACTGCTGTATTTCAGAAGGAGTGTCTGGAAATGAGAATGGTTGGGAATTGGGGCTGTTGTGAGAAGGGGAAGAAATAACTAAGATGAGAACAATCTGTCTATAGTGTCCTTAGGGGTCATCCTGGGTCTGGCTGGGATCAATTACCTACCTTTATCTTAACCCATGATTTTTTAATCTTACTTTCTCCCCTTGAACTGTTGAAGTGAAGGAGTGAGAGAGCAGCTTGGGCACCTGTCAGCCAGACAAGGTCCATCCACCACAGTGATAGCATAGGGTTAAAATGTTTCGAATTATAGTAGCAAAAGTAGGCCCGAAAGCAATGTGGACATTCTGTTCAGGCAAGTCTGCACCTGTGTACTTGCCTGAATAATAAAAGGCAAGCCTGAACATGAGTATTCATTTAGAGGGCAGTAAGAAACTAAGATAAATGAGTTAATTGTGTGACTGCACCTGGGAAAAAGGGGCTGGAAGTTATGCTTGCGTATATGATTGTATAACGGAAGGGTATATAATGTAAGCACCTGAAACTCATGTGGGGATTGATTTGGGTTTGTACCCCTCTCCCCCGGCGCCGCAATAAAAAGCACCTTGCATATAACCCGCGTGGTTATGTGTTTCTACGCTAACAACAGGAGTGAAGATCTCATCACACCTCTTGTCTCA
The DNA here is from genome assembly GCA_013397755.1 of Cnemophilus loriae. Taxonomy (NCBI): domain Eukaryota; kingdom Metazoa; phylum Chordata; class Aves; order Passeriformes; family Corvidae; genus Cnemophilus; species Cnemophilus loriae. The sequence continues at coordinate 5,175,612 of VZTF01001716.1, forward strand.
CCTTAAGACACTTCTGCCCTCCCCCTGCCTGTGCCCAAAACCAGGCACCTGGAAGGTGCAGCAGCAGCAACCATGCTGAGGCCACACTGTCTGCTGAGCTTGTCTCATACCAGTGTCGAGTTAAAAATCCAGCAACCCTGCACCTTCTGACCCTGTGGCAAATACTTGTTAGGCTTCCTATTGTGCCTGATTATTTGTGCAAGGTCAGACGGACAAAACACTTCAGTAATCCAGCATGGCTCGTGGGATAGAAACTATGGTCCTTGGTCCAGAGGTCTTACCTGTCCTTGCAGTGGGGATCAGGGAAAATAGGCTGAGGTCTTTAACTTTTTTTTCAGCACACCTAGTCCCAGTTCCACCATAGACCTCCCATGGGTATCTTCAGCTCTCCCTGCCTCAATTTAGTCTCCACTGCTGTGTCTGTTCAGGTCAAAAACTCTCAGGGAAAGGACTCCTTTCTATATTAAATGAGCATCTACCGGAAAGCCTTTATGTAGGAAGCAGAATAGGAATGGAGGAGCAACACAAAAATAATTTCCACAAGAAAACCCAGTGGAAGGTGCCTTCCAGTATTGGAGGTTTCATCCCTTCTAACTCCTTGTAGGCAAGACTTTCTTATCCTGCAAAAAGTATATTGTATTGTGTCTTTGTAACCGCAATTTATTTTTTACTTGGGAAAGCTGAAGCCTTACACTTTCCTCTTTTCCATTTTCAGCAAACCTTTTGTTGTGTGACACCTTTTGGTTCTTTGCAATAAAAATGCTTTCATTGCCTGGATATATTGATTTTCAGTTTCCTGCAGCTTTGTGCTTTTCTTCTATGGTTTTGCTGACACAGCTTTGTGAGGCTGAACCTCGCAATCCCATTCCCCCTTGCTCCTGACTGAAGAAAGAGTTCTCATCAAACTGGATGAAGCTCATCAGGCATTTAAAAATTATGTCCATTCAGCTCCAGCCTCCTCTTTTGTCCATTCTTTTAATCTCTTCCATCTTTCTCCCAGAGTTGCAGGACAGAAATTTAATACAATTTAGACTGGTTTTGTTTTAAAAGCAAACCTCTACCTCGGTGAACCTGTTCTGCAGACAACCGGCCTGCTGAGATAGGACAAGGGATAATAGTTTTAAACTAAAATGGGGGAGATTCAGACTAAACACTGGAACAGGTTACCCAGAAAGGTGGTACCAGTTTCATCCCTGGAAACATTCAAGATCAGGTTGGATGTGGCTCTGAGCAACCTGATCTAGATGAAGATGGCCCTGCTCATTGCAGGTGGGTTGGACTAGATGAGCTTTAAAGGTCCCTTCCAACCCAAACCATTCTATGATTCTATTTTGCGATGCAATTATGACAGTTACAATTGTGATCTATACACATGGGATTTTATAGGCAATTTCTTTTTCTCCCAAATATACATGTACTGGGGTCAGAATGTAACTTGTGGAAGAAACTTACACTGACAAAATTCAATGATGGCATGTCCAGTCTCACTAGAGGTGAACCTGATGTTATGTCTTTATGTCTTACTTCAATCAATAGAAAAAGGACACAGAGAAAACCAGATGCTTTAAACTGAAATCTGAGTCAGGTTGAAAGTCTCAGCAGCCAAACATGTTTCTTGTCATTGTGAATACCCTAGAGAAAATGGCGACACAGTCTGCCAGGGTAAGTGCTTTTTTATTTCATTATCAAGCAAACAAAAATCAGGTGTAATTTCATACCCAAAGTATGCAACGTTCACAATTTGAGAAGAAACACCCAGAGAAAAAAGAAGTTCCTCATACATCTGCTAACTCCAGATCTATTACTAAAACCTAACATTTTCATATCTCAGAAGATTTCCCTGGCTACCTGTTAAGTGAATCCCCTCAAACTCGCCTCATTGCACTTATTATCTCAGAACTTTGAATGTTTAATATAATATTTAATGTTTAGATCACTTTCAAGAAGAGTAAACCATCATAACATAGATGTAGACAAGACAGAAGGCAACTTCCAGCTGTTTTTTCATAATTCCTGTTTCTTCCTTAAGAAATCTGCTTGAATTTCTGAATTTTTTCCAACGAAATTCTTTTGATCCCAATTCTAGCATTCAGGCAGCTTCACATCAAACAGCTAACTTGAGCAGTACAGGGTTTTTAGAAAAATACACAGCTTGATACTTTTCATGCTGTGATATTATAATTAAAATGGAAACATTCCATTCATGCAATCTAACCTTGGATATCACACACCAAAAAATTCCACAGGCAACTCTAGAACTGAAACCAGCACTTCTTGCACAAAATCCTCTTTCAGAAAGACATCCAGTTTTATTTGACTTCAGGGCATGGGTACCCATCAGATTCTTAATTAAGTTGTTTCATGGAAAGCTTATCTGAACCTTATTTCTAGCATGAATTTTCATAGTTTCAGCTTTCTACCACCAGGTCATATTATGGCTTTTGTCAGCTACCTGCTGCATGAAAAGAAGTTAAAGTGGGAAAAAGAACAGAAATAAAGCTCAAAATACATTGAAGAAAAATCATTTTCTCAGAAGAGCATTATGAGGGACCAGTAGCTGGGTGACCCTGTAACCAGTTGTGCTTGGCACGACCTGGCATCCTGGCTAAGGTGCTTCTGGTTGGGAAGCTACTGCAGAATGGTTTTTTGCAAAGGTTTTTCCAATGAAGCTGTCTGTTACAGTGACAGCTGACATGTTTGAAAAGAAAATTAAAATGAATACAATTATTGCAGGTACTCGTTCTATTTTCTTTTTTCTCCCTTTTATATTTTTTTGCATTTGACGAGGTTGAGATGTGTGTAAGTTCCAACAAAAGAACATAGATATAATAAGCTATAATGTCATCAGGGACCCACATGTCCATTTACTTTTACTTCCAGCATAAGACAGACCACAGAACATCTCAAAATTAATGCCTGTTTGAATCAGAGTAAGTATTTTATAAAGGTATCCAATACTGTCCATTGTTCTGCAATGGAGAGACTTGAGTCTTGATAAGTTGCTCCAGAGATTAATTACCTAACTACTAAAATCAGTGTCTATTATTTCAAGTACGAATTTATGTAGCATCAGCTTTCACTCTACTACTGCTTCCTGATGCTCTATTACCAATTTTGTTTAACATATACAAAATTATATCAAGTCACTTTCAAATCTTATTTTTGTTTAATTAAGCAGGCCAAGCCTTTCTCTGTAAAACATTCTTTCTTTTAGCACTCTTGTGGCTCTCACTTGCAGCTTCTCTAGTTTATCGCTATTCTTCAATCTCGAACAGTGGAATGGGACGGTGTCCCAAAGGTAGTCATACAAAAACCAAGACCTCCTCAATATTCCCTTGTTCACGTATCAAAAATCTCATTACCTCTTTGCATCACACACTCATAGTGGAGGTCATACCCTGCTAATTCCACACACAGTGTCTCAACCTCTTCTGACACTGCTTTCTAGGACAAAGCCAACAATTCTATCAGCATGGTCCACAATATTTACTCCTACATATAGTCCTTTTACTTGGCCTCATACAGACTCCTACTGCTTTCTTGCATTTTGTATATAGCAATCAGAGCAGACCACTCTGTACAACAGCTTGTTCTGTTAACTACTACCACAGCCCTTTAACTTTGTGTCATCTGCAAATTTTATGTGGAATAATTTTCTCTCTTCTTTCACATCCACTGATAATAATGTAAAATAGCATGCAATGCATTATCCTCTGTGCTCGAGAAATACATTTAGGTTTAGAAACTGCCACTATGACAGTTTTAACACCATCTAATGTGTGTACGATGTTGATTTTGTATCATTCTACTTTCTCAGTCAAAATGTTGTGTATTAGCAAGTTGAAAAGGCTGAGAGTTGAAACAGATGATTTCAAGACTGTCCCTAAACTAGCAATCACCTCAGAAAAGGCACAAAGCTATTTTGACAAAAGGTATTCACCATAAACCCACACTGATTAAAACTAATTACTTTAACCTTTCCTTAATATTTGATTAATCAGATGTCAGATCTGCTGCAATGTCAGATCAATGGAAAGGGCAATGAATATTTGAATCACCTCTTTTGGCTTTAATAAACCAGTATAACAGTAACTTATTTCCTCTTCTCTGGACCCCCTCACTGCCAACCAGCACCAGCAGCACAGAGCACTCCTCTGCATGCAGATTGCACGATCTTGCTCATTTCCAAGTGTCCAGCTTCTGGATTATATCTTCCTTAGCTATCACTGGAACAGAAAGTATTTTGTTGTTGCCACGCAATACGCCACCTGGATTTGTCAGAGAAACCTACTTCTTCAATTTCTCTCTGGAAGCAAAAGGACCAAACAACTTCCCCCCTTCCCTGCAAAGACAGCACAACCACCTACCCCCAAGCAAAGCACAACCACTTCTCCTCCTGCTCTCTGCCTGTCCTAGCCTCACATACTTCCTACAGTCCTCAGCTTTTGCTGCACATCAATTCCCATCTGCTCTCTTTTTCTTTCACTGGTTATACATTCTAAGCCTTTTTGTTCATTTTTTAATGTAGTCATAAAAGCACAACTGACTGGAAGGTAGAATATTTTGAGTGTTCTTTTAAGAAACACCATGAAACACTTCTCAGAAAAACTAAAAAGAAGACATGAGAAATAGGTAGGGAATGTGCTCAGTCAGAGAAATTCATTCAAATGCAAGTAATATCAAGACTGGTGGCATTTCTCAGCTCCATTAAATGTTAGGAAACTTTCAACCTCAATAAAACTTCACTGTAGTCCAAATCAAATTTGTCTTACTGTTCTCCCTGTCACAATTTTTCACGATATCGACTGAATACTGTTTTCCAAAACATAATTTGCATATGGATGAATACTTTGCTATGCTGAGCCATAGAGACTGTGCTTTTATAGCTCAGACTCTGAAGTTTTTCAAGAGAGGTAAGAATAACACTTTTTAAATAATTCCCCACAGCAGGTAAAGAATGTTATAACTGTGAGAAGGGTTATCAGAGTTACACGAGTCTAACTGATCTGTCCCAGTAATAAAAGACTCATTTTCTTTTAGCAAACTAGAGGTTTTGCACCTGGACGTGTAAGAAGTCTACACTTTTTAAAACCTATTACAAATTGTAAAAATCATCTTTGCAGAAAGAATGAGCATAATTAATTTTAAAATACTGCTTGAGCCATCAGAGAAGGACTTACAAGGAAATTAATTGCTGGAAAGTTTTTGAGGGGCTCTTCATGCCATAGAATGAAATCTTGGTTTCCCTGAGATTAGTAAGAGAGAGATCAATGCTGACTATTGAACCACAGGGTTTTAGCTCCTTATTATGGCCTGCGTTGCCTTTTGAATTTCATTGTAACAATAGCTGGATTCAAATTAAAATCATTCTCCCTATTGCTCCACTGAAATAATAGTTGTGTTGCTCTTTAGTGATCCAAGGGAACAAACCTTACTGTCACTGTTAAAAATAATGGTACTTTACCAGTAAAAATGTGAGTTGATTCTGCTTTACTTTTACCCTAAAAATAATGGTTTGTACTTTGATTTTGAGAAAGAGTGTGTAGTGAAAATAAAATCCTAATTTATATATATTCTACTGAGAAAGCCACAGAATCGTAAAAATTCAAAGGGATGCCTGGATGGCATCTAGTACAGCCTTCTGCTCTATCACCACAGCAAATTAGATCAGTCTTAGTTTTGCTTATCCTAGACTTAAAAACCTCCATGGATGGATAACCTATAACTTCTTAAGATAACCTGTTCCTGTACTACAGTACCCTCCTAGCAAAGAATCGTTCCCTAATGTCAAGTCCGAACCTACCAAGCCACAATTTGTTCTACTGTGGCTTTTCATGTTGGAGTGATTCAATGTACTGGAACCAAATATAAGGCCCAGTGTCACAGGACACTGCTTGCCATACCCTCCTACATAAGTGAATGGGAGTTAAAAAGCACTCAGGCTGTCAGCAGAAAGTGGTTGGCTTCTCAGGGGCTTTTCCCATGATTCAGCAGTATGTATTGAGCATGAATAATGCAAAGGCCATCAGTCCATATTTCCACAACAGCCAGGTCGAAGCACTACATTCCCCTGTCAATGCAAGCCAAGGCTGCTCTATCGGCAGGGTGCAGGGCTGGGCCCCGTTTTTGTTCTAAAATGGCTCAAAAGACTGACGGCTATTTTCTTTCATTCCTATTTCCGTGAATAATACCAATTCTTTTCACATGCAAGGCAGAATGTTACGGATATGTGATCTTTTGAAACACAGGTGTGTGCTATTCCTAGTTCCAAATGCAACTTATGTCCCACTTGCCCCATTCACATAAATAAATGCTCTTGATGTAAGTGAATAAATATGGCCTTATATATACCTTGTCCTCTACTTTCATCACTCTTAGTTCAGTTTGCTGGCACGGACCAAAGGAAAGAAATAGTAAGTCAAGATGTGGAAACCCATAATCTTGATAAAGAGGATGTTGTTCAGCTTCTATGGGAAGTTTAGCTGATGAGAAGAGATGGGAAAAAAGCTTCTTTATTCTCACTTTTTTTTTTTTTTTAAGAACTGTGCTCGCTACATGGATATACAAGACTAGCAGTAAACAATGAAAAAAAATAGAAAAATAGCAAGGAGATGAAGCAAAGCATGCCCATGAAAATCTTATAGAGCTATCATTTAGAATGTAATTAGAATTATTTGTATTCCTGATTTCAGCAGTCCCAGGAAGCAAATGTCCCCTCCTAACACTCTCAGCTTTTTGAAAGGCTACATAAATATGCAAAGAATGTGTCACCGCAGCCTGGGTCGAGAGGCCTTCCCCAGCCATTACTGTATTTTGTCCTCCATTTGTACTAAGTCTGCTTATCTGGTCAGCCCCAAGCTGAACTACGACCACAAAACCAGATATGCTCGCAGAGCAACTTAAATAAATATTAAAGCTTTATTTCTCTTAGGAAAAGGTGTTGAAAATGAAGGCAACAAACATTATGAAAGGGTATAAAAATGGATGTGATAAAAATGGGAGTCAATCATCTGTGCCTCATCACTTTCAGGAAAAATCTCCAGCACTAGGGGAGGATGAAGCCTAAATGGGCATATCCCTGTCCTTTCGGGTTATCAGTTCTAACCCTTTTTTCAAGTCATAGACTTTATCCTCCACTTCATGAGCATCATTGAGAAAGGGGCTGTGACCCACATTTTCTAAAGACAAGTAACACATTCCTGCCTTTCTTTATCCTCTTGACATTGGGTCTATTTCTAAAGGCAAACATGAAATGTCTTAGCAGACATAGTGAAAAAGATAATTGATTAACCATGTCCTGAATGCATTATCAGCAGCAATGAGTGAAACCCCACCTGCATATAAAAAGTCCATAACACAGTTGGACTTTTTAAATGTGATTTGAATGGTGCCTAGGCTTTTTTCGTTTAGATTTTCAAATGGATGCTCTAGTCCACCTTAGAAAAAGGGACTTTGGATAAAATTGCCAGTTGGCACCTTGTAACAATTTGATAATTAGCAAATGAAACAGAAATACTCCCTAAATTATGTGAATCCTACGCAGCCATAAAGTTCTCTTCTTTTGGGGAGCAACAATAGCTCTTTGTGTGGAATGCAGCAATATTTCAATGAACAAAACTATGAATTTTCCTTTTGCTGTCGGTGAAAGGTAATGATTTTGCTAGATGAATAAGCTTTTGACATTTTAATGCTTAAGAGAAGGAAGTATTTGCATATAGTGTTCTGCCCCCATTTTCTCCCTGGTTGATGCTAAGCTCTGGCTGTCCCCCTCCTCAGGCTTTTCTCAGCACTCTCCTGCTGCCTAACCAAAGCCAGTTTTCCCATGTTGTGATCAGCTCAAAGCACAGCTTTCTAGTGTGAAAAGGAAATCTTTCCACTTAGGAAAAAGGATGGTAATTATGTTAAATGAATGTTAACGTCTTGCTAATGAATGCATTGCATCGCTCCTAAACATTTCTGGAAAAAGAAGCAAGCAAAGAAACAAAAAATAATCAGACATGCCATTCATTTACCAGAAGTATTAATTACAAGTAATTAGAAAAAGTGACTCATTTTTGAAGTATACAAGATTCCTAAAAGGAAATACAAAGATTTCAGCAAGAGCTGAAGAGATATATCTGTATCAAGTGGATAATCATGTGCAAAAATACAATATTACAGACACAAAGGCTTTAATTTTGAAGGAAAAAAAAATCCAGTTATGACTTTTAAATTTCCACTGATGGTAATTGACAGTTGCCATAAACTATCAGTATCAGGTTCTTTTCACTGTCCAAGATCTAGTTTGCATTTACCTTGACTCATTTACTATTGAATCTTGTCCATCCTTGTTAGACCAAAGATTTCTCCACCATTATCTCCTGCCATTTAGGTCTCCACTTACAAATAGCCCCTAGGAGAGTCATCTTTTCTCTCTAAGGTTTCTTCCTTCCAGCAAGTATCAGGTAAAATAGTGAATTAAGGGAAAGCTTTATTTTTTTCCCCTTTGAATACTGTTCTAAACTCTCACAGAATTTTAGTAACATCTCCTACATTGAGACTATGAATTTCCACAGTCACTGAATTTCGATAAAAGTTAAACTGAATGGAACAAATTCATCAAACCTCTCCCTTTAATATTTTCCAGTCTCTCTTTTGATTCTTTTCCGAGTCACCTTCACGGAACCAAAAGCCTGGCTGAGCTATGGCTTAGCTCCCAGCAGGTCCGTGTGGCTCTGGGACACACAGCCTGGCCTGTTTCACCAACACCCCTATATGCCCCAGGAAGCTCCAGATCTGCCCATGCCCTGTGGTGTTCAATCAGCAGGCACACCTCATCTCCTTTTTTTTACTGACAGATCTCCCTAATATTAAGGCCCACATAATTTCCCAGTTTGCAAGCATAACATTTTTAAATCCACTGGAACACAAAATACTTTAAGCAGCAACAGATGAAAACATATGTATATATTAATCACTTCATCTTGTTAAAACCCTTTCACGTTAACCATCCATAATGTGAAAATTCCCAGTTATTGAACAGCACTGGGCAGCACTACAAAATCAGGCAGGAGAGAAAACATCTGGCCAAGCACAACAGGAACTATAGGGGAACTCAGCTGGAGAAATTGCTGTGCAGGATGAGACATTCCCACCTACCTCAGCCCACGTGTCTTTTTCAGTGACAGAGGTGGGAGCAGCATCCCAAAAGGTGGCACTGAGGCGCCCCTACTTAAACATTCCAGTGAATCTTTAATGGCTGTTCTCCCTTTACTGAATCTTTAATGCCAGTATGTATAGCATAAACCAGAGAGCAGGAGCAAAGCTGTGAGGCTACTCTAATCTTTGCTGCACGTGAGTTTTTTCAATACGCACCAAAAAAATAAGAGTTTATGTTCTAATATTGTACTTAAATTTCTATCTAGAGGAGAGAAAAACAAACGCACTTACAAAACAAACTGGATACTCAATTGTTTTATTATAATACACTGTTACAGCACCATTTTACTCTGAATGTGATACCAACTGAAAAATTCACTGCCTGGCATTGCAAAGGGGAAGTGGGAGATCCTTTTATTGGTTCTGCAATTCCTTAGGGATTTATTCACTGTGTGAAGGACTTGCTTTGAAATGGGATCGCTCTTTTCCTCAGAGGTCCTGGTGGGAATAGTAAGGCTCTTTTTATAGAATTGCAGGATGAATTCCCAGGAGTGTTAGAGAGAGCTCAGAAAATGCAGTAGGGTTCTTAAAATACACATATAGCAAGATTCTATACAGCAATTCATTGTACATTCATACGCACAAACATGGGAATGTGGAAAATAATAAAGAATGTCAAATGCAAAAAGGAGGGAAATGCAAAAATTAGTATTTTCTATTAGTGTTACTTAGTTTAAGCTCACTATTTATTTCATAGAAATGTTCTGTATTTTAAATCCAGCATGTTCTTCCAAACCATGTTATATTGAGATGTATGAGAGCCAGCCACCCAGGTTACTGATAGCATTGCTGGACTTGGCACTATGACTTCCATTTGGAAACATTTATTCTATCATGACTGCTCAGACAGAATGGAAAGACATTATCTGACATGAAGAAATATATCTACATTTGATGCTCAATAAATTTGAAGGAATAGGGTTTCTCTTCATGGTTCATCGCCTTTATCTGGGAGGTTGATTTTCCTACATGCAGTTTTATTTGTTCAGCAGTTTAGGACGAAAGAAACATGCTAAACCATCACTAGAGAAAGATTGTACACAGTCCCTGAAAGGCGACTCCTGTCAGATGCTCTGTCCCAGAGCAGGAATGAAGTCTGCACAATGATTTGCTTTTGAGTCTCACTGCATACAGCAAGTCTTCTTTGATAATTTTACCGGTACCAAACTACATGCTTTGAAATAATTTCCAAAACCCACATGTTTCTGATGAGCAATCAAAAAAGTTTATTAATGTATTAATAAACTCGGCTGACAATGCTCCCATCTTCCTACAACCATCCCTACATATTGCACAGGGAGAGTGTTTTGAGATCACGTAAACATCCCTGGGCTTTTTTCAGCTAAAACACCACTAGTTCCCTACTTGTTTCCACCTTTCTACCCCTCAGCTTACTTGCCTTCCCCACTATCAGTTACTATCAGCTTGGCTGCTTTGAAGTTCTGCACTCAAAAGCCTGGAGACATGAACTACATATATATGCTATCAATAAAATTAAATTCTACCTTTTTGACCATTATTTATCAAGTTCTCTCCATTATGCTAACATAAACTCCCTGCTAATCTTGCTGTGGGTTTTTTTCCCCAATCTTTTACAATCTCTGGATTTGTTTGGTCATGCCTCTCTTCTTGATTGCAAAAATAATATATATGTGTGTGTATTTATATATGTATATATAAATCCAATTTATTTGCCCATGTTTTGCAGTCCAAATCTCATTATTAAAAAGACACAAATCTCTATTCATACTGAGACTAGAAAAAAAAAATCCAAACCAACTAAACATAGAAGAAAAAATAAAAAATAAAATATAAAATAAACATAAAAGAAAAAATAAGCTGAAATATACCAGTAGGCCAAACTATGATTTGAAAATTTCACCTTAAAAATTAGAACTATTTATAGACAAAATAAATGATGTTAATTTCAGACTCTGAAGAAAATGACTGTGATACATGTTATGTGTATTTCACACACTGAAAAAATATTGCTTTTCTCCATGGCACCCTCAGGACAGTTCAGCGATGGATTTCAATGGACATCAACAATGCACTCATGTTGTTGGCTAGCACAGCTCTGAAAGATTTGGTGCTTTTTTCCACAATTTATAAACTCTAACACTGTAGTCCAGGCTGTTAAGCTTCATGTGTGAGTGATCCACTCCATTAGGTCCACTGAGATATCTCAGTTTCAACCAACTTGAAAATTATACTTTCTTGCTTTTGTTGACATAGTAATTGACCTTGAGAGGCATCTTTTATACCCTGAGCACAGAACAGATGAGCATAATGATACTTTTTTCACGCACTGCAAATGTATGTGTGCCCCGAAGAACTCTCAGGTGGCTCTGAACCTTAGCAAGTGTACATTTCTTGAAGTCCACATCAAATCCCCTATTTGTTAAGGACAACCTTTGTGTCTCTGGTGTCATCCATTCCTGTTTAAAATGGAAAAGCTTGAACAAAGTCAGAGATTTTTCTTTTTCTGTAAGAAGGGAGAACAATTTCCCTGGTGTCCTGTCTTATTAGCAAGTGTTGAAACTCTGCATTAAGCCACAGAGGCTCTGCTGTTACAGTGGGGCAGACATTTTTTAACAAAGCAGGAGTAATGCCCTCAGCAGGGCAGCTGAGGGTCTTGGGAGAAATCCTGTGGGTTAGAAAGTTTAAGGTGCTAGTGAATGCAGTAAGGATGCCGCAGCGCCTCCAGGTCAGCTCTAAGGAATGATATTTGTATGTGTAATAAGCAGGATGAGTCAAAACTGACTGGTCTTATTCAACCTACTCAAGTCCTACTCTACTTCCCACTCAGCTCACGTGAAGTTGGTCACCCACCTCCTTGTCAGTCTTAAAAGCTCTATTAGGCAACCCGAGTTCTGCATTTAGGTATTCTTTGATTTACTAGTTGCCCACCTGCATTCTCAAAGTCAAAGGTTGGAACATGCATCTGCGATGTGACAGACCGGAGTATGATCCCTCATCAGCTTTGCTGCACCTCCTTTCCTGAGCATGGGCTTCTACTATGCCATGTAGATGCTGCAGTCAAAGGCACACACAGCAAAAACTATAGTGTGAATGGATGTTGTTTGGGTATTCCTTAGGGTACATTAAAATTTCAGTCACATGTACGGTTGGGGAATTTCTAATTTCACATTTTTAAGATCTCTTTTAATGTGATTATTATAACTCTTCCTCTCCCCAGGTGGCATTGCATGTACTGCTCTGTTCTCAGCAAAAATATTTTTTTTTCCTCCTTCTTTGTAAATACATATCTCAACCTGACACATACTCTGAGAAGGAGAACTGCCTTTTTATTATCCAGCCTCCAAAACAATGTGATTTCTCCTTCTTCTTATTAATGAAACTTGGAAATGAAGACTTAAGAGATGATATGGGAAAATAACATAAAAGAAGAATTGAATAGCAAGAGATTTAAGATTTTGTCTTGTATAGCTCGTATATTACACAATAAATTCTATTTGTATATCCAGAGCACTACACTGAATGACACAAAAAAAATCTGCAGCTTGAAATATACTTGGAAAGGCAAGAAGATTTCACTTTGTAAATTTAGTGTTCTGATTACAGTGCATAGTAGCCTCATTTAACTCACTTTTAATTACCATTTTGAAGTCTCTGCCCTTTATTTTTAGTGTGAGTGGTGAGCCTGCTTTAGAAGAAGCTGAGCACCAGCTTTATTCTTTCCCTTATGCCTTTATATATCTAAATTGAGAATTAATTCTATGTCCATTCTGCTGCTTCTTTTGACTGATTCATAACTGATATAATTAAGCAATAATAGATGGCAGAAAAATACCTGTGGGTATCAACATCATACCACAAATAGCAGGATAAGATATTAAATTTTAACCACCCAAGAATTGCTGCAATTGTCCAGAGATAGTTTGAATTTCCTGTGCTATTATTAAGAAGCAGAATCTAACAGATATCAAAAAAATTAGGAAGACTAGAAGGTTTGTGCCATATACTTTCACAATGGGTAGAGATGGCTGGGTCAATACTTTTATGGGAGGCAATGTGTGGTCTGCTTTTCGCTTGTGCCCAGCTTAGCCTCTCAGAAATTCCTCCTGAAATCCTCCACTTCCACCTTCTCTGAGAAGCAGAGAAACTAGAAAGCCTCAAACTGAGCAGATAAGGCTGAAGGCATCCACAAATTCAGGTGCTAAACTCTGACCATCTACTTCAGCCAGAGCATTAATGATGAGAAGTAAACAGCGTCACAGGACACAGCGCTTCGGTTAACCTTTCATTAAAGGTTCACCCCACTCTTCCCTCATTGTCCCCAACAGCGGGTTTGCAGATTCATCACTAGACAACACTAAGACTGCCATGGGCACAGAGTCCTGGCTCACAGCCGAGGGACTATGAACTATTCATCCATAAATTATTTGCAGCTGTGTAGAGAAAACTAGCAGGGCTTGGATCCAAAACCAAAGACAATAGGAGGCATGTCTGTGCAGAACAGGAGCTCCACATGCACCTGTGGACTGCCAGGCTTGTATTTCTGTGGGCTATTACCACACGGGAGGGAGGGTAGGACTGCTGCCCAGGGGCACCAGGAGTCCCCACAGGCAGAGGGCAGGCAGGCTTGTGTGTGGAGAAACAGGAGCATTCCTGCCTGTGATGGGTTGCCAGGCAATAACACAACCTTACAAAAATGAAATCAGGTGAGAAAACTTCCTTTTGGCCAACTCATGGTGACAGCAAGCTCAGAGTGATTTGGCTTACGAAATGGAAGAGGTGAGTGGGCAAGAGAGGCTTGGGGCATGTGGCCTGACTCCCATTATTTGTAGGAGAGAAGATACTAGTTTCAATTCATGAACTGCTCTCATTTTCAGACCACAACCATTGAGCAAGCCTAAAACATACCACTGTACAAGTAACTACAGAGAGCAGGCATTTGTCACTGGTCATTTATTTTCTGACTAACTAAAACACAGCAACAGCAGAGAAGCACAGGCACCAAGTCTTCTCAGACCAAAATTTTATCACATTTATGCTCATACAAAACCTTTACTCCTCCCCTTTGCTTCAGTTTCTCCTGGAAGCAGCTCCTTTTCACAAATACCTCCCTACTTCTAGTTTAGCATTACATCAGGTTTTTTATTGCCTTTTAAACATATCTACTGTTGTTTCTAAAGCCCAAATTATCCAAGGTCCTGAGATTCAAGGCCGATATGCATTGCCACTGTTCAGAAAAAGCTTCAAAAAATGCCTGCTGTATTTATTTCCATGGTTGTGCTGTACAGGTGTGCAATGGAAAGGGACCCACTCCCCCACCCGGCAGTCTTCACTGCATCTACAGCAGCTTTGACACTTGACAGCCTCATCTACTCGTCGAGACAGTTGGATTTTCTTTTTTCAAAAGAAAAATTTTGCAATAGCACAGAAGATGGCATTTGTCAACACCAAGATAAAATATCCTGATGATGAGCCAGATTGTGCTCAGGCATTCATACTAGCCAGAAGAAAAGAAATGGGGGGGAAAAAAACCCCCAACAAACCACTCAAGAGACTTTCTTTTTCAGGACCTCACAGCCAAAGCAACCTACAGTAGTCACCACTGCAGAAATGCCTGCTGTAGGCCCAGGTTTGGGGGAGGGCTCTGACTTCTATTGAAATTTAAAAAATAAACAGCAAATACCATTTAACCACTAAACATGAGAAGTACAATTTTCAGTGTAGGGGGAAAACATTGTATGTTCATTCAAATTTAGAAAGCAAAACTCATTTTTTCTCAAATACAATAGGAGTTGGCCAAATATACTTGAATGAGGACTACCAAGCTGATAATTTGCAACACATGGACCAAAAACAGGCTAGCACAGATTGAAGGAAACCCTGAGCAGCTGTAGGCAAGCTAAAATTTGTTGCAGCTGAATCCTGAAAACACATTTGCCATCCTTCCATATTACATACGAATTAACACTATATACATGCCAAAATACATGCAATGCATGATGTTTTGTATTTGGCAATTTGGGCACAATTATCCCAGCACATAAAGTAAAGCCAGTAAGGGAAAAGAAAGAAGAAGGAAAAAAGGTGGTCCTGGTTGTTTTTGGTCCACCAACATTCTCAACACGGTTAGCAGGAGAGAAAAAGAAAGGGAAAATCTGGGGGAAAGAAGAATGGGAAGAAGCCTCACAAAGGTGTCATGGTGTCCTCACACTATTTTATCAAGGCATCCTGCAAAAAGTTCTGCTTCCAGCAGCAGCACAGCCCTACTTAGGGAGCTACAAGTTAGCTGATTGCACTCTACCAGCACCCAACAGAAGATGTTACGTACAGTGTAAAAAACTCAAAAGTGAAGCCAAGGCGAACCAGGAAAGGAACACCCTGAGTTTCTGAAGGGGATTAATCCTAACTGAATGGACACATTGGTCCTGAGAATCATAGCAGGCTGTCACTAGACACACCAAAAGCTATAATATTTGTAGGTGTATTGCCCTTGGCAGGTACCATCAGTCAAGTAAACAACAACAGATACAAATAAACCACAGGTGACAGCACAGCCATCAGGCACTGAGGACATCCCTAGCAGAACTCTTGCTGTGCCACCACATGTTAGGGCTCTGTGGTTTCCTCACTGTGGTACAGCAGCTGAACCTTTCTCTCAAGACTGTACTGTGAACAATGCACAGTGCTGGCTTAATGAACAGGAGAACTGCATGAACTGTGCTTCTGTCCTGCCCTGTCCTCCTACCTAAATAACTGCTCAGTCAAGCTGCCATGCTCTTTGCTCTCACAGTGCTTCAGAGGTCAGCTAAGTTCAGGCTAGTGATGCCTGCTCTGTTCTTAATCCAATCCACACAAAAGCTACAGTATATTTGTGACTAAACTCTTCACTTTGCTTCTGGTGTCTTTATGTTGCTCTGATGGTGACCAGGAACCATCTCAGCTGCACATCTCTGTTGGAGCACTCCTTAAGAACAGATGATTTCTCTGCTCAGTGCTACTCCACTGGCTCTTGACCTCTGCCTCTGTCCCCATCAGTGTCAATATAGTCTGTTCAAACCCACTGGCTCTCCACTCCTTTGTGTTGTTATCACATCGCTGTCACTTCATTAATGCTGAAAGACTTTGTCCAAGTTTTCATAAACAAAAGCCAGGGGACAATCATCAGTTACAGATCAAATAATAGAGAGCATAAATGGAGTTATTCATCCAGCAACAGTGGAGAAGCATCAGATTACGCTAACAGAGAATTTGGTTCTTCATATGAAATTTTCTCATAACTGTAACACATCTGTCCATATTTTAATAGGCTTTGATTTGGACCCTCATTGCATAGTATAAACAGACAGCACTGTAATCTGCAATCTCCTTACAGTTCAAATCCTAATTTTCCAGACACAAAAGATTAATTTCACAGAAGTCAGAGAAATGTTCTTTCTGAGTACTTCTGTCTCGTACTTTATTTTTTTTGGTTGTTATTCAAACAGCCATTTCATCTACCCTAATATCTACAATGCCTTTACAAAATGAAGAAGAGGACTACAAAAAGTGATTAAAATAGCCAAGTAAGAAGGCATTTAAAAGGAAACCCAGAAGCCATCAGGCAATGCACATTTGGAAAGACAATGTAAATAGTTGCATTTTTACTACCCAAGAGGGGGTCTTTTCCCACCCCTCTCAGATTCCTGACATGTGGGCTTTTCTGTTAGGTCCCATTTTCACAGCTCAGCAAGCACCTTCCACTTGTGCTCTCTCTGGCCTTACTCCTGCTAGTGCAGTGCACACTGCGGCCCTACCTTACATCTGCCCTTCTCAGGTTCGCCAGTGGCTGAGGCAGATGGAATAAAAAATGATGATGATTGGACTGCTGCCTTGTTGAAATGATGAATGGGTTATTATTAAGAAAAGCATATTGGTTTGGCTTTTTTAATGATGAAAACTTACTTCATCTTACTTAGTAAGAGAAAATATGGCTGTGGTAGACACAAGAAATGGAAAGGAGGTGCAGAATGCATGCAGTAACTGCTGCTTACACCTGGAGGCAGCAGGAAAATTCGTGTACATAACAAATTTAGCATCCAGCACCATTAAGTTTTTTCATCCTAGCTAACTGCAGTCAAAAGCAATGTACAGACAACTGCAGATGCTTCAAGTACAGGCTTCAGATAGAAAAGATAGCAACAAAGTGAAGTTGTGCAGACTCTGAAAACAATTTATCCAAGAGCTATTGATAACTGAGTTCTTCTTGCAGCACTGTGGCTGTTTTTCTGTCGGAGGAATGGAAGGATTTTACCTTTGATCTTAAGCAGAGCTTTAAAAAAAATTCAATTCACAACCATTGTAACTTTTAAAAATTGTTTCCATCAGATAATCAACTGTGCAGCTAGTATCATCAAATATTTTTCCTTCTTATAAATAAATACTTACTGTGTTGCTATTGCAATATCCAATCTGATGATAGCCAAAGGGATTATAAAGAACTCAAAAGAAATCCATCATTTACTATAAAATCCTCTTTTTTTTGTTATTAATCCTTTAATACAAAGACAAAGAAAGAAAATAAACTGGGTCTTATCTCCTCTGCTTCCAGAAGCAAAGCATACCTTCAAGCCCATCTTACCCAGCCTGGATGAAGAGGCACTTCCCCAAAGCACCCACCACATCCCCACTCCATCAAGAAGAAATTCTCCCATAGATTATCTGTGATCAGATGAATGAGATGCGTACAGACAAGAGAAACAGATGTGGGTAATCTTCTTTAGAGCATTCTCTGTCTTGAGAAAATAGATTCTTAACTATATATTACAGCCCAGGGAAATAACACTTCTAAAGCAATAGTCAGTTTGGGCTCCATTTTTTCCACTCCTGTCAGAAAGGAAGGCCATGTACATTGGGGTGGTTGAAAAACGGATTTGCAGGAACAGTGTGAAAGGGTCAGAAATGTTTAGTAGCTTGGTAGATAAAGCAGTATTTTGAAAGCTGAAATATTTGGACAAGTCTCATCATGGAGAGTAACAAAAGCATTAAATTTCTAAAATAAAACTATCTAGCAGATTATTCCAATAGAATTAATGTACTGTTTTGTGACACATGAAGCTAAATTTTTGACAAACTTATTATTCGCTCTCTCTTCAGTGTTAGGCAGCTCTGATTCGCATGCTTAAGAATCCTGAGTCTTCAGACCAGAATCAATGGGATTCGAAGGCTTCATCCAGTATCTACAAGCTGTACATGTGTGCTAATACGCAGGAAAGGAAAATGAATAAGCATGTGGTTGATTTTCCATGCTGCTAGGAGGGGACTTTGACTCCCAGTTCTCTAGGGCAAAATCCTAGAGTTTCCAGTACTTCCATAAGAGGATTTTCTTGACCTATTGTCATTAATGAGAAATAATTTAGAAACTGAAGATTTCTAGGGTCAATCCTGCTCAGACCGCTACAATGGAAGGATTATCACTGACTTCAGTAAGAGCAAAATTAAGTCTTCCATTGATAAAAGTGTATTTATTCTACGGTAAACTTTTTCTTTCAAATTTCTATGTTTATCTAGAACATTCACATACTTTATTTTTTTTTAATGAAAAACCTTCCAACAACAAAAGAGTTCTCAGTATTAATAAGATATGACCTGTCCTTTGCTATGAAAATGCAACACAGCATACCCACAGCACAGCAGATATGTGTGCATATGTATGCATGCACGTTTTTGCTGCTCAAAATGAGCACACAAGGTCCCTACATAAATAAGCACATTGTGACACCCATCCAGATTATTTCACTGGGCAAGAACCAAAACATCAACTGGAAACAGACTTTCACTTGTAGCTAATAGTGACTCCTCAAATTTCTTACTTGCATCACTATCCTTTTCGGTGTCTTCTTGGTCAAGAGTGCTGATACAGGACTGCTCAGTTATTCACCTTTGCCATTTTACATGCTGATTTTGTTTCTTGTATGTGAAAAAAATAGCAAAATGTGGCATTGCACTGGCTTTTGTGGCCAGACTCAGGCCAGACTCTGTAACACGCCTGTTTGATACCCAGTGCATTTCAGTTCAAGGAAGGACAGAGATAAGCATGTGCTGCTGCTGTGACCGAGATTCTGGGTTTAAATGCCTGGACGTTTATCCCCTGTCAGTTAAAACACCTACAACTTCTTTGGCTCATCAGCAGCTCCTGCCACCAGGAACACTGACAATACCCACTCTTCTCTGTACATGCCTGAACTAGATTATCCCTTTTTTTTTTCCCCTACACCAGAATCTTGCATTTGGGTGACTGAGTGCTCATGAGCAAAAGACAACAGCAGCTTGCGATGCTCTGAGCTGCCTTAAAACTTGAGGCCCCCTGCCCCACTCAGGAGAACAGAGAAGGAGAGGAACAGATAGGCTCCCAGCTCCAAAGATTCCGCAAAAGGCAGCCTTCAGTCCTTCCTCACTGACACCCAGCTCAGTTGGGGGGCTGCTGGACATCTGTAATTCTGCCCACTGTGCACTAGATGCCACTGCACGGATTGTTTTTAGCAGCCAAAGAGCCATTGCCTTTCCTCTGGCAGCCACACTCTTCCTATTAAGAGGCTACTGATTACCACTGGCTTGGAAGTTCAACACACTTAGTCTAGCAAAACTCCCAGCACTCAGGACAGGGCTACCTTTGTTTTTCTGGTGGCAAACTGGGGTACAGAGACTACGGCATGATTTAGCCATGGGTTGGGTATGCAAGGCTGACAGTGCATGGACTGCAGCAGCATTCACCTGCACTCACCACCAGACTGAAGTCCCAGTGAGCAGATTTCTGCCTCTCTCTCTCTGCCACTGTCGAAGCCAGGTACAGATAGGAGATTAACAAGGAGGCAGGGTGGAGAAGATGAAGCATAAGGGTCACAGTAGTGGCACCGGCAATGTAACCAGCTAATCGCAAATAGATTCCACACTGCATAGAGGTTCCCACGGCCAATCTCGGTTTCTCAACCTCCTATTGCCTGCTAGAGCTCCTAGACATCTTCCCAGGAACCACCTCCACAGGTCTCACAACCAGGTATCCTCTTGCCTCTGGGCACATCTCCACGTTCCTTCAATGGCAAAACTTTCTGGTGATGAGGAAGGAGAGGCATCAGGAGAGATTTCCTAGGAAGGCTGGAAAAACTGCTTCACTCAAGGTTTTTTAGAGGGAGTTAAAAGCAGCAGAAGATGATGTCCCCAGATTGTGACACACCCCACAACCCTACCTCCTCACTCTTCCCCTTTTTCCCCCCCTTCCAATTTCAAAGCAGCTGTATGGTCTGGGATAAGGAAGAGCTACTGCAACTGCTAGTGGCTCCACAAGGCAGCTGAGGTGTTGGGAACCACTGCAGTACACGATCTCTTTCAGCCTTACTTTCCTTTGACTCCGAGAAGGGATAAACAGGTCATGGAGGGACATCAGTTGTTCCTCCTCCACAGATTTCCTGACAGGACACCATCTGACCCAGATACAGCAGCTTCTCACAGATGCCACACAGCAATCCCAGATGCCTTCCACACTCTCCCTCCCACCTGCCACATTGGACTTTTACATGAACGTACTCTGGAAAGATATACTAAGCCTTGTGCCTCTCCTTGTCCTATGCCTGACACAGTCAGTGATAGAGCATGTTCACCACCTGCTAAAGTTTGTGCAACATCTAATTAATAAACTGTCATGTAGCTCACTGGAAACAGCTGTTTACAGCTGCCGTGACAGGGTGCCACCAGTATTTTGAGGGCACCTCCTGCAGCAAGAATGGGTGATCCCTGGCTGAAGGGGGTACAGCTTCACAAATGTTAAACCCTGCCTTCTACTTTCCCCCTCCCAAGACAATCTAAACTCTTGGTTTGGGGACAGGCCAGAAAACACGACTGTGCGTTTCCTCAGTGCCAAGAAATACAGCAGCAGTCTAGCATCAGCTGTGAGCATTTGCACACCTGCAAGGCTTTTTTGTATTTGCTCTGCCAGCTGAGTTCATTTGCAAATTCTGTTTCTATGGCACATTTTACTGTCTTTCAGGGGGTGAGCAAATGAAATTAAGGACTCTGACAGAAGCAGGTTTCATCTCTAGGCTAAGCTGTATGAAATAGGAAACAACCAAATTCTAAATTGAGGTCTTCCTCGAGGTCTAAATCAATTAACCATAAGGTCTGTCAAACTTAGAGTGATGTTAAAATAGATTCAGCAATGATAAGGTAAGTACTTGAGTCAGCCATTTCTTGCCCAAACAGTGAGTTTTTAAGATGTACTTTTATGGTCACAGTAATCTGCAATTCTGTTTTTGTTCTTTTTTATTTCTGCTCAACAGCTGAAAAGTCTTGATTTTGTTCACTGTGTGAATTTTAAAGTTTACCCTCTCTTGGGCAGCCACTGGGCAGGTCTCCATAGTGGAAAGAGAAAGGTTCCCAAAGGCTGAGGGAACAGTTTAACACAGCCATCCATGTTAGCCTAGGCTTGGGCAGCCACAAGACCCAGGACTGTGCTGCAGGTGGGTGAAGGAGCTTCACTGCTAATCGGACCCGGTCCAGCAGCCCCTCCTTACACTGCCCATAGTTCTTCAATCTGGTGTAATCAGTCACTCCTGCCACTGCATTGCCCTCACCACTGCATTTCCCCACAGATCCTGCACGTATCTTCTTCCCATGGGGCCTCCAGAACTTCCCCCTTCCCTCCTGAGCCCACTGGAGCCAGCAGCCATGTGCTGGAGCCAAGCTGGCTGTGTCGGGACATGTGCTCGTCCAGCCCAGCAGTGAGAAGAGCCACGACAGGTGCAGCTGCAGGACCACCGAGTTGCAACTTTCAGCCCACACTAGCCTAGACTGTGCAACAACTTCCATTAGTGCTATATAGAATCCCAGAATTATTTAGGTTGCAAAGGACCTTTAAGATCATTGAGTCCAACTTTAAGTCAGCACCGCCAAGTCCACCACTAAACCATGTACCCAAGCTCCACACCTACACGTTTTTTAAATATCTTCAGAGAGGTACACTTCCCTGGGCAGCCTTTTCCAATGCTTGACAAGTCTTTCCATGAAGAAATATTTCCTAATATCCAAACTTAACCTTCCCTGGTTCCCTGAATCGCCTTTCAGGCAGCTGTACAGAGTGATAACGTTCTACTTTTCTTCAGGCTTAACAACCCCAGCTCCCTCAGCTGCTTCTAAGACCAATGCTCCAGACCCCTCATTAGCTTTGCTGCCCTTTTTTGGGCACTCTCAGTGTCTTCCTTGTAGCAAGGGGCCAAAACCTCCACATTGTCACAACAAGATTTATATTTGCACTCTGGAATAACTACTGTGTAATTGGTAATTTTTTTATGATTAATAGCAAAGCTTTTACCTGGGCGATATTTGTTTATTTTATGAATTAGCATATTTTGCATAGCTAATGTCAAGCATTGCTCTCGCAGGTTTACCAGCTATCACTTGCTGCCAGGTAAATAATTCTGTAAATGAGATTTATATAAACTCTCCCACATCGTGAGCCTACGCATGCAAGTGTCACTCCATGAAAGCCCTCTCTTGCTCTTTGCTTGTAGGTAAACTGTGTGTGCACACCCATCTGACATGCAGGCCATAAACAGCCCTTGCTGCTGAACAGGGAATTGTGGAAAAAAATACAAACCAGCCTGCGGGAATGCATGTAGTATTTTGTAAATCTGTTGAAGAAAGAAGGCAAAGAAAACTGGGAAAGCCTGTAGGCAAATATTCTTAAATGAAACAGAGCGAGAGAGACTAGTTACTAGAACAATAAGGCTTTTCTTTTTCATCAGTATTTCTAACACCAGCATCCAAATTATGAATTTTACCACCCAAAACCAAAGTGACACATTTAGTGGGTCATTGCTTTGAGCCCTCTTGTAAAATCTACAATTCCAAACACAAACCACTCTCATCTTGCATTCCAGAGCCCAAAATCGATTCAATCCAAGACTTCCAACGGCAGTATACCAGTGCTGCTCTAAATATCTGACATGATTCAGTGTCTTCTATAGTGCAACCAGCTCTTACAGAAGTTTTACTCTGTGTTTTACTGCACAGCAATGCTTTTAGTCAATGTATCTCATCCAAGTTCTGGAAACGGCACATCAGCCACACTTGAAAAAAACACTACAAAGGCCAGCTGGTAGGTTTTGCATAAACCTTTGGTTACCGGTTGTAATGCATTTTAGGCATGGAAATTATTTGGAGCCCAGGCCAAACAGAATAGCCTCCCAACTTCTTCTCAACCACCATTTCAACCACAGAGCAAGCATCAGAGAATGCTTCAAGCACTTCCGTGTTATTTCAAACCTGGCTCAGCTCAATTAGGACCAGAAAGCCAGTATCAGTCAACCAGAAGACATATAGCACGAACTTCAATAGCTCCCTCCAGCAGGTCTCTGGTTTATCGTACTTTGGTTTCTTCACATTCTGTATTCCAGCAAGTGCATGGAAATGACCATACATGAATCCATATGGACATATAGGCTTGGGATCACCTTCTAATATTTGTGTTTAGATTCTTGTCCTGGTTCCGGACAGGGCAGGATTAATTTTTGCAGTAGACAGGAGCAGGCATGGCCATGTTACTCTCTATCACCTCATGTCATTGCCTGAGGCAGGGGAGACTCTCTTTGGGGAAGGGAGTACCTCAAAGAAGAAGGGGTTCCTCTCAGTCGAGTAAGCATGGTGGAGGGACCCGGCTGGACCAAACATGAGTGTGACTCAGAAGAAAAGCAAAGTCCTCTCAGATGAGACATTTGTGGTGGCCAGATCACAGGGCAATGTAATACTACTTTTCAAAAACACTTCTGAAAAAGAGACCAATTTTCTAAGCTACAGCCTGCAATGCCCACAGTTTCAACAAGACTTTTGAGGTACTGCAAGAACAGTTTTGACAATTCCATCACTCACTGTAATTTTATTCGCTGATTGATCCATTTAGAGTCTGGAGCTCTTTCTCTAAGGACTGGCTGTACTGTGGTCTTCTCTTTTTTAATATCTCTATAGATATCTCTTGCTTTTTTTTTCCTGTCATGATTTAAGTGAACACACCTGAAGAACAAGCCTCCTAGGCTGCTGACCATGAAGAGGGCTTTTGCATAACCATTTCACTTAAAAGAAAGGAAAGACAAGGACTGACAACATAAAAAAAACCAACCAAAAAACAAACAAAAACCCAGCATACCAAACAGAAAACCTGACACCTGATGACATCAGTGAAATCCAGCTGAGAGCTGTAAAAATCCTAGATGTCATCTGTCAGTGCTCTTTTGAACTCAGGGCAATGCAGACCTGTATTATTAAAATGTGCCTGTTTTATTCATATAGGCCAAAAGTGAACTAGAAGTCATCTTTCCAAATAAGACTTACATAGGAGTACATTCAGGCAGACAAAAGAACAATTAAATTCCACCAAAATGATATACATTGTGGAACTATTTCACTTCTGCCCTGTGAAATGCAACACGGCTCTCTTGTTCTGGCTAAATATGCTGTGCAAAGAAGAAATGCATGTCTGTATGGAGGCCCCAGTTCACCATGATATGCTAGTACATACTTGAAGAGATTATATTATTACATTAGAAAATCTTCTAATTAGACGTCAGAGGCTTCATGCAACCCAGCAAATAAAGAAATGAATATGTGTTATAAATGTGCATGCACACACACAAACACCTATACTCTATTAGTAGGTGTTTGCCTGCCAATGCTCTTTGCACACCTAATTACAGCATTAGTCACCCTAACATTTTCATTACTCTTTCTAATGCATACTGGGCTGCAGTCATCTAAGTCATACAGCTCCTACAGGAAAAATGTGTTTTATGGGACCACTGCCTCCAGTGTACAGTTTAATAATGTTAAAAAGATATCAATGTAAAATTAATGACTAAATTTTTCATGAAGGGAGCATTACATTCCCACCTAATTGTGGTTTAAGAAGTTATTTCTCTATTATTACCATAGTGCTGAAACTAATGCTCAGTAGCCCATTGTATGATCCAATGGAGAATCCAAATGACTCTCGGTGCTAATGACAAATATCCTCAGAGAATAAATATCTTCTGGACACTGTGCCAGTTCTAATCTGACTGACTGCATTTTGCAGTCTAGTCATTTCAGCTAGTGCAATGAAATCTTTTCTGGTGGTGTTTGAAAAAAAACCCGATCAAATAAGACTTCAGTTACTTTTCTGCGTCAAAGGAAATATTTTCAGGCTCTGTAACTTCAAGTCACTACAAAGTGGAAGCTTCCTAGCTGGTGCTGGGCTTCAACGTCAACATACCTGGCATCAAAAACCCAGCACATTTACCCTCGTGCAACTGCACAAGCAGTCAAGAGCAGCATGCTGCCATGAACCATGGCTGGCTTCGCTGCAGCTCTCCCTTCCCCTAAAGGGCAGAGCAGTCTGTTCCCAGCACAATACAGAAAAGGCAGAATGGCCTAAGCAAGAAAACAGTGTTTTGACTTCTTCTGAAATGCACATGGCAAACGTTTTACATTTCTTCTGCGTTTAATCTAATGAACTTGAAGGTATTTCAGATATCCACATTATCTATGTTCTGTCATGCATAACCCAACAGTGAATATTTGTTATATAAACAGTGAAATATTTTGCTTTTTGTTCTCTTGCCTCCCATTGCCTCCATAAAGTGCAGGAAGAGCTGACCCAACAGTCTGAAGAAACAAGTCTTGCATCTCTCAAAAAGAGGCACAGCTTGGAAATCATGTGCACAACTTCCCCCACACAGTCAAACCAGGGTGCTTCTGGTCCGGAGTGATGCAGATACCCCCTTTTCACCTCCCCATCTTTTCCCAGGAAAGCGGTTTCCAACCTCCTTAGCCACTGCAGTTTCAGTTCCTCCACACATCCTTACCTATCTCTTATTTTTACTGCTCATTCCTATATGTCTTAAAATCTACCCTTCCCCGCCTCCACTGCTCACATAGCATATGCTCCCATTTATGCCTCTTTCCAAATGTGATTTCTGTGATCATTTGCCTTTCTAATTCCCACATCTTACCTACATTATTCATAAAAATAGATTTTCTTCATAGACATCTTACTTGCCTTTTGTTTTGTTCACATTACCTCCCCGTTCTTCACCGGTCACAGTCCTCATCTTAAAATACTCTTCCTAAAATATTAAATATATCTTCTAAACACTCTTTTTTCCACCAAGGCTTTTTTGCTCTCTGCCATACAGAGAGGGATGCTGCCTTACAGCTTTGTTCTGCACGTTTGCCCTGCTGCAATCAGTGTCAAGTTACTTTAAGCCACTGTTTTCTCCTAGAACTGCTCAACCTCCACCTTTCCTAATGACCGCAAAGTCCCAGGTGACTGGCAGATCAGTCATCCTGTTCTAGCTTCTCTAGGTCTAGTACAAGAAAAAGAAATGCAGAAAAGAGCTGTTCCTACACATGAATTCGCAAATATTTACCACCTACTTTACCATGTACAAAGCCTGTGATTTCCCACTTATATTTGTAAAAAACCCAAATGTTTTTCAGGACAACACAACAAATATTTCCTCCAAATTTGCATTGTGTATGATGACTTAGAGATGCTTTTGACCAGAGTGACACCTCCCACTCTTTTTGTTAAATATTTGCTTTTACGTGACTCATTTTAATTCAGCACATTTCCCCACATTGATATTTACACTTTTTCCATCACTGTCTTAATCACAATAATTTATTCCAAAGGTTTGGCCCAACTTAACATTTTCTGTGATCCAGTCTCGCAAAAATACAGAAAACCTTTACCCAATGGGCTGCACAAGGAGGTGGTGGAGTCACCGTCCCTGGAGGTGTTTAAGAAAAGACTGGATGTGGCACTTAGTGCCATGGTCTAGTTGACAAGGTGGTGTTAGGCCACAGGTTGGACTCGATAATCTCAAAGGTCTTTTCAACCAAGTTAATTCTGTGATTCTGTGATGTTTTTTCCAAATAAGCAGAACTGTACCCATTAATAGCTACCCATTCATAGAAGAGTTTATGTACTGGTGTCATTAGGAACCAAACAGAATGCTTATAACTGAATAAAATGAGCTGATTTATTTTATCAAAGTGCCAGAGTTACCATCAGCATCCTTAAACTGGCAAAGAGATGCACATCATAACCATGTTCTGGAAAAGCTGATGCAAAGAGCAAAAAAATATTTTCCCTCCAATTTAAGCTGAACTCTTTCCATTGACTTGACTGTACTGGGCTGGACTGTACAGCTCCCTGGAGGCCAGTAGAGGCTGAAGAAAGAAGGTGTCTATCATGGCTGAAATGTACAGTTTGAAACCTGGGGAAGGGAATGGGCAGTGATGTTTTACTGAGTGTACAGTCCCATGCAACAAATGGGCTGAAGTCTTGCTTCATATTTTTCACTTTTCAAAATTAACATTTTTATATCAGGATTCCCAAGGCACTGGGATTGTTCATTTTTAAAAATTATATTATAAACACAAAAATATTTTTGTGGCCAATTCAGGATGCTTCAGCCAGGCTGTAAAACAAAGGGTGCCCTGAGCTATTCCTTTGTCTAACAGATCATGTGCTTTGTGTAGGATGCTTCTTCACAGTAGGGAGCACGTAGCCCAGATCCCTTTTAATTCTTCTTGACTAAACCCAAAGACAGCCCTTCTTCTGTGACAGAGCCACAGGAAGCAGAAATCTTTGCAGAACACAAGTGATAATGATCTAGCAGCTTAGTTAGTGGTAGAGATGTCAAACTGCAACCTACTCTCCAAATGTCCCTCTGCCACTTTCCATAAGCATGCCTCTAATAAAATCAAAGACTTTTAAGTCCCATCAGAGCACTTGGAAAGGTGGCAAAAACTAGCAAACCATGAAAGATTGCCCACAAACTTTATGGGATCCACAGGACAAACAGCAACTGTAAGATGATAGTCAAAATATCAATAAGGAATAAGGACAAGGATTTCCCCTGTAAATCAGATATACACACAGCCAGCCTGGTCTGAGTTCTGACCTAAGGGTCAAGTTTTTGGGAGTGGTTTAGGACCATAACACAGTTCTTCCACTGAGACAGAAGAACAAACTCTAAAGTGATCAATGTTCCCACACTACCTACCGCAATGTTACTTAACTGCTGAGGACTTAAGGACTTAAATAAAGCGGAATAAAAAAGCCTCTGAACTTCTGACAGACTCGTGCCCATGGATGCTGGAAACAGCTTAGCCATGGACCTTAAATCAAGCAAAATGAGAAAACAAAAAATTAATGAAAACCAGAGATGACACCTCTTCTACACCTCTTCAACACCTCTTCTATCCACAGGGGAAGCAACTAAAAGATGTTAAAGGGTGTTTACTGACACTATGAAGCAGCTCTGAATTTTAAAAAAATACACTTTTTTTTTAAAATTCCCCCCAAATCTTAAACTTTCAAGAGTTCCACTTATGTTCAGGATATTTCAGACAATTCAAAACATTTCCTACATTTTCCATCTCTCCTTGCAGATATTTCCTATCCAGTCCTCAGAGCAGTGCAATAGGAAACCAGCACAGGCATATCCCCTGACAGAATAAAAAATATTTTCTGCCAAATCAGTTAGCAGCAGCCCTGGTGAGATTAGTTTTTCTCCATCTTATACCATACAATCTCTGCTCCTAGAAGGTCAGACAGCAACTGCAAATTTTCTTTGCCAGATCTCCTAGCAAGCCTCCACCAGCAATGCCTGTCTGATCCGAAAGGGTACCACAATTAATCAGAACAAAAGTATATCAGGCCAGCTGACAGCAAGGCAGGAAGAAAGAGTAATGTCCCAACCATGAAATAACACAGCAACAAATTTTATGTATAGTTTCATTTGTTACAGTCCCTTTTCTTGCTGACATTTAGACCTTTTTCTCAGCTTAATTTCTTATAACATGAGAATATGTCTTGAAATTTCAAGGTCAAGTGCTGTGCTGTCTACATATATTCCTTGCACTGGGTTCAACTTACAAAAGTTCTCTACTGAAAAATGTAATTACATCAATACAAGTTATCCCCTTTTTTGCATGCTGAAGTATATAACCCATTCTTTTAGTGGCATAGCTAAACTCACACGAAGGCAACAAAAAGATTTTAATCGCATCCATATTATATATTACTGCCGTGAACTTAATTTTGTAATCACAATGTAAAAGAATAAATTGCAACTTCTTTTTTTAAACCAGAACTGTTTACATTGTTAGACAAAACCTCTCAAAGCAGTTAACTATATGGGAAAGAACTGGATTATTAGCTTGAAAAAAATACTTCCAAACAAAACTTGTGTACAGTATCTTCTCTTCCCTAGTTATTAGAAACATGGGAAAGGGAGGCGCTGGGTGGACACTGTTTCTAGATGTGGCTGGTCTCCTGTGCTGCACAGCCAAGGAAAAAATGAGCTTCAGAGAAGTGACCTGGAAGAAAATCATCCTTAGGCTTCCTGTTTCTAAGGGCCAAATAACGCCAAATTTCCTGTCAGGGGTAAAGTCTGCTGGGCTCTGACACAGTTTTGTTCAAGGCCAGCCCCACAGCCAGACCCCTCTGGGAACAGAGACCTTACATTTGAAAAACACATATCCTGATGGGATGCTAGGGCACTTACAAGGTACCAAACACAACTTACTATCCAGGGGAAGTTTTTCTGAAGTTTTCCTTTCCTGCAAATAATATCTTTGATATTTTATTTGTGCACGTCTTCATGCTGAAGTAATTTTCCTGTAGAACTGTGCCTGTTCACTCCTTGGTGATTTTTTTTTTAAATCTCAAGTTAATTGACTGCCAATTAACTGAAGTTATATAGAAAAACAAATCAGAACTCTCCCCAAACATTTGTAATGGACTGCAAATATTTGTAAGTCTGGCTTAATCTGATCCCTAAGGTAAACTAGAAACGTCTGTAGTATACGTTTTAAGATTGCTCTAATTCATGGTTGACAGACAGGCTTTCACTTTCTGGAGAAGCTCAGCATTGAGTTGGTTTGCCCTTTGGCTTTTTAAACTGTGAGGGTTTTTTGTAAAAACACCAGAAACAACTTCTGAAGTTCCAGCTCTGGGCCTACTCCTACACGGCTTCCACTAAATAAATTTTTCATTTAAAAAGTTCTGGAATTTAACTATAATAGATCCCATAACTACCCAAAGATAATTTTGAGGATCTTAAATACGAAAATTTTAAAAAAACAACACTGTGCACCTGAGTAGTGCAAGCTACAGGGAGCAATTTTAGCACTAACCGTAAGCCAGAATACATTATGTATATAAACAATCACAGAAGTATTTTGTAATTTGTGCTACTTGATTATATGCAACCTGTAGTAACTGATTTTGAACCCACATCCCAGTGCTTTCTACAATTATTAATGTCAAAGCATGGATATATGAAAGTTTATTACTGCAATAATCAACTTTTCTCAAGTTACAGACTAGAACTGCAAGAAATTCTTTCTCCATCCAGACATGAACAGACTCGTTTGTCAAGAAAGTAAATCTAAAAGGGTTCATACCAATTTTTGTTTTCTTTTTTTAATCAAAAGTCTCTCTCTTCAACTCTGCCTAATGTATAAAGTAGCTTTTTTTCAAGCTGAGAAACACAACTGCCTTCTTGAACACAGTAAGTGGACAGATGAATACTCAGAGTTAACTGTGACTTCCCTATGTGGGTGGGGTCCATCTTATCTTTATAATATCTGAATGTAGTAATGTAAACTTCAGTAGCTAGTTAAAGATTGCTGCTCAAGTGCTTTCCCTTTATATAGACGCACATGTATATCCCCATCCATATAAAGTAGTTGATGAGATGGATCATGAAGCAAACAGAGAAGAATTTTCAGAGAACAGATAGTTAGTTACTCACCTTTGCATATGATTGTTTCCCTGAATCTCAAGACTGTGATGCACACTTTGATTAAATGAAGATTATTTCCAGTGACTTCCAAGGTAGTAATAAAGAAATCTCTATGTTTACACTGAAGTTCACCAAAATGCAGCTATATTTAATACATTGTTTAGATTAACCTACTACTGTTGCTTTGAGCTGGTGAAGTGACAGAAACACATAACACTAAGAATAGTATAAAAAAGAATAATTAGACCAAGTTGCTTAATGGGTATAATCTAAGCATCTGGACTCCCAAATGTTTTGGTTTTAAGTTTCCCACTAATTCTAGCCTTATGCTGCTACTGATATGCTCTTACACACAATAATCAGAGGATATATTTAAAACACGCAAACTATTAGTAAAACATCCATTTCAAGCCCAATTAGTCTTCCCAACAAGAGATTATGCATTTTCCCCTCACATTTCATTTACCGTAGCCACTTGACAATCAAATCATACAAGCTCCTCAGGGCTGTTTAAGATTTACATTCATATGTAGCTTATAAATGTGTGGCCCATTTTAGCCAATAATATAGAGGAATGACTTTTCAGAGTCTCAAATATTTTCTTGCTGGCCCATCTGATTTCAACACCCCATAACCAAACTTCTCACTTTCTGACAGTCCAGGCTTTCTGTTAGCAAAGCCTTGGAGTTCCATAAAAAACAGCCCCAGCAGCTGAAGAACGCTGGTGGAATGTGCTTTCCACAAACCAAAAGAGAGATGGAGATAGGAGATGCCAAGGTTGATGATAAATATCTGCCTCTTATGATGAAATAACTGCTTGCTGTGTTGCATACGACCTTTAGGAGAACTGTAGAGAGAATCTCAGAGATGGGTGGTTGGAAGAAACAGGCATACTAAGGTGTTTAACACCTGCTGCACAGGGGCTTTTTAATCCTTCAACACATCCTGGAAGATTTAGGCTATGTGTTTTGGGACCATGGCTTTGATGAAGCCGGTGCTTTGATAGTCTCTGGAGTCTTCAGGGTAACATCCACAAGGCTGACAAGATCCCAGAATTTATATTCAAGTTCTTCCCTTTTGGCAGCATAGACAATAATGACAGCAGTGGCTCTACCAGCATGCGCTCACACCTATTGTAGCAGCCGTGGAGCCTGAAAGCACTCGTGGGGTCCTGTGACTTCTCCTTCTCCTGACTAACAAAGCTTTTTTGGCTCTGCAGAAAAACCCATGGCAGAGAAGTTTGCTTCAAGCTCCTCCAGTATCTGGAGAGACCACAGCAGTCTCAGTCATGAGTTGTAAAGACAATACAGACATGCCATTTTTTTAAAGTGAGAACATCTGGAGATGTCCAATATAATTATGTTTTTCCCGGTGATGAAGCATAAGGTTAAGTGGTACAGCTTAACAGCTGATGTGAGCGATTCATGCAGCCAGTCAAAACCGTGCTTTCAATTGAACAATAGACAATGGGTGGGGAAGGACTTCTTAAACACCATTGTGAAACAAGTAAGATATAAAAGGTGTATTGAAGAAGCTATTGTTTGTGCAACCCCCAAATGCTCTTCTCCCAGAAGGAGTCCATACCCCCTGGAAGGGAACCTCAGCTGCTGGGTGATGTCAGGAGAGGCTCTCACATTGCCTCCCAGTCGTGGGTGCCACCCCAGCAGTAAGCACACAAGCAAGGAAGTGCCATCCACTCAGAATAAGCCACTGAAACAAAGAACAAACAGCAAGCAGCAAAATGAAGGTGCCGGCAGACCGACAACAGCTTTGTCAGGAAGGTGATGTGTGACAGTTGCTGTAGATGAGCAATTCCTATTCCTAAATCAGGGTGGAAAAATCAATTTTTGTGAACTCAGGAGGAGGAAGTCCAACACAAAATAACTTGAGGAAACCTGTAACAGATTTTTGAATGCGCATGAGCTGATGATTCAAAAGAACTAAACTCATTAAAAAAAAAGGCAGTTCATGAAAACACAAACACAGCTCCAATGAAAAAACAGGTTGTACAATCCATTACCCTAAAAAAAATAAACAGAAGGGCTGTCAGCATGTCTAAGATATCAGCAGCTTCCCTTCATTAAATCTAATTGCTGTGCACTAGTGATTCCAGGTGATGCACAGATGACAGAGCCTTCAGTCAGGCTGGAGCAGAGGTGGATTCCAGGCACCTACTTAAAGTCCCCTTTGATCATTGATAACATCAGCCTAACCCCGTACAAGCCAGGTCAAACCATACTGGTGGCAAATAAATATAATTTCTGTGTGTTCCTTGAATTTTAAGATGAAAACACCCTTCACCAGTACTTGGCCAATGGAGCAACTGCAGATGTTTTCATAGCTGCTGGTTGACAGTTCACAAATTGATCAGGTGAGTAGATGAGACAGCAATTCCTTCTGAGTCTGCAAGTATGGGGTGGGTTTGTAGACTTTGCACACTCATGTACAGATAATAAATTTACCTCTCAAATAATACTAATGAACTTAGATTAAAATACTTATCAAGAATCAACCCACACTAATGAACAACATACAGCAAGGAACTGCTTGTCTTAAATTCTGATTCTGCTCCTTTGTGCATCTGGAGAGTATTAGTTCAGGAAATTATTCTAGCACATGATTAAATCCCTCTGAAGTGAAAAGAATATAAGTGTAAGCTTAAAGTTAAGTGGATACTTATGTAGCCTTCCTAGACAAGAGAGTGCAATTGGGGCCACAATCTTTAACTGTATATTATGATTCCTTCAGTATTATAACATTTCTGAAAGGCTGATAAGCATCTATATCACATGCACTCTTTGGCTGGAGTCAAGCATAACTCATGAAAGTAATTTCGTTTCACAGTAAATTTTACTTGCAGGTCCTTCTCTAAATTAATCAAAATTAAAGTGTCAGTGCAGGTTGGTTGCACACAGAGCCCAACCTGGGGGCTCATACCCCCTGAACTGTCACAGCTTTACAGAGGGGATTCTAAGACCCAACTGTCAGCCCCTCTGAACTGGGAAATTCTGCTGTCAAAAGACCTGTGGATACCCCACTCCCAAAAAAAATGTCAACTGGATCCACACTGCAACAGCTTGTGTAGTCCCAGTTCTTCTTCCCAGAGACTGTGAATGCCTGCAAACGTTTTTCTGTAATCTACCCTTTCTTCACTCTAGTTTTTAATCACTGCTACCTCACCAATGGCACATATCTCTTCTAGTCTCTGTTTTAGAAAGATGATTTCCATTCTCTTTCACCCCAACCTCGTAACATCTCAGAATCAATGATCTTGCTCAGAACAACAGTATCCTGCAAGACCTGCATTTGTGCATATATGTATACACACACACACCCACACACATATAACACCCCCCCCCGCCAAAAAAAAAAACCAAAATCACACAAGAACCAGAAGATGCCACTCAAATGGATCAGTGCTATTCTTGTATCTGCCTTTTGCACAGCAAGATGATTAATTTCTATTTGTGGAATCAAAGCAACTGGCTGCTTAACAAAGAAACTCAGTACATGAAGGGAAGAGGAAACCATACAAGTATTAGTCCTTGAACTCAGCTTGTTGCTGTGACCAGCCAAGAGGAATGGAGGGATGTTTCTAGGTCTACCCAGTGGTCACCAAGATACGCTCCACTGTTATTCAGCTTGGAGGGAGCAGGATTTCCAAGCATGGTATGGCTTTCAGGCCAGCAGGAACAGGGATGCTTTCCCAAGATGGCATACTGACCACTGGTGGGTTCACAAGAAAAAACACCTTTCTTGAGCATCTGACCTAACCCTTACTTCTTTGGCTGAAGCTATTTAATGACCAAAGAAAACAAAGAAAGATGAGAAAAGAACATGCTCTCCCACCATTCATCTTACTCAGGAGTTACTATCAGACTTAACTAACAAGCATCACCAGCTCCAAACATTAACTTCTGTATCTTCCAGCAAGAGCTTTTAGCTGCTCATAAAATGGAGGCAGAGTACAGGTTACTTGTAAAGAACACCTCCCTTAGGCACCCCTTCTCACCTCCAGGCAGGTCTTGGACCAGACCCAAGAGCAGGACTAGTTTGGGGCTGCTCTTTTATGCTGCAGTCATGCATGAATAGAGGCCAGATACAAAGGCGGCATTGTATCAGCTTTGTTGCGGAGGTTGTAGCCTCGCTTTCCTCCTCCAAATCATCCTCCCGAGGCAGGCAGCTAGCGTAGGAACACTGTGATACGGATGGAGTATTTTTAAAGTTACAAAAATAATTCCTGTGAAGAGTAAGAAATTGCCTTTGAATCTCAACAGAGCAACAGACAGGCAGAAGCCGGATGGAGGACATGTAGATCAGAGACAGAGCAGTCACGACAATGCTACTGAATATCAGAGGACCTAGACAAGGTAGAATATCTGCAGTCTGTGGGAGAAGGAGACTTTTTTTTTTTTCCTACACGAGGCTAAGAAAGTGGAAAAAAAAGCAGAGGAGTCTTGAAAATCACAGATTTCTGAGTTATATCAGCACTGAAAGCACACCAAACAAGTGCTAACTTTTTTGATGAAGTCTTCAAAGCCTGCTTATAAAGAGGCTTGAGGACAAAGAACACTGCTGTTAAATAAAAGGCAATCAAGCCTATCAGAGAGGCATACCCAAGGCATTTCATATAAACATCCCAAAAGGCATCTACTCAAAACTTAGAGATTACTTTGGAAAATTTTTGAAAAATACGACTCACACTTGAGCAGATAAATTGGAGAGCTGCAGACCATACTCTAAAGAGCTGCTAGGCTTAGATTCCCATTGCTGGCTCAAAAGCTGGTTTCAAGTTTGGTAACGTTGACAGCAACTTTCCTCGAACTGCACGTTCTGGAGTTCATCCTCCCATTATATTTTCATTGCAGTGAAATTGAATTAAAACTGATCAAACAATAGCTGAGGATTACAGAATATTTTAAGAGGATGTTCTTTCACTTTGAGCTAAAATGAAACATTGCCAAGGGCTGGCAGAAAAACAGCGAAGAAGGAACATGATTAAAAAGGAAAGCACTATTACAAAGACAAATGGCACATTCTGTACGTCAGCTATTTAAGATACTTACCGACCTTATAAAAATAATGCAGTGAGCCACTGAAATGGTGGTTTTGGGCAGGCATATGAGATTACAAAAAGGCACTGGGGCTGTTAAAGTGGGAAAACCCTTCTCCTCTAGGCAAGGAAAATTAGAGAAAGGCTTTGTACCATGCACTGCTGCCAATCCATCAGGGCAGAGAAAGAAACCATCCCAAACAGCAGCTCTCACCGAGGTGTCAGGGGCAACATGTCTTCACGCTTCACTCCCCCTCTTAATTCTCGCTGGCGTGACCCATATGCCGAGTCCCCATCTGTGCTACACATGCACGATCCTGTTTCCCCTCTACTGGATGGGAAGTGAAAAAAAACCAAGAGCTTGTCCAAAGGGCTAGAGACCTCTCTCACAGCAAAAAGTAACAAGCAGGAGCAGCTTGTTTTATTTCCCTGCTTTTTTGACAGGTTGTGAAAATTTTAAAATGTATTTAAAAGTATATAGGATTTTCCATTAATCCTTTAAAAAAGTTCATTAACACCTTGACTAACAGCTCTGCTTATGGTATTTTTTGGGGTGTGACAAATCCTAATGGCATTAAAGTATGCTTTGACCTTGTCTTTTTTTCTGTTTATTGGTATATCTAAACCTGAAAATCAGGATGCCATTTGGGTCAGGCAATAGGCCCGGTGGAAAATCGTGGAACTAGGCTTTCAGGAGAAAATTGTGCTGAGTGCACCCCGAGTGTTTCTAATGGGATGTTCAGGCAGCAGCACTAACCTGCCCCTGAGGGGGATGCCCAAGCAGGCAGTGCCACCTCAGCAACCAGCTGGGATGGATGGCAGAGAGCAGAGCTGGAATCTGCTACACCACAATCCAGCACGGCTGTACTGTAGCCAACATCTCATCACTTATTAAGATAAAGAAAACCTATTTAGCTGACATTTGCTTTGTGCGCTATTAAGCCAGACTCTGCCTTTGCCCACATTTGCCCAGTTGGCACGTATGTTAATACACAAAAGAGTACAGACAGGCACCCACACTGCAGCAGCCTTTCCTGGGGTTTCAAAAAGGAGCTGAGCCTGGCACCACCACCCCAGGTCCTGCTTTATTCCAACTGTAAATGGCTTTTGCAGCGTGCCCAACTGGCACGTCCTTTAAAGTTGCAACAGGGGGTGGGATGGGGGGTGCTGGCTTTCCTAACTGAATTAATTGGTTCTGAAGAAGCCAAATTTGCAATTCAGAGAGCCAGACTTGTGTTAAACTGCAGCCTGGACAAGAGAAGTGGGAGGCAAGCAGCCTTTCCCACACCTTCTCCAGGCACCATTCGATGCCAGGCAGAGGCACGAGGCCAGCCAGGGCGAACGCTGCTCCTGGCAGCCCAGGTGGCAGCTCAGCACCACCCAGGATGACACTTGCTGTCATACATACAGCTGTCCTTGAGCAACCAGGCTGCTGTCACCTACTCACTCGCCACCAGACCTATAAGAGCTGCCTAATAACAACCTTCTTTGCTCATTACTGCTTTAAACCAGGAATTCAGAGAAGGAGGACAGATTGAATTACTACCTCCCTGAACTAGACTGCCTTCAACTAATATTGTTAAAGCCTTATGTGAAATAATACAGGATGAATTGTGAACCTCTTTATTGGTTTCTGGGTAGACAGCTTTAAATGCTAATCGTAGCTAATTAAATTACTAACTTCATTTGCCTCTGCCAATGGGCCATGTGATAGGGTAACTTCGGAAGACAATGCTCTTGGAGGCTGTGGCTCTTATACTTTACACCGGGGCAATGTTAATCACCAGAAAATGTAATTACCTCACTGTTGCTATACTCATCTGTATGAAGTAAAATGAACTCCAGCAACAGGAAGAGATGAAATATCCAACTTCTTGAATAATGACAAGAACTGCTAATTTATCTCCTCTGAACACTGAAATCTTGGTTAGTAGGTAAAGCTTACTACACAAGAGGAATGGGATTATAACCAAACTAATATTTAATATATTTATTAAAAAGTCTGCCATTCATCTCCACAACCCAGAGAAGTATCCAGGTGAACATTTGTTGTTGCCATCTCAAGATTCCAAAAGGTCCTTGCCAAGAACAAACAGTAGCGTGGAACTCCTCTCCACAGGAAGACTTCTCACACTCCACATCATTGCGTAAAATATTTTTCACATCTCCATTCTACATCTCAACAAGCTGAGGCAGAGACATGAAATCCTTTCTCCGTAGCTTTTGATAGAAAGGCTATCAGACTCTGGGCTGATCAAGGTCTCTCATGAGATCTTGGGCCCTGTTTTTCTTGCACCTTCCTTCCACATAACAGTGCTTTCTTTCTGCTGATCAACACCATGTTCAAAGCCTGAAGGCTACTGTCACAGGCCAGCTGTGCCTGTCAGTTGCTTTCATCTCTTCCACACTAGTGGGGCTGTCACTTGAACTACAACAGCGCAGTTGAAGCACCACCACCACCACTCTGCATCAATACTGGTATGAAAATGTTTCTGGATGATGATTCTGTTGAGGTCAGGAATAGGAATCATGCACAGATCACTGGCCAAAAAGCATAATTTGAAAGCACTACGTGACTGGCTACTGAAATTCATCACTCAGTTTCCATCTCTGGCAACTACCTGCCCAGGAAAACTCCTTTTCATCGCTGCCTGGCACACTGGCTGTACCAGTTACAACAGCACAACTTAGTATTCACACAGGAGGTGGATTCAGTCCATCCATCTTTGCCAGGGCCATCAGCAGCTCCCCAAGAGTGCGTGCTTTCTCTCTTTACTTTTTGGTTGGTTGGTTGGTTTGGGTTTTTGTTTAACATAAGCATTTGTTCACACTGCTCCCCTTTCCCAAATGTGGCATTTTTCACATAGTGGTTTTTCATTTAGCTGTCCTCTCATCTTCTCCTACACACTGCTGAGCCTGGCTCCAGCTGGGCTTGCTCATTCATTCTGTCTGTCCAGTGTGCATCACAATAACTCTCACCTTCGCTGTAATCTCATAGACCGTCTACAGCCTTGCCTCTCAAACAACTGCCCACAATGTGAAACACCAAGGCCTCGAGCTCTGCAAACGAGATTAGGACCTGTCCCTTCCCACATCAACAGCAGGATTTGTGATGCTCTGACTCCATTGGTTTAAGAAAGTGATGTAGAATCCCTCTGCTCCTTTCTCCAAACCCATCCAAATCCAGCTCTTATTACAACTCTACATTACACGGCAGCCAGGAAAGGAAGTGCACACATCCAGGTAGTTCAAGATGGAGAAAACTTGTGCTGAAAACAAGACTCAGTGAATCCAGAGGAAGCAACATCCTCCGCTGGCACAGCCTGAGACTCTCACCAGTTATTGCACAGCAGTGGGGCTCTGTCATAGATTGCAAGTGATGGCCTGGCAGTGACGTTTCTGAAGGACATGAAAACATTGTCCTCTGAAAAGGAATATATATATATATATGTATATATGTGTATATTTGTATACATATATATGTGTAATCCCTAGCTTTCTCTTTGAGCCATTTTAGGAGGGCATGGAATTTCCACAATACCTTTCCTGTGGAGAGAAACAGGGAAAATGTTGAAGAGTTGTTACTTTGTAGTATCTTACTAGCCAAGAAGATAGCGAAAGAACCTCTCTCTGATAATACGTCACTACGAGGCACTTTTAATCAAGAGCAAACTAACTAAAATGTTCAGCCTGGATTAAAAAAATACTCTTTTGCCTTAAATATGCAATCAATCAAAGTGACACAATTACCTGGCTTGAATTAAAACACTTGGTGATTTGTACCTCAAACGCAGACAACTCCAGAAATACAATTATCCTGTTAATATTCAGAGCTAAAGCAAAATGCTTCTGAACACTTAATAAATCTTCAGATGGAAAATTTAACATTCAGTAACACGTTATATTGGTTTTGCTCCCAGATGTATAAGTACCAATTTGTCTCTTTGAAAAGAAAGGCAAGACTGACAGCATTTCTTAATTGAGTCGGCAGCTTTGCCAAAACACTCCACACCACTTCTTAATACAGGGTGAGGGCAGAGAGGGGGCACCTTCTTCAAGCAGAAACAGTTGTGCCAGGCCAACTTTGAACAGACAGCCTGCACCACAAAGGCCCAGGAGAAATCCCAAGGTCATCACAATCTGTTGAGGACAGAGCAGAGACTTGAAGATCCGGTGCTATTCCGTTCACATACAAAGATATTGGCCAAAGCAGAGTAAGGCACCTTGGCTTGTTTTTCAGTGATATCATCTTATCAAGTTGCAGAAGAGAGTTCCATGCATTAAGGTAATAGCAAGATACATGCTAATTGTTTAAAACGTGGTACATAGCTTTTTTCCTCCATTATTTCTTCTTGTTATGAATTACAAAATACAATAGTAACTGTTAGAAATAGTTGTAATTAGGGTAAAAGACATATTCTTGCTTTCACCATTGAATTAACCAAATGTTCTCTCCCTGTCAACTAGAAATGAAAACATAATCATGCAGGGTACTAATCAGCATTAATAGAGAGATTAACTGTACTTAAATTACTAAGCTCAATATAAATGTTAACTTCAGTTTCATGCCATGGACCATACATCACTGTCACAGGAAAACAGCCAGTTTGCAAGCTGCAGATTAGAAGATAATGAACCAAGTATTATTGTGATCAGATACAGCCCTCAGCCAGAGCTCAGCAATTTTAGATCAGCAATGGGGTTTTAATTGAAAGCATCTGAGCAAGTTCTTTTTCAAATTTCATAGATTTGGGTTGAAAAAGCCTTTGAAGATCTTCTAGTTCCAATCCCCCTGCCACGGGCAGGGACACCTTGCACTACACCAGCTTGCTCAAAGTCCCACCCAGCCTGGGTTTGAACACTTCCAGGGATAGGGCGTCTACAGCTGATCTGAGCAACATGTTTAATTTGTAAATTAAAATTGTAACACTTGACTGTAGCAGCAATCACAAGATGTCTATGTTTCTACAGCAAGACTGTACTCCTGAAGGAATAACAATCCCAAACGAGACATCGAAGTGAATTTGCCACATTTTAAAATGTTCTTCAGAGTGAAATCTTAGCAGGAAGGGCTTTGTTCACTGGGGAGTTCTCATCCA
Organism: Cnemophilus loriae; assembly: GCA_013397755.1. Taxonomy (NCBI): domain Eukaryota; kingdom Metazoa; phylum Chordata; class Aves; order Passeriformes; family Corvidae; genus Cnemophilus; species Cnemophilus loriae. Next base: position 5,216,759 of record VZTF01001716.1, read on the forward strand.
TCATCATGTTCTGCCTCTAATGAGTACACACAAATTCTGAAGCAGTGGCAGGCAGGCAAACCAAAAGGGAAAGTAGAGCATAACACACCTGTACATCACATTTGTACCAAACCATTTCTGAGTAAAAGCCAAAACCTCATTTCAACAGCTGCCAGTTCTAGAAAGTGAGAAAGGGGGTAAGTCTTGGCTGCAGATGGAAATGAATCAACTCCCTGCATCAGTCCCAGGGAGCTGGGGGCAGATATCTGCTTCATCCTGAAGGGATCAAACAAGACACTAGGCTACTTTCTCACAGGAGCAATGCTGTGACATGATTTACATCATGATGCTGTAGCTGAGAGGAAAAACTGTCTCAGTACTAGGATATAAGTCAAACCTAGTAAGTGGTAAAGAGATTTAGAAAATGTAAAGCATTTGACAAATACCCAAGTTGACAGCAAGGATGCGGGGAAGGGGAATCCCAGACTATTTGAATATCTTTTTCTCTGAGTGTACAAAAATTCTAAATATCTGACAATATGATCAACATATCCTCCTTTAGAAGATAAGAGGTTATGCACTACGCACCACAAAGTTTCATTGGACAATCTTAGTTATTTTACACACTAAAATATGACTTTGGATTAGAGTTCAGCTTTGTAATTAGTAATTTAGCTGAGCTGTAGAAAGAACATGACCTTACAGGGCTTAGATAGCAGCTTTAGAGCTGTGGCAAAGTCTTTTTGCACTAAGAATCTTTGGTGTGTTGAAATAACATTTATCATGTAAAGAGCTAAACTGATAACCTTTGCAAAGGTATAGTCTATTTAATAAGATATGTTGTAATCCAGTGCTTTTGCACACATATACTTACATAAAGTAATAATCCCCTCCAAATATAATCCAGAATTATAATAATGTAATCTTTTAATTAATGGATCTGGGATAAAAGAAATGTTTGGCAGATAGAAATGCAGGAATAGTAGCTACCCAAGTCACTCAAGTGCTAAATAAATTTAAAAGAAAACCCCAAACAGGAGATAAGAAGAGAGAAGCCAGAACCAGGGCTAAGCATGGGAGGAAAAGGTGATGGTGCTTTTGTGCGAGGCACTGCTGTGACTAGTTTTGGAATGCTGTGCATCCTTGTGCTACATATCTTAGAATCACAGCATGGTTTGGGTTGGAAGGGACCTTAAAGAAGATCTATTCCTGACCCTGTGTCATAGGCAGGGACACTTTTCACTAGACAAGGTTGCTCAAAGCCCCATCCAACCTGGCCTTGGAACACTCCCAGGGACGGGACATCCACAGCTTCTCTGGGCAATCTTTTCCAGTGCCTCACCACTGTCAGAGTCAATAATTCCTTTTTAGCATATAATCTAAATCTACATTCTTTCAGTTTAAAGCCATTACCCCTCGTCCTACCTCTACATGCCCTTGTATCAAATCCCTCTCCATCTCTCTTACAGCCCCCTTCAGGTACTGGAAGGTGCTATGAGGTCCCACCAGAGCCTTCTCTTTTCCAGGCTAAACAACCCCAACTCTCTCAGCCTGTCTCCATAGGAGAGGTGTTCCAGTCCTCTGATAATCTTTGTGGCCTCCTCTGGACTCACTCCAACAGGTCCACGTCCTTCTTATGTTGGGGGCCCCAGAGCTGGATGCAGCACTTCAGGTGGGTTCCCACAAGAGAAGAAGAGAGGGGCAGAATCGCCTCCCTTGACCTGCTGGCCATGTTTCCTTCGATGCCTTCCCGTGACCCCTTCTCCAAAGACTCAGAAAGTGCAGAAAAGGCTGTCTAATAAAAAGCCAGTAAAAAGGCTACAGATCTTGGAAGACACCTCATTGTGAAAGTGTAATTGGTTTAGTATTAAAAAAACTAATTATACTCCGCAAATGCTCTTATAAAAAGAGACTATTCCCTGGCAAAGTATTCTTTAATCAAGTTGAGAAAATGCGGAGAAAAGCCAGTTAAATTGATCCTAGCTGCTGATGCAAACAACTGAGGAAGATGCCACGTTTTCCATCTGTACTGTCATCAAGGCAAAGCTGGGCACCCTTCCGGAAGGCATGCCCATCTCCAAATCTGTGCTACCACAAAGAGAAAATGCAACCAAATTGTTTGTCATGAGTTTACAACTCATGCTCATCAGCATGACTTTATATCTTATAGCCATTCTGGATCTGGAGAACCTCTTCATCCGAACAGACACCACAGGAGAGCCTCCCTGAAGACTGGGAGCGGAGACTCCTCCTTGGCTCTCACACTTCTCATCAGCAAAAGCAAAGAGCAGCCAAGATAGAGTTAAATGAATTAATCAGACTAAGAGAAACCAAGCAGAAAACAGTAGCTTTGTAACTTTTCAAAGGCTTTTAAAACGAAAATTTCATTTTTTAGTGGCTGTGGTACGTCATCTTTTAGGATGAAAAGAGAAAGGTCAACAGTTCACAACACAAATTCCTTACAATAACTGACCAAGAACATCTAAATCCCACTCTTGGACAAATTCACAGATTCAAAATTTATCTCAAATACAAGGATCCTTCACATTTTCTGTATATTTTTATTATATCATGGGTATAGATAACCAAAGCTAGTCACAGTATGGAAAACATTTCCATACAACTTTTTAAAAATATTAAAGCAAATTTCACTCTAAACACATGAATACTTTTATTCAAAATTGTTCATAATTTTTCTTTACAGTCTCTTACAATTATTTGACTTTTTTGTAAAACTACAACCATTATTAATAATTGCAATAATTTCTATGGATAAGGAAGAAGCTGGAAATCTTAGATTTTAGCCAAAGTAGTTGTTGTTCTGCGTCAAAGATATTACAGTCTTATACTGCTGGTCTAATTGCCTTCACTCCTTTCTGTTCTGGTCTCTGCTATAATAGCTCTATGCTTCATTGACCTTCCCTTATTTTCATAAACTGTACCAGCCATTTACCTTTATTTGCTCCTCTATTGCTACATTATAACAATTCAAGAAGATTAACTGTCAAAGCACAGGCTGCCTTTGCAGAAGTCATGCTATTTTGACCTCATCTTATCATGATTTTCCAGCTGCTTGATAGCCGTATTTCCTTTTTCTTTTCCAGTTTAATCAGTTTGCCAGATCCTGAGACACGGCGCACCAGTTTATAATACCCTGGATCACCTTCAGTGCCTATAAAAAATACAAAAACCAGTCTGCTCCTTGCCAGTGCTCTACTACACATTGTTTTAATCAGAACTAACACAATTTAATTAGTCAGCAGGAATGTTCCCCGAAGTGTATTTTGCCAAATTCAGTGCAGAGGCCAGGCTGCTGCTGTTCCATGTGTCTGTAGGAAACAGTACATCAATAGTTATGGCTACAGTGCAGAAAGACAGCACGAAGAAACCAAGGCTGGTCCTGACAGAGCACACAAAACAGGAGCTAGAGCACTGGAAACAGAGCTTGGGCAGGCCTGTGGTTGACTGCACTGTGCTGTGCACAAGCCCTCAGGGGACAGCCAGGGTGATGCTGCTCTGTGTGGTCTGGAGAGTTAAAGGAGTTGTTGCTGTCATGCTTCATAATGTACTTTTCTTTAGAACTGAGCAAGGAGCATGAGCCACACATAACTATGCAGGAGTCTTTGGACAGTGGTGCTGCCACGCAAATCATGGAAACTTTAGTCTCTTATCAAAACGTAGGCAGAAAATTCCTGTACTGCTTGTCACTTTTAGAAGCTTCCAAAAATAAGCCGTGGGTATTGATGAGCTGGAGATCTACAGAAAGAAGGGCTGCCTGCCAGTCACGACTGAGCCCACCAGACACCACACGATAGCATCTGCTCAGCCCTACCTGCAAAAGGCAACGTGGTAAACCCGTCTGAGCAATTAATACTTGCTAAGCTTCTAAGAGCTTGCCACGAAAGTTAAAGGCATCTGCAAAACCAAAAGAAGCTACTAGTCTTTTCAACAATAAAAGAAAACCCCACAGGTAAAGCATAGTAGGTTAAACGAAACATTTATCCAAAGCCATTTTCTTTTCTAGTCTAGTGACAAAACAAAATATAATTCTGTAGCTGACTTGAACAATTTGTTTTCCAATTGAGTAAGTTAGCTCACAAAAGAATAAATTATTCATAGAGTATTATTTTTAAAAATTTGTGTATGTGACACCCTTGCCATGTTTCAAATCTCTAGTCCAGACCCTAGGATTACAAGACATTTTAATAACTTTAATTTTTTTTTTTCTAAATATATTCTAATAGATACCTGAATGGCGTTTGTAGAAGTCAAGCAAGCAGGTACTACTCTCTTGAGAACTCTCTCCTATCCCCAGACGTAGCTCCCACTGACAGAGGCAGTCAGACAGGAAAACTTCAGCCCACTTGGTCAGAAGTTACAGCCTAGCAGAGAAAACCAACTTCAAACTGATACCATTAGGTAATATCAATGACAATTATGAAGAACAGTGATATATATTTTAAAAAACCCACACATTTACATGATCCAATGGTTTAGTGGAATGGTTACTGAATGGCAGAAACCCACAATGTGCCCCAATGCTCTAAGCAGCTGTAAGGGATCCCTCACCTGACACACCAGTCACACAGTATTTCTACAGCCATTAGAGACTGGCATACTAGAATATCATCCAAAGATTATCATAAGGTTATGGCAAAAATATTTCTGAAAGCAGCTCTTCTTAAAGTTATCAAGTTAATAATTCTTTTATCACAAAAACCCCAAAGAATCTAAATCAACAGACAAACGTTGTTCTTTCAGGGCACATTCACAGAGGGAAGCTATAGAGGCTATGCAAAAAAGAATGAACAAATTAATATGGTTAATTAAAACTTCTCGTTTACTTTATATTCATAACTTTTAAAGATAGTCAAATTTATTCTTCCTTCACTTGTTCTTTTTTAAGACTCCAGAGTAAAATGCTGACCTCTAAGAGATGTGTCATAGCAGGTTTGTTAACCCTCCTCTTCATTAAGCCTGTGTAATGCCCGACTGATTTTAGCAGAGTGATGTGTACGACTAAACACGCAACAGCTCAGTAAAATCAAATGATGAACAAATGCACATTTACATTGTCAGGTGTCTAATATGTAAATGCATTTACTAACTGGACTCCATAATCTGCTAATAGTATGCAGTCATTAATGATGCAATCACTGGGAAAAAATAGGCCTACAAATCCATTAGATAATAGTCTGTAAAATAATTGGCTGCTTCAGAGCATTTCAAATTAATGCACTCAAACTCCTTTAAAACCTTCCAAACAAAAAAAACCACCCAAACAAAACCCAAACCTGAATCTCTGTGTGCCTAAGAGTATATACATGCAACAGCTTTATTTAATTGAAGCAATGAAGTGAAACATATTCATTCCATTAGAAAAACATACCAAATATCTTCCTCACCAGCATCTTAAGATGACTGAAAAGTCTCATTTTGAAAAGCATGGCTTTTCCAGACACTTTTTTTATCCACCACTCTGGACCATTCGTAACCTGCAAGTGTAAAGTGGTGCCATGGCAGCTATACAGACCTGGGAAGAACCTGGTGTCAAAAATGTTCAGACGGGCTGATTTGATCCTACAATTTACACATCAAATGTAAAATATCTGTATCAGTAATGGGTACAGGCTATGCCTATAAGCCTGTTTAGATGCCTTCCCACCCTGGAAAACCCTCCTTTCTATACTGTCTGACTATAAGAGAATAAAACCTCACCACGCATCCACAACAAAGCAAGGCACAGAGCAGATATTGACCTTAATTGTCAAAAAAATGGCACTAATGAGGAGAGTGAAAAGGTCACCAGTGCATTATACCCTCTCCTTGTGGCTCTCCTAATCAATCTAATGGAAATACAGTACGAACAAGTTCAGAATGTACGTTTTTTTCAAGGCAGCACCTGGAAAAGCGATATAATTTTCTCTTTTTAATTACAGCATCTGCACTGCAGACTGATAAAAGTTACAACATCAAGCATGGAACTACAGTGAACCTTGTGATTTATGTTCTCATCTGAGTACCAGAAACTGCACAAGCATGTAATTATTTGTCTGCATTGGAGAAACACAAGTCAGGGGGCAGGAGTGGAGAAAAGAAGGGGTCTTTGGGGCAGGAGTGGACATCAACCATCAGAGCCTTTCTCCTACTAAAGAAGAAACAAATTTCCTGATGGATTTGAGTGGTAGTATCTGGAACATTAAAAAAAATAAAAATCAGAATCTCCATCCTACAACTTGGATTTATCCTCCCTAGCTTATGCTAACATCTCAGAAGACTGAGAAATCTCAGTACTTTGAGAAATTCCTTTGCCACTGCTTGTATAAAAATTACTATAAAGGTGTTGTGCCCAAGAGACAGATAAAGTTATTTATTCTCATAACTTGTTTTTACTGCAAATGTTCTTGTTCTGTGCAGAGAACACATGGCTTGTTTTTTGTAGAGCTCAAGCTAATTTCTTGTACATGTTAAGAATCTGCTCCAAGGCAGGAATGCTTTCAGGTGGGCTATATGGGAAGGATGACAAAAGTCTCATGATACTGCGGACTGTTTCAAATATTAGGTTTTAAAGCACTAGTGTACTCCTGGCACTCTTTTATTGTGAGCTGGGAAAGTGCCAGTATTCATCAAAACACAGCAGGAGTCAGTTCTAAAGCCAGGTACCTGACATTTAATCTGCCAATAAAATGCTGCTGGTGCACAGTGTTTAGGGCAGCCAGGTTAGCTGATAAAGAGCCCTTTTCATCCTCTGCTGTCTGTAATTACTGCATTCCTGTCGGGAGCAAGCAGAGCAGTCCCTGTCCTGCACATGCAGCAGTGCAAACAGCACAGGGTAAATTTAGCAAAGAAAACCCAGTTTAAAAGGAATCACCTACATCAGAAAACCTATTAAGAAAAACAGGTTATTGCTACAGATCAACAAACATCTTACCTACTTAAGTGCAACTCTTCATGGCCAGTAATTCAAACCTTTAGCAAAGCAGTTGCTTAATAGCACCTGCCAGCAGACATAGAAAAGGGAATGAGAAGGCAGAAAACAGCACACAAACAATCTGGCTATGCTCCAAATGTAGCGTATGAGGAGGGTTCTGGCTCTGCTTCCCGAGATGACCACTGCACACCTTCTCCTGCTTTCTGCAGTGTACAAGGTTGGCTGCAGAAGTGAGCTTCACTGAGCCAAGACAGAGAGCAAGAGACTTAAAAATGAAAGCACAGAATATAGATAAAAAGGGGAAAAAAAAGAAAGATACAACATTCAAGAATTTCATCAGTCTTTTACAGCCCCACCCTCTAAACACAAGATAGACAGAATTAGTCTAGTGCAGCCAAGAGAAACCAAGTGTAGAATAACCATATATGTCTAACTAATTTTAGTATTTTTTGGACCACTGATTACAGAAGCTTCCAAGGACATAATGAAATGATAGCATTCAACTTATCCAGTATCACTGCTCTTTGCAAGAGGGACCCAGATATCTGCTGTTGAGCTGTGCAGTAAAACATGAGTCACTTGAGATGCTAATATGAGAGCTCAAGGAACTCTGGAGAAACTAGTCTAAAGCATTATAAGGCAGGCATTGCCTTGCATAGTGGGCAGAAATCTATGGCACAAAAACATGTGGTATGTGCCAGGAGTTAAAATCTGGTAAGCTAAAAGACCTAGTTGATCAGCAAACTAGCAAGTGTCTGTTACTCTCTTGTGAATCTTTTTAATAGAATACAATGAAAACTCATCATCCTATGCCCAGGGAAGGTACCCCCACCCACAAGGCTCACTAAGGCCATCTTCCATATTCTTTCCTATCACCCTCAAGCAAGTTTGAACTCTTGGATCAGTAAGGCGTTATGGGTTTCAGTCTTGCAAGATGTTGGCAACTAGATGTGGTAGAAGAGCTGTGCAGGCAGTATTACTCCCAGTCCTGAGAAAATCAGTTTACTAATTAACCTCTTTTACTGTCTCTCAAATTTCATTTTAAAAGCACCTAAATTCTTGTTTAGTCTAAAGAGCCAGATGTATTGAGCTCCTGGGACCTAATGCAGCTTGGCAGTCTGCAGACAACTGAAAGGCAGACTCCAGTGGAGGTAGAGACACGAATGTATCATCTACCATTTTTCATGAAAACATATATCACAACTTCACCAATTTTAAATTCAAGGAAGACTGGGCAGTAGGAGAGGGAAAAGATGACCCAAGAAGGAAGGCAGGCAAAGAAATGAATATTTTAAATCTTACAGAGAACATATACTCAAGTATCCATCCTCACATCGCATGAAAATTCTTTCTTCAATGCCCTTGCATCACTTGTCCTGCCTCTTAGCTGCCGTCCTGAGTAACAACCTGAACAGCAAATCCCTGTGTAGGCTTTCCATCAAAGCACTACACTGAAGTATTTTTTCCTCTGGTTGACAACATGAATGACAAGAACAGTAGCAAGGCTCTGAATGTATCAGTAATTTGATTCCTGAGGAGCCAGCAATCCATCACACAACTCTTTGGCTTAGCCCCCCCCAAAAGCTGCATAATCTATTTCTGTGACACCTCATGCTGAAAAGCTTAGCACAGGTTCCAACATCGCACCAGTTGTCTTTGCCAACTTCCATCATGCTTGGCATTTTATGGATGCTCCTCTGAAAGTAATCAGTCAAAAAAAAATGTGATAAATAGGTAAGGAATTTCAGTACAGTAATCAGGGCCAAAAAATTCATGTAAGTTGTACTTGTGGCCTTCAGGAAGATGTAGCTTCTCAAAAAAAGTTATTTTAAGTGCGTAGCCAGTGGGAGTCAGGAGCTTATAAGGTCATGCAGAATCTGCCACCAGCAGAATACACGCTTTTATGCAAAGAAAAATTGATACTGCCTTAGAATGCAATACTAAGAATGAAAAAATTACTTGGTAATGGATGGGCCTTGAGAATGAGAAGGCAGAGCATTCTCAATTTCTTGCCTGGAGGAGGCCAAAACTGGAAATGCTCTGCTGCTTTGAAAGAGAATGACAAATCTCACAAGGACAAGCACCATCACCTGCTCTAGTGCTCTGCTGTCCTTAAACATGAAAACTAATTCTGCAATAGGTCCACTGATAAAAAGAATACCTTGCAAAGACATTATTCAAGTCCTTTACATGCTTATTTACTTCTAGCTAGTCTACAGGAAGCACCATTATGAAGATGATAAATAAAAAGAAAAAAATTCAAAACTTAGGACAGAGGAACATCGTGAGTTGCAATCCTGTGCAACCTTAACAGTGGATACTTCCTGTTCTCAAGCATTTCACTATGGAAACTTGACATTTTCTTGATAAAGGAAAGAGTTTTTTTTACTTTCCTTGCATTCTTATACAATAGTAATGCAAATATACACTATACATAGAAATAAGTGTTTTGAGAAAGTCTTAGCAGAATCAGAATCTTGATTTCTACTTTTTTTTTTTAAATCACTATACCACTTTCCCTATTTCATAGGCAAAAAGAACATTTTATATACAAGTAGTCAAGAGGATGCTTCTAAGTTGTCACTGGAGTTCCTCCATCACGATCCCTCAGTTTTGGCACATAATCTCTATTTCCATCACAGCTTCCCTGCAGCTTGGCTGATTTTGTCAGGCATATGACAGAGACTTCATTTATGCACATTTTTATGTAAAGTGATATCTGTGTACCAATTTAAAGCATGAGGAACAGAAGCGTCCTACAACTTAACAGGTAACAGTCCCACCATCTATGCCCACCCAGACAAAAGTGGGAATTCAAAATTATCTCTCTGACATAGTGTGAGAAAGGAAGTTTTCTGTTCCAACTGATCTATTGCTAATCTGTGTCTCTTTCAATTTCATCAGAGTGACTGGAATAAAAATGTAAATCAGACTTTCACTATTACTTTCAGTAGGCATGGCATTTACAAAGCAATTTCCATTAGGGACTCCTAGTCATGTACTGATAACTTCAAAAATAAATCCATTTCAGATTTAAAATTTCCATGGTCCATTTCTTCTCAACATTGTATGCCTTATTTGAAAATCTGGAGAGAGAAACTGTACAGTTAAGAGGGTGGAGGTTTTTCAAGCCTTTAATACTTGCTAAATAAACGATAACCATATTTTCCAGCTATCAATCTTCTGACTTCTGATGCTTGGCATACTGAGGCTTTCTCCTCAAAATCAAAGCTGTTAATCTTGCTACACGTGACTGAATGAGGAGCAGGAAGCATCCAGACACATCCCCCTCTCCCTGTGCCCTGAGGCTTGCATTGCCTCCACACACCATTGCCAGCACCTGCCCTACAAGAGTGTCATGGATCCATCTTCTGGTCCCACCCTGGAAAAAGACAAATGACTGCATCAAAGACCAGCAACTGCACATTCAAAGAGTTCAAACAGTCAAATCACCTGAAATGATGTGATTACTGTCATTTTTTATCCTTAATATAAGTTAATGAAAAAGGAGTATGGTTGTATGCTATTTCTTTTTCCAGTATTCTACTTAACAAATGCAGAATTGACAACACTTGATTTTGGGGTTTTTTTGCTGATTAGGAGTTAAATAGAAAAGGAAATATTAATAGACTCCCATCAATAGTCAGAAGTGTCAGTAAACTTTTAAACAACTGTTCCACTACTGATATTAATTCAGTCTTTAGATATATATTCAGTATTTTTAGTCTTGCTTTTCTCATTAACTATACATCTTAACACTGTACTACATTTTACACAATTTAAAAATACTGTAAAATAAGACAATGTTAACACCATTGCTGGACTCTTACTTTCTGGTGTTTAGTGATCTGTCTTTTTTCCTCCATGTTACATTTACAGTTTAATATCAGTACTGCTTTGACCCTGAGCAGGTCCAGCTCCAGCACCTGTTTCTTGTAGAAACAGCCTGATTTCTTATCACTGACTGATGCTGGGCATTCCCGAGTGAATGCTCAGCCATCAGCACAATAGACCTTCAGCACAGATTGTGAGGAAATTTATGCATCTAAATTTAAATGTATGTCTTCTTGCACTGGCACTATTCTTATATAGGTGAACATATAAGGGATGAAGACCAAGGACAGGCAACCTCGCTTCACTTTTGAGGAAAATCACGAGCTGACACCTGCATTAACTACTTCTTTTAAGATTTTTTTTTCCAGTGAATGATGAAGTAAGCAATGTTTTCACAAAATCTTTAACAGAGCCATGTGGGAACCAATTTATATTTGAAATATGATTTGCTTATTATTTCAAATATATTTATGAAATTGATTTAAGAATACATTTTAAAACTAAGCTTTTGAAAACATGCCACAGCAATAGTTTGCAATCAAAAGAGTATGTCAGGCATTAAATGAGGGTTATATGAAGCAGATGCACCAATTTTAGAAGAAATACTGATAAAGTAAAGGAGTACACAGTAGTGCCAGGACAGCATGAAATGCAAATGGTTTATATTGAAAATATAGAACATAAACTATGTTTCTGAGATTGCACAAGAAAAAAAATAAGAAAGTCGACTGCATATAAGCGGCTAATGAAAAGAACAAAATGAAGCTTATTTCAGATAATGGATTCAATTTTTATAGTCATCTGGTGCCCAGCCTACAGAAGATGTGTCATTTTATTTCAAAGCCTGAAAATCTTTTCATGGAAAAGATGATTCCGGGGGGTACTGAAAAACACCTGGAAGACAAAACAGTCATTGGTCACAGCCAGCACAATTTCATGAGGTGAAGTCCTGCTTGTCAAACCTAATTTCCTTCTATGACAGGGTAACTCACTAGTTGATCTAGGTAAGCCAGTTGATGTAATCTTTTTGGACTTCAGTAAAGCTTTCGATACTGTCTCTCACAGGATCCTTCTGGACAAAATGTCAGGCACACAGCTGGATAAACACATCATGGGATGGGTGAACAAATGGCTCACAGGTCTGGCACAAAGGGTTATAGGGAATGGGGTGACATCGGACTGGTGACCTGTCACTAGTGGGGCTCCACAGGGCTCCATACTTGGCCCTGTGCTCTTCAATATCCTCATACATGACTTGGACGCAGGACCAGAAGGGAAACTAAGTAAGTGTACTGATGACACTAAACTGGGAGGAGCTGTTGACTCCCTCAAAGGAAGGGAGCCCCTGCAGAGAGACCTCGACAAATCAGAAAGATGGGCAATCACCAACTGTGTGAAATTTAAGACGGGCAAGTGCTGGATTCTACACCTGGGATGAGGCAACCCTGGTTGTGTGTATAGACCAGGGAACAAGATAAGCTTTATAATGAGATGGATTCCTGCTACCTGCAAGCAATTTTGGAAATAACATGTATCCCATTTTGAAGAGGAGAGAACAAGGAACAGCCACCAAAATGAACAAGAGAACAAGAGAACCATCATAGAAGTTGTAGAGTCCAGAGAAAAACCTTTCAATTGGCAATGCTGCCAATTAGTATAAAAAGAGCAAGTCCTCCTCAGTATCCACAGAGATCTTAAGAGCAGTTTATATCCTGAGAATGAAGTGAGGAGAGTGACAGTAAGACCAAAATGGTGTAAAAGTTCAATAAAAGTGCTCAGTATTTGACACTGGCTGTCAGTCAGGAAGAAGGAGCCTCGCCACTGCCACAAGGGCAGCAAACTCTTTGTGGAAAAGTCATCCTGTATAAAGGAGTCAGACTCTTAAGAATGCCATGGCTGCCAGCAGAACAAAAAAACCAAGAGCCCTCTTGTCATTCCTTGAAGATTTGCAACAAACATATGGACTCGCATTTGCTCACTTGTACTGCAAATCTTACTTGAATATGTAGATTGAGTGTCTCCAGATTTTTATGAAAGGCCATCATTTTAAGCCTAAGAATAAACAATCTGGGCTCTCTTCCAGAAGATTTAAATTGTTTATTTTTTGTAAGAAGGAGAACCTCCTTCAGGAGAAATTAGTCTCGGCCGCCATATCCACAGGCAAACCCTCGTGGAGGAGTTTATGCCAAGCCAAACAACTTTACCCACAACGGTTCCAGGTAATTTACTAAAGAAAATTAGATTTTTCTAGAACTATATTTAATATCTTCACTGGCTAGAAATCACCAGCATTGAGCAGAGGTTAATGAAAATCAAACCTAAACTTCAATAAAACTTGTGAATCTCTCTAAAAAAGTGCAGCCTTTCTCACCTGTGACTCAGTCTCTCCTTTCAAGGAGTTTCCTGTGGTCTCAGGCAGATAACCCACGCCCATGAACAGGGGCCAGACTCAAGTCACTGAGTTTAAACAGGACTCCTCCTTCTTTTCACATGAGCTGTTTCAGCCTGACAGGCTTGCAGCCAGCCACGCCACAGTGCTTCCTAACAAGCGGCCAGCCCTGCGAAGCACTGCATCCACGGCTGTTTGGGGCCGTCAGCAGGGGTGGTGGCTGGAACCAAACTCCTGCAATTTAAATTGATACCTGCTTCTAAATTACAATCTGCAGATCCATACGATGTGACTCATTGAATACTTGGCTAAGATATTATCAGTGTTAATGAAAACCAGGGAAGCACACAACCACAGATCTAAGAATTGTGTGAGACCCAGTTATCCTCTACACATAGGGGTGAGTAACTTGTAAGCCTACCCTTCCACTAGGCATCCTTCTTCACTCTGCCAATAAAAGTACCAGATAATAAAGCTTCTGAGAACATCTATGTTGCTTTAAGTCCCATTACCAGAAATAAATTTATTTTACTTTCAAAATCTGCATAATCTCTTTCTCTCTTTTAATTCTTTCCAGTATTGGAAAGGTACTTGACACTACAAGCTCTTAGAAATTTTGAAATACTACTCAGAAATGCTATTGCATCACGTATTTCAGTGGCAATAATTTGAATAATTTTACTAGTAGCCCAGTGAAATGCTTGAAAGCAAAGTTTTTTGGGGTTTGGATTTTGTTCATTTTTTTTTCACTTAGACTTGTCCTCTTTTTTGTTTTTGACAAAACTGCAATCTGATCAACTGTTGCTTTAAATCTTCAACCCGTGTCTCCTCCCATAACTACTGATACTCCTTGACTTTGCCTACAAAAGTATGTTGCTACCTTTCTGTATGCGAAAAAATTAGAGGAAGACCACCTTTATTAAAAGGGGCGACTATTTGCTCCTTCAGTGAAAGTAGGAAAAAAAAAAAAATCAAACCACCTTCTACAAAAACTAATAAGGAACAGCATTAACCTTATTAACACCTTGAGAAAACTTGAGGAAAGATAAAGAAAAATGTATAAAGAAGGCCTGAGGATGGTGGAGAAAAATGTATAAAGAAGGCCTGAACATTAGAAGAAAGCAACAAAAAAGTTATTTTCTTTTTCTTCTTCCTACTACTGTATAGTATCTGTATCATTAAGAGTAGTAAGTGCCTTATGATAAGAGCCCATGAATCTTGCTCACGAGACACTCCAATATACAGAAAGTAAAGAAATAATTTAATGTACTCATAGGAAAATGTGAAAAGTGACTGTGAGCCATGGCATTTTTGGGGGGAGCGATATGCTGTCTCCTTTTTTGCCAACACAGCTATTGTATGAAAACATCTACATAAACCGCAATCATATTTCCAATAAACAGTGAGAAGACAGACATCACTGGGTCGAAGAGTATAAATTAGTTTTACGCAGTCTAAGCTGTAAAGCTGAAAAGCCAAATGCTTAACATCATGTCTCCCCAAAGCGACATTTAGTTCATCGTTCCCATCTTCATTTGCTAGCTCCATATGCTGGCTCTCACTTTCCAGATTTCTCACGTTCACCACTTCACGAGCAATGCCTATAAGCGCACACTACAATCAATCCGAAGAAAAACCCCGAGTAGCTGCATTTCTGAAGCTACTTCAGCCCAAATGGGAGACTAAGTGATGGCTTTGAAACTCAGGGATGCAATAGAAAGGCAGGATGGGTGACATGAGATGGGTGGCACTGCATTCAGGGAACACAGGTCAGTGTCTACCCAGTGACAACACAGCGACTTCTTCCAAGGTACGGGGTCACCTTCCCATCCTTGCACACTACATGGTATGCAGGAGAAACCTGTCTGTGTCAGCTGCAAAGCTCACACCCGGCAAAAATACTTCCAAATCTGACAAAAAAGAAAATGTAAAACTTTTCTCCTAACTCAGATTCGTTGATTTTCAGAACTAAACAATGAAACCACAATAGTGACGGTATCTTAAAAGGTTGATTTGTCACTAGCGTCTTTATTTTATTTGGAAGCAAAAAGACACAAGGGTCTCTCCAAAGCTTTTGAGTCCATCTATGAAGTGACCTTCTGAATTTCATCGATGTTCAGTTTCATTCAGGTTCCTGAATTACCTCCAAAATTTTAAAGTGTACTCAGAAGGCAGAAAAGATTGTATCCATTTCAATATTTCGTGGTTTTTTTTCAGTTTCGTAATAAATAAACAAGACACTTACATCTTTATGTGAAATGGGAAGATCTCATCTAAAATGAATTCAAGTCTGAGATGCTACAGCCAATAAGCCTGTCTAGAAGTTGCATGAAAATTGTATCCTGGATAGTTGGGTTTGCCTCATATTGGATTGCTGCTTACGGAAGGACTCTTAGAAGCAGAGTCACCTTGCTGTGACACAACACCTACCTGCCACTTTTCATTTAAGGAAAGTGATTAGACAGAAATTTCATGCATGCAAAAGCTGCTTCAAAACTCACCACAATTTTACAAATGCTCTTTTTGCCTAATTCTAGCATGTTCTACTTTATTATTCATTGGCATCAATGCTCTTTTTAAATGTTCTATCAACTGAAAGTCCAAGCACTCAAAGGAAACTCTAATTTTGATTTGTGTATTGTGGAAGTCACCAGTTTTCATTTTCATTTCAGTCCTTTGACTTAGTGATAAAAAAAGGCATTGTTCTGCAGGAAATGGAATAAAACAAAATAAAGACTTGTTAAAAATGACAGGACTCCAAATTCTGTACCTGTAGCATACTGCAATAAAATGAAGTGATTGTAATGGCAGGGGGGACCTCACCACTAAACACACAAAGAAAAAAAAAAAGCCAACTCCATGTACGAGAAGCAAACTTTGAGAAAAATGTTTCAGATCTGTACCATAAGATTAAAGATCTGCAGTGAACCTAACTGCCATAGCAATCACATGCACCAAACTGATGTAGGCACCCCAGGCAAAGGAGGACCAGTACTGCTATTTGAGCACGGACAGCTGAACCCCAAAGGCCTGTATTCAAATGGTGTCTGCTGGGCTTCCTTATTTCCCTGGGGTACATTATCAAGGATGCTTCGGCATGTTATGCAGAATCCCCTTCCACCTCCCAGCCCTGTTAGAAAAGGGGAAAGGGCAACTAGCACTGCTGTCACAATCCAAGGAGTGCAACCATGAACCACCATGCTCCAGATCAGCGTTGTTGTTTATGTGAAAGTTTACCAAATCTGACTCAGCCTTAGACCTAGGGTAAGTACAAAACTGTTTTCTCTAAATAACTCACCCTCAGAATAATTTCTTGCCCACCTCTGCCTTTTTATTCGTTCCCTTTCATTAAATTTCTCTTTACAAGCTGTAGTTCCTGCTGTGAGAGCAAATATATCCAGTATAATAGTACACTTGGATGAGGGATGCTAGAGAGTCCTGGGGGCCCTTTGCTACAGCATCTTGCTTGAGGTATTGCTGTAGACAACCCTAAAGATTCAGGAGACTTGTTCAAACTAGTCCCAGTTGCACAAAGTAACATTATGGCTCGTGTAGTAATCAAACAGAATAGAATTCAGTTCATCAGGGATCTGAAACGCTCACCGTTTTGAAGATGTCCATGCAAACACAAGCGTAACATGCGCACTGAACACATGCCAGGGAGAAGGAAAGGTCCCCCATGGATGGTGATGGCAGAACTTGCACAGCTGCAAACCTGACAGTCACACTGGTATGAAACCAAAGCAGCAGCACACCGATCAACCAACAAAGTAAACTAAACTTTCCTTCCCCCGAAAACTTCAAGGGAGTGATGGAGCACTACTGCAACCTTGGCTGGGTCTCCTAAAAACATGAGCAGCAGCCTCCAGGCATCCAGTAATGTGCTGGCAGCAGCGTGGGCACCAGCCAAACCAGCCTGAGAGTGAGAAGCCCCTGCCTGGGCACAGGACGGAGTGTGAGGGACCACTTTCCATCCTCCCTTTCAGCCCTAACTTACCTTAGAAATGGGAGTGAAGGGCACGCAGGATATTGACAGCACAACTGAAAAGGTTCATCTAACGAGTTCATAATATTCCCATTTCCAGCCTTTTTTCCTTTTTTTTTTAAATCTGTCACAACAGCACTATCATCCTTGAGACTCTTTCGCCTTACGAACTCTACAAATTATTTTTAACACTTATTATCTACAAAAGCAAAATGATTCCTTCATGTCTATTTGCATATCCTTTTAAAGTGATAAAACCTTTCTTAACAGGCCTTCAACACACAATAAATGGAAAAGACAGTCAGACTTAAGTAGTTGCTATTACTCTTTCCTAAAGCATCTGGATCCTGTTGGTTAACAAAAAAGGCATTCCAAGAAAGGGATTTGAGGAGGAACAACAAGGAACCCCAAAACATACAAAAACACTACTGATGCTTTTCATTAGTTGAAAAATAACAGGGGTAGCACAAGATCCAATTAGCTGTTCTAAGATCCCAGCTTTATTTCCCTTGGTTCTGAGAACATTTGGCTAGATTTTTAAGGATTTTCCTACAGGAGGCAAATCTTTCATATGAATATTGGACTGCTTATATCCCCACTGAGCCTGCCAAAGTAATACAGCAAGGCATTGCAAGGTTCAATATGCCCTCCATGGCTGAGCTGAATTCCTGTTCGACAGATACTTAAAAGAGACAAACCAAGGCAATAAAATGAGAACATGTACTACCAATGCTAACAGGAGTCAGCAGATGGATTAGCTTCACAAGGTGGGACTAGAGTACAACAGCGGAAAGATGAAACATCTTGTTCTCCAGCCTCGAAAATACCTTTCAAGATGACATGACAGGAACTGTAATGGTAACTTCTCTTTTATATGTGTGTATATGCAAACACAGGAAAAGCCAAAGGAACAGGGCTTTATAGATGACCTGAAAACATTTCCAAACCTTGTGTGGGAAAACAGCCTAAAAACAAAGCAAGAAATGGGGAACTAAGGAATAACTGAATGAGACAGCAATACAGGAAAGACACAGAAAACAAAGTAGAAGTTGTTCCTCATTCTCTCAACCTTAAAAAAACCATATCTTTTCTCAAGCCTTTTAATATATCTGTATTTATTTCAAAATTATCTATATTGTATCAAAAACTATCTGTCTACATCAGCCCCATATACATATACATATACATGCCAAGTCAACAAACAGAGCTTGGTTCACTCAAATTAGCTGCTAAATTAACAAAGCAGTTCCAAAACTAGCAACTACAAGTTGCCCTCAGCAAGCAGTGCTCCCCTGGCTGGTGCTGCATCGGCGTCTCCCCACTCCTGGTGCCCAGCCTTGGCTTGGCAAGCAGCGCTGGAAGTCGAGGCGGTGGCAGCACACCCTGGTTGACCTCCCGCCCACCTCACCTTCACTTAAGTCTGCTTGTCCTCCTGGCCTGACCCCAAACCCTGCCCATACTGCCATGCCTTCTTTTCCCTCCCAAACCAACTGATATTTGTTTGGATGGCCACGCCTATATTGAGGAGTAGTTTGAAGAAAAAAGATTTACTTCTTTTACCCTACTGTAAAAATTTCCACAGCAGCTTAACTTCAACTGCAACTTCCCCATTCTAAGAGGCTGTGGCAGTAAATGAAAGGCTGCACATGCTTGTGGTCCTGTTACAGGCAGCTATACTCCACACCCTCTGGAGAGGTTTGGGCTATAAAGAAACAATTACCACCTTTTCATCATTTTGAATGACTCCCAGGATAATAAACAGAAGTCACTGCTAGAAATATCAAAATAACTTCCTTACTATTTACTGTGGGTATACATGTAGAATGGAAACTGTTCCAAGACCAGGAGGATATAAGGGCTTCTGCTGTAGAGACAAAAAGTCGAAATTCTTTTAAAAAGAGAACCCCAAACACAAAAGAAACAAATGTGAGAGAGAGATAAAGAGAAGGTCTTCCAAGAGTAATTCAGAGCAAAACCTTAACTCAAAGCATGATTTCACCTTCAACTCCATGCACCACAAGCAGGAGCTGCAGCTGGAAGGGGTGACTCTGCTCCTTCCTCTCACCCTCCTTCCTACACCCGGACCTGGTACTCTTGCAGCTGTGAAACAGCTCAGACCCCAACAGCTCACCCAGCTGAACTCTATACAGCAAGCAGTAAACAGAAATTTTTTTCTTGGGCACCTGCTTGCTCTGAAACACTCCGTAATACACAGCTGCTAGATTTACAGTCTTTTACCCAACAGAATATTTTTCTGTTAAGCGCTTAACATTTTTGTTAAGAAAATGTCAGAGAAAGATATTTAAACAACTTCTTTTGAAATGAGAAACTTGAAAACGAATCTTCTCACACAGTTTTGGTTTATGTGAATCAGCAGTTTCAGACAGAAAAAAAGCTCTGGCTGGAAAACGCCTGACGAAGTTTATTTCAATTGTGCAGCCACGCAGTTAACGGCTGCACAAATACTTTATCTGAACTGCAGCACCCAATTTGTTTCACAGTTTCTTCAACCACATGCTGAGAGGTTTGATAATTTATTACTTAAGCAAAATGCTATTGACTTTCGAGTAAGGATTAAGTGGTATTTCAGCATCCTTAGTTGCCAAGGTTACTGTTGTCTTTGCTGTCAGAACTGGAGAGCATTTGAAGTACTCTCTCCATCCCCCAAACCAATCCAAAACAAATCTTGCCAAATAAATGAAATGCATCAGTGATCCATGGATAAGCACGTGCTTCTCCGATATAGAACCACCTCTTCAGTGTTCCTTGCCCCAGCATGAACAAATCTAATTCTAATCAAGTGCTGGTGTCATGAGGCAGCAGAACTTAGTCAAGCAGTGAAGTGGAAAAAATTAGTTGTATTAACAACTAATGTACACATGAGTTTCATATAATCCTGCACAAACTAGAACTGAAAGGACACTGGAGCAGAAACAACAACACTGATGTCTGACCTGCCATATTTAAACAAAGAGAACTACTTTACTGATCCCCATACTCTATTATTATTGCATTAAGGAAGTAGAGAACAGCAAGCCAAAAAAATAGCATGAGGTAGAAAAGAGTCTCATATGACCTTTTCGTGTGCAAAGCCTTGAAAACTTCTATTAAGGTCACACAATCAATATACTATTATTGACAGTATAGTCTTGGCAGTCTTATGCTCTTTGGGTTCTCACTTAATGAGACCACAGACTAAGTCAACTTTTCCATTACTGGCTCTTTAGTACTTAGGATTTTGTATCCAAGAACACTTGCCTATATCTTAAAAATCCTAGATACTGTCTACTATCTTATATATTGCCTTGGCTGAGACGTTCTCAGTAAACAGAAACAGAAAACAGTAAACGAAAAAAAAAAAACTCAGCAAGTCAACAGCTAATGACATGCAAGGAAAATGCAGGAGAGAAGCAGCACGTTGTGCTCCTCTGCTGCCCCAGGAATGCATGAAAGCAGAGCAGCAGCCCTCCCCGTTCCCTAAACACACATCCTACTTGCACAGAGAGGGAAGTTAGCCATCAGACAAGGCTGATGAGGCTCAGAGAATCCACAGAACACAGCGTCTTCTATGCACCACATATGCAGCAATCCAAACTTGAAGAAAGAAGAGTTTCAGCAATGAAAGAAACTAAGATAAATGTGGCCATTAAGTAGCTCTCCCAGCAGCTCTATGTAACTTTTGCATGTTGTTGTCTAAGCTAATCTTCTCCATGATTGGTGCTTAAAACTGTTCTAGCATCACTTACACTGCTGTAATTAGGACTTCTTTTTCAGGTTATCATTTCTGCTCCTTCAGACTCAGCGAGATCCTCTTACATCCACTTAGTAACATGTAACTTACGCCACTTTATCTGTCAGCTCTGAATCCCGCACAGTAACTTGCCTGCTTGTGCATTTAAATTGTGCTTGGCCTTCAATTTTGTAGTGCAAGTAGCCACTTTTTCCTTGCTGTGGCTCACACGTCTCTCATTTCTTCTTAGACTACAACAGCTCCAGCAAAACAACATAAAAAGGGTTGATTTCAAGCACTTCAGGCAATGAGTACCTTCTACAGAAGAGGACTAAAATAACACCACTGGACTAGAAAAACGCCACTTCCACATTAGGGCTAACACAAAAAACCTACTGTTGATGAACGATAGAAATGTAATTAGTAGGAGTTCACAGCATTGCTTAAATCACTATTATTTAGAAAAGCCCTCTATACCTGCAGTTGGGCTTTTGACACACTCTGAATTTGAGAATTGGCAGTAACCAAAGGAGGAGTGTCCCAAAGGAGCTCACAAGCATGGTATGAAATCAGAGGGATGTCATTAGCTGATAACACACCAGGCCTCGCTGCTGCTGCGAGCTCTGGCAGCCAGCAAGGTATGTTTATGACCTGGAGCTTTGTAGCATGCTGGGAAGGGAAGAAGGGGGCAAGGGGAGCTGTGCTCCAAAGGAGTGCTGCAATTTCTGCTCCTGCTTTCCGCAGCTGTTGAAGAGATGTTGCTACACTGCCAGGCAACCCCAGTACAGGCTGGTACCATGGCAGGTGTCAAATTCCTTCTGGGCCACCTGAGAAGAACACACACGCATCTCTGAGCAGGATTGCTGTTCTTTGCATCTTTTCCAAGCTCCTGTTTTTTCTGTTTATTGCTATGATGGCCACAGATGCTGACAATCTTTCCGACAGTATTAATTAAAGGCGATAATTATAAAATCTTCAGGAAAGTTTCTGAGATAAAACTTGATGGTAAGCCACAAAGACTCTGCATCCAGAGTTAATGAAAGGTAGGAAGAAAAAAAAAAAAATAGTCTCCAGGGGTAAACAAAAGAAGATTCCAGAAATCAGTGATGTAGCCACACTCATTCTAGCATTTCATTAACCGCACACCTTTGGTAACACAAACACAAATCGTAACTCTAAGTTGTCTTTAAAACTGAGGTAAATACTAGATTTGTTTTAAGTCTTCTTGCAATTTCTCTGCTTCTGAATCTAATCTTGTCATATTCAAAATGTGCCTCATCTTTCCAATATAGTGTTTCTGAGCTGCCAATTACTCTGACATTGATTTTCCTTTTTTTTTTTTTTTCCCCTCCAAATCTAGGCTGGAATTTTACAGGCCTTTACTTGGTATAAGGAATTTTAGTTTGGTTTTTATCTTTCTGGCACATCAGCCTAGTTCTTTCACTTTACTAATTGGTCTGATTCTACTTTACATCACAGCATACATACATACATTAAAAGAAACTTGTAACTGAAAACAGAAATTTTGAGGGTTTAGTCCTTACAAAGCAGCATACAGAATAAAAACTCATGTTCTCTAAGGAATACGAGTCTGGCAGTTCCAGTACTATTTTGAATATTTTATTTCTTTTTTCTTCAGGGAGTTTATTTTCTATTCCCTTGAGACCCTGCATACAACCCCAAAAAAAAGTCTTCCCTACAACCTTCAAAATCAGAATAAAAGAAATTATGCTATTTCTTTGAGGTTTTTAACAACCTTTGATCCTATGGGTTATGCAATGTTCACATTTTACTCTGGTGGGATGTACGGAATAAGAAATATTTCTGCACTCTGCCTTTCCCCAAAGAAAGGATTTGGCACAATACAAAGGTGGAACAGCAGGACAATGGGACAGCACCCACCAGACCCTCCCCTGTTTGCCACCTGCATCAGATCACAAGGGAAAAACATTAGGTTTAGGGCAATGAGCAGTACATGTCCTTCTTTTATTAGAACTTGCTGCTTGGCTTTCCAAATGCCTTTTTAGGGATCTTGGGCAAAAGACAGTTATATGCCAAAGAGATAATGGACCAAGAGAAAGGGCATCTTACTGGAATAGGGAAACCAACATAAAACACTACTGAAACAGATAGAGGAAACTGTATGCTTATAGGATTATTGAGTTTGAAATCCTACTGGCTATCTCACTATTTCTAAATCTCCAAGCAACAATGACAGTGTCTTTTTTTTTTTTAATTTTACAACCGAGTAACTTTATACAAAATCTCCAGTTATTACAGCATTTATAATAGCCCATGAAACAGAGCACTCATACTGTTCTGGTCCTTCCTGTTCTGATAGATGGCTGGGCACTGCAGAGAACAGTGTGTCAGGAAGGCACAGTGAGTCCTCCCTGGATTTGACTGACCACACACCAAAATCCCAGGATGGGGATGCAAAGTTCTGCAGTTCAAAAAAGCTGGAGACAAAGCTGGTTTTCATTAAACTGGCATATTTCAGACATTTATGCAAGATAAATTGAAACAGTTAGGGGATTTCCAGAAAAAGCCTGCACTTCTTTACTTATGGAAGATTTAATATGAATGATTTTCTTAGCACCCTGAAAGCTCAAACTGTTGATAGGAAAGGTGGTTTTCTGAGAAACTGCACGCAAAAAGGCTAATTACATGACACCTCGCCCAATATGACCTTGAGATTCAGGAGCCATGAATCAGTTTAACACTGCCCTGTTCAGCATTTTTTTTAAAGTTCTTTCTGGGATGTCATACATGGAAAAATTGGCACCTGAACAAGCATCAAAGTCTCCCAAATTGGGGATTAGAGTGAGCTCATCCCATCATGGTAAGAACTAGTCTTTGTTCTCAGTGTGACATCTTGCATTAATAGAAGATCATTTTCTCACAATCACCACCATTCATCTGGAGTGCAACGGGGTCTGCATCGAACAACTCCTCATTGAATTGCAGAAAACAGGGAAATAACTGCCGAGTTTTCCCGGTTACGCTATTGATATTTAAGTGCCGTTCTCTGTGGGGACGTAACAGCTTAACTCCAAAGAGGCTGTGACCTATTTCCATGATTACTGCTGCACTAATGAACAAATGGTTTCTAGAAGGATATAGCCACAACACAAAACTCTGGAAAAAGGTGGGACACCCCCAGTAACAGGGTGGGTTAGACAAAAAACATAACTAAAAAAATGTGTTGCTTTAAATCTGTACTGAACAACAAAGTAGATGTTTTCGTACACAACAACAAATGAATGCTTTCATGTTGATCCTGTGTTTTAGCTCTGAATCTTCTTGGCTTTGAAGCTAGTCTAGCAGCATCTTAGGTTTGGAGGAGATGAAAGGGTAAAGATCTGAAAACATATATATTGTCCACATGCCCAGCTCTACCATGGCTGTAGAGAGTGACAAAAGAAGTCCATACTACTGTCAAATAGTTCCTTTTCACATGACAATATCTTCAGTGCTCTGTTTCACTAATGAAAGCTTAAATCATAAACAAAAATCTCGTTTTCATTGAGAATCTGGCTTTTCATCCTATTTGGCACCAGGACTTGTTGTCGGGATCAACAAGATCACAGAAGCCTATCAATGAACTTAAAATAGCACTTGAGCTCATTCAGGCTCTGAGACCCTTGTTTTACATGAAACAAGCATCCGCCTTGCTTTCTTCATGAAAGCACAGTTACATGATGCAATTCTTCATCCTTAAGAAATCATGCTCAGTCTCTCATAGCTGTGGATTGCATTTGAACAGTAATAGGTGGGACCCCAGTTCAGCCATCTATGTGAAAAGCCACTCTCTCTCTGAAGAACACGCATATGGAAAAACTCTTAGATTACTTAAAATTTGCAGGTTTAACTTGAGGGAGCAGAGGCCTCTGTGCTTCTAACCACTGGCTGGGCTAAACAGCTAACAGACAAGACACTGCTACGTGAAAGATTTGCTCAAAACAACAGAAGTGGTTCTACCTCTCTACGTGACAGAGATCAGATCTTCTCCATAGGGTCCTTAATGATCATCTGCCAGGTGAATGTCACAAAGGTGCAACCACGTCCAGCTGTGCCCTCCCTAGGGATGGGAACTCTTCATAACACATGATCTTTAAGAAGCTCATTATATCAGTTTCTTTCCTTTCCCTATAATTGCCATGTAGATTTCCAAAGCAATTTACACCCACAAAAAACTTAAAGGAAGAGAAACTAACTATTTAGATATATAACAAAAAAAGAATTTGACCTTTCTGAGTTCAGTCCTGCAGAAGTTAAGTGTCTCACCTATGATTTGCATCTGTGCATACTCTACAGTTCATGGATAAGACAGGTATCTCCCAGGGGTTATTAATCTCATGTCTTGCACAGCTGTATCCACCAGTACGGAGGAAAATCCTAGTTCTCCACAGATCTCATTAACCTGACCAGATAGTCCACTGGCACTTTAAAAGCCTTTCCTGGGGAAAGCATTACCAGGACTGCTGTGTTCCCCAAGATGCTGTGGTCCTGCTGAATCAGTACTTTCCAGAAAAAGGTAGTTTGTGAAAATATAAAACCAGCTCCCCTCACTTAGGTCTTTTTTGACAAGGAACTAAATCAGCAAACCTCTACAAATAGTTTTTTCAAGTAAAACAATTGTTAAAGGGTATTAGCAGTTCAGAGACAATTCTCTCTAGTCATGCATTTCAACCACCAGCCTGCTAATTGCTAATATTTTCTGCATCCCAAACAAAAAAGCCTCAAAAAGCAGCAGCAATCTCTTTGCAAAGTGGCCTGCAACAATTCTCAGACTGTGGATTAATACACTTACAGGTTATTCTGCACAGCTAACCAAAATGCTCCTTGGGTCATTTACAGGCTAGAAAGTTGGAGAGTTTTGAAGCAAGTCCTTAGCAACTTTCTCTCAATGATAATGGATTAATTTCAATGAAAACCAAAGAATATGCAACTTCTGTGTTAATCAGTGGATCTCTGCAGATGGCAAACCCTTGAACAAGGTGTCCCAAGAAGCTGTGGATTCTCTTGCAGACCTTTTGACCTGAACTGCACCAGGCCATGAGCCACCTGCTACAGCTTTGAAGTTAGTCTGACTTTGAGCGGGAGACTGGACTACAGACTGTCAGAGGTCCCTTTCAACATAATGTTCTAATGATCCTATAAGGTCTTCCAAAATGGATTTGTATTTTCTGATACACATTCTCCAAACAGTGTTTGTCATGGTAGATGAAGCAGCTAACATTAAATATAAAAGAACTTGCTTAAGTTAACTGCTTCGTCTTCACCTCTATTTAGACTTAAAATTTTTCATTGCTGTGGGGTGGTGGTGGTTGTATATAAAAAGGCCTTTTGATATTTGAGAATTGGAAGCTTTGAATTTTTTTAAACCCATAGAACTTCATAAATATGCAAGAAAATGTATTTCTTTGAGCTTTTCTGTTTGAGTATAACATTCAACTCAAGGATAGAGAGCTTAAATAAGTAAATATACATCTGAAAAATGTACGTATATTGTAAATTTTCTGAGATAGGTCTGTTTCGTCTGCATTTGTACTATGAAGCCCTGACTTTTCTGGACCCTACAGGAGTTATTGTAACCCAAGAGTTAAATAACATTCCAAATATTCCACCCCGCTCACACTGACGCCGACAGTTTTCAGCAAGCGTTGTGGAAGGCTTCAAGATTTCTGATTTGTAATAAGTCTATTCAGAGCTGTATATGATCTCACCTCTTTGTGCTCTTTTTCTGCAATCAAGATAAAAAGCATAGGCACATACATGTTCTATAACCTAGAATAAGTCAGTGAAGCTGAGCAGCTCAAGCTTCCTCCCCTGTTTTTTAAGTAACCAAAAATCAACAGCTAGACATTGTTCTTGGGTACTCTTTCGGGCTCCCATGTTCTGGGACGTTTTCTTGCTAAACGTCAGACAAGGGATAGACAACTACACAAGCTTTTTTAAAACACCCTTAAAAATCAGTGGTGATAAAGAGGTACTTTCAAGGAACAATTTATTAAATCTTTTTTTTTTCCCTTCCCATTTTTGGTGGGTTGACACTGGCTGTATGAAATGCATCAATCCCACAGATGTCTTCTCTGCAACGACTATATGGAACGGTCCAGATATGAGCTCAGGTGTAGGTATCTACCTCTATGCTGATCTTTCCCAACACTTCTGCTAGTCTTAAACCATGCGTTACCCCTCCCAACAGATTTTTCTAATATAAAAACTGTTTCCTCAGCTTGGAAATGTGATTAAATAAGACCTTCCAAGAGTCTGGGCTGGGACAGAAAAGTTTTGGATGATTTTGCAGTACGTTGGCATACAAGAGTACAATTTTCCATACTTATTGACACTTATTCCCATGCTGCTTGAACTTGTAATTGATTGTGCTTTCTAGAAATCATCTGCCGCACAGAAGGAAAAGAAAGAACAACTTGAAATCATAAATGGTTTGACAACACCAATGCCTCAATGTCATTGAACGGGAATCCCTTAAGCATTTTTCTGACCTAGTTTTCCTATTTCTGTTGTGAATTGCCAGACTGCAGACAACCTTTGTGACCCCGGACTCAGAATCAAGGGATAATCCCTAAATGTTACCAAAAGATTGGTGCCTCTGGGCGTCCATCTAAACATATGGAAACAGGGACAGACTTTCATGAACCATAAAAATTGAGGTATCTGAAATCACCATTTTTTTCTGAAATCTTAGACCATAGCCAGCTTACCTTCTTGGCACATTTGCACAACAAAATTTCCTCATTGTACCAAACGGAAAATGATCTTGTTTCTATTCTTGCCTCATTCATTTCCATTTACATTTGTGTGCTGTGCTACAGCAGTGCAGTACAGCTAAGAGGACCACTATAGCAAAAAAAAAACAAAAAACAAAAAACAACTCTTGCTGCTTCCTTTGACCAAACCCTTGCTCTCAAAACACCACCACTCACTGTGGGTTTGCTCAAAATCCATCAGTGGAGTCTGAAAAAAAAGTTACAGCCACTTTCAGTGCAGCACACAAACAGAAATTACACAAACAGATTACCTATGTGTTCAAAATCCTATCTTTGTGACAGAGAAATTCTCTCCTTCCATACTAGATTTAACAGCCTGGTGCAATTAAAGATTAAAAAAAGACTATGTAGCAAGAAGAAAATAATTTCCACCTTTCTTAGTTCTGTCACAGTGCCAAGGTTTGTGCCATTCATCTCTGCCTCGAAGGCATCTCTGTCAGAGCAGAGGGATGCCTTTCCCTTGTCCTTTCTGGGCCCAGTCTCCCGAGACACAGACTTCAATAAAAGCTATTGATACTCAGCAGGAATGGACTTTTGTTAACAAGTGGTGGAGAAATACAATCCTAAAACTAGTAACTTTGCTGCCAGCTAAGTGAAGGCATTAACAGACTGATTCAATATATCCAGGGGAGCTGCATTTAAAGTGCCAGTCTGCTGGGACCTCCTACCTTCCCCAAAACCCCACATTTGATCCTAATCGCCCTTCTTAGCTGCTTCTCAGATTCCTTCCTCCAGTCATTCGTAACGTAAATTCGGCAGTGAAAAAGCTACATTTCACTCCTCGCATTTCATCTGCTGTTCCCAGCAATTTCATGGATATACTGGTTTTGCTGTCACTGAAGTCTCCAGCAATTCCTTCATATTCAAGGCTTTGGCTTAGTCTCCATGCCTCTTGGCCCTTTTATGACTTTCAACAGCTCCCATTCAACACAACACCATCTACTTTCCTCCTGCTACTTCAGTGCCAGAGTCTTGTCTAATGATTCTTGGTACACTTCTCTATAAAGCACCATGACTTCTCTACTGCTTTGTCCCTTTCCTTCTCTACCCCCATTAAGTCTGGGATGAATGCTATCTGTTTTATTTATTTAGTTTCCTGTGGGAGTACATTATAAGGCTGTTCTGTTCTGTGCAAGTGGGATGCAGGAAGGGAGGGTTTCTGCCTGCCTATTCCCAGCTGCGCACACTGCAGGGGGTGGAAGTCACTAGTGGGAGTGGAAAACTTCCTTCCCCAAAAGCGGTGGGCTATGCTAACCTGGGAAAAACCTTCCAAGCCACAGGATATGCAAAAGTAAGACACATGGGAAGGATGGAGGAAGCCAGATGAGCATCCTAGACCAGCGTTCAGCCTGGCCTTCAACACTTCTAGGGATCGGGCATCTACAACTTCTCATAGCAACCTATTCCAGTGCCTCACCACCCTCACACACATCATTAGAACAGAGTAGATTATGTCCTTCTATTTAATCTGTTCCTATACAGAAGTCTGTGCTAACAGAGGTAAATGGGACCTGGTC
Source organism: Cnemophilus loriae (assembly GCA_013397755.1). Classification (NCBI taxonomy): domain Eukaryota; kingdom Metazoa; phylum Chordata; class Aves; order Passeriformes; family Corvidae; genus Cnemophilus; species Cnemophilus loriae. Next base: position 5,245,921 of record VZTF01001716.1, read on the forward strand.
ACTTTTAACATTCCCCACTCAGTATTTGGGAAGCCTCCATGTTCTCAACTTTCCTGGATCCATCAGATGGAGGCTGTATCCAAATACTGCCCTATTTCTCTCTGAAAGATTAATTCTATCCGTGGAGACCCTCTTACACAAATTTCGGTGAACACTACTCTCTCTCCTCAACTCCAAACCAATTAAGACCCTCTTCTGCCATATAAAATTTAAAAATTGTGATAATGTACATGTACCCATCTCGATCCTTCCCACTGTGCACGTTGCTCTGTAGACCTGAAGGTGGGCAGGCAGCAAGACACTTCCATTTAGGAGTCAGTGCATAGGGTGTCCAGGGATGCCCCAGTTGTGTGCACCACCATTATGATCCATGCAGATCCAGTCAATACAATCAGGGGACAATGATTCAATTAATGCTTAAGTGAACATCTAAGGCACATCCCACTTGTCACAAGCATCGCACATAGACAAGTCACTAGACATAACTGTCTAGTGTCACATTCCCTAGAATACCCCTCCCAGCTCCCAGCTGCCTGTCCAGAAGGGCATGGAACAGGTCTCCTGCAAGCCTGTACGGCACCTACCTGCCCATGAAGATGTCCCAGATCCTCCATATCACGTCTCAAATGTCATTATATGTTTAGGTAACTGAATTGAGCCTGTCCTGGTAAACAGCTGAACCACTGCTCCCACGGCTTTGCTGACCATACAGGCTGAAAGCTTTGGCCCAGTACACACTGTAACACTCAGGGTGGGTGTCTTCACCTCAGCCCACGTCACACCTGCTGCATCCAGCATGCACTGGCAGCACTTTGTGGCTGTCAAAGTAATTCAGCCAGTAACAGTAGCAAAGAACATTTGCCCTTCTTTCATGTCACTGTACAAATATTTACCTGCTAATCTAAAAATCAAGATGGACATTTTCTAAGGATCCATCCTGTACCTTGCTCATTAGATGAACAGAATGTGGAGTTTTGCCCTCAGTGGCAGCAAACTTCTGAAGCTGCCTGTAGAAAAGGAGAAATTCTTGCAAATCTAGCATGATAAATAAGTCACTTAGCTTTCTTTGCATGAATGAATTCATTATGTGCAGATGTTCAGTGCACTTCTACAATGTTTTATGGACAAAAAAGTCACATCATTATTGTGTTATCTGAACAGAAATGACTCATGGACTAATGCCATCAAGGAAATAAATCAATTAATTAAAGCTTCCTGTGTTTTTGAGTTAGAACCTCAGGTGAATCTAAAAGATACCTGCAAAATGAGCAAGAGTATACCTGAAGATTCTAAATGACTCCTGTGATGAAAAACAATTCATCAGAAAATAAAACTGAATTTTTCATCACACCACTGTCTCTATAATATGCTTTAATCTGCTTTGGCAATTTTACTACAACATCCAGAAAATCACTTTAAACTGTACCCTAATAGATCTCCTCCAAGACAAAGGAAAAAAAAACCAAAAAAAATCAGCACAAACTATTTCATTATAGCAAACAATGAAACTAAGCATCCATGGCAATCTTCTGATTTCATTTATGTCTTGGATTTAAAAAGTGACTCATGTGAGTACTTACACTGGCAGCTACTGGAAAAAAAGCTAATTATAAACTGTATCTCAATACTTTTTTTGAGTTTTATGACAAAGAGCTCCTTATTTTCAAATCTTATTGCAGCAGAGTACAAAAGCTGTCTTTCAGATACTACTTAGATCCCTGCAAGTTAGACAAAACAGTAGCTCAGAGGCATATCCATGTCATATCCAGTCCATAGCAAGGACTCAGACCACCACCACAACCATGAGCTTTCTAATTTCTTCAACAACAGACATGGTCTAAATAGCAAGATATTCCCTGGGGCAAAAAATACCTCAAACACTGCAAAAGTGGTGCTATGGCAAGGTAGCTAATGAAAAAAAAAGTGCTTTATGGCCTGTAAGACTAGTTAACCAGTAAGTTTTTTGTTAGGAGAGTCATACTTCAGGGAATGCAGCAGCACATTCTCCCACTCTCATGGCACAGTGGGAGCCAGGACAACTGGGAGTCCCCCACCAGAGCAGGGCTACCTTCCGCAGACTTTCCTTGATTAGTCTATGATGCTATTTCCTGTTGAAATACACTATTTGCAAGAGAGAGTAAGTAAGAAATACTTTTTCTGCTAACAATAGACTGAACCTGGCAAAACTGAAAACTCCAGTCAACAAATGGCATACACAAAGTAAAAAAAAAAAATTTAAAAAAAAAGCTTTAGTAAGAGTATAATGCCATATTATCACAATGGTACAGAGTTAACTTGTGTGCATCCTGTATCTGATGCTTAGGTGCCTCAGCAAAAGACAAAGAACATAAATAGAAAAATATTCCATTACAGGTATCCAGCTCTGGCTTGCAGCAGGGCATTTTGGTTTGCAATTCTTCTATTTCTTTGCTTATTTGGGCATGTGATTCATGGTAGGACTCAAAACACAGGCATGGTGATACTGCACAACAGGGTAAGGAAAGGTGCTAAGTGGACAGCCTTCAACTACAGCACAAGACAAAGAGCCAGCAAATTTACCCCCAAATCCATGAACACTGTACATGGCAAATTAGCCCTACCTACTCCCTGGCCACCCTGGTGTTGCACAAGATTCGCAGGACTTGTTCACTCTAGTGATTGCCTCCCAATTGCATGCAACAGGTACACTGCCTATCTACCAAGTACTCCAGTTAACCCAGGCTCAACCTAGGAAAGCACCAAAACAGTAATCCTACTGAAGGCAATAGATCCAATAACAATGCTTAAAATTAGGATGATGCCTAAAGGGCTTTTGGATTCCTTCCTATTAGAGCTTCCTATCATCAGCTAAAAAAAGAAAAACCCTCAAACAACTGCTAAATCAAAGCATCCAATGTGAACAGAATTCTACTACACAGTATTTTGTTTCCATAACACAAGCCATGGCTGAAAAAGATACTAATTATGGCACTAGTACAGCTGTATTAATTACAGCTGCATTAATTAGAGCAAATTTCTGTAATTTAACTAGGTTGGCACTTAAAAGTGCTTGTTCAGTTATGATACATTTCAGACCTTTGTCCATTTTTTCTCAACATGGTGGTGAACTTTTAAGTTAGTGCTGTGGGGTTTACACAGGTACGCATTCCAAGGAGCCGATGTTTCATAAATGCTATGTGTTCATCTGCCCTTGAGTTATCAAAGGAACTAATAAAACTGGATAGAGGGCAGAGCTCAACCTGTTCCACCTATTATCTGCTGCAGCCCTCAGATTCCAGGATTTTGTCTCTCCTTTTGGGCCTGCCCTGACAAATGTCAGTCTACAACATTCTGAATTGCTAAAAAATCTTTTGAACTCAAAGCGATAATTTCAACAGCCACCAAAAAATCCCAGAACTTCCCTTTACAGGTTACATGAAAAAGGGTAGGAGAAAGAAAACCTCTGGGTCAACATTTCTCAAATCCTCAGGATGTGCCAAGCTTTGAATTAGCCAATGCTCTTATTAGAAAAGCTCGGCACTGCAAGACATTTCCTATGCAAGAATGGGGTAAAGTGATCAGGAGCCAGACCTCAGCACTTAGCTCCTTATGTGCAGTCAGCATCTTTTCAAGATTTTTATGTTCCAATATATTTGCCAGATGATCCCAGTTCTAAGCAAGCAAGCAGCTAACAGGCTCCTCTTAGCAACTGGAGACTTTGGGATATACTTGAAGTATTTAAGGTCTAGTAACGCTCTATACGTTAATAAGGAACTGCATATAATATCTTCATAAATATAATTAAAATTTTAAAACCTCTGAATATATAAACAGATATGAATAACAACATATGCAATCATACTGTTTCATTACAATCAGTGTTGTACATAGGTGTATATTCTCAGATGAATTTTTAGCTAGACTACAATAACTCAAAAAGACAGAAAACTAAAGACGGTCACTTTTAAATGGCACATAGCCATAACCTCATCTAACCAGATTTTGGGAAGTTGTGATGACTAATTCCATAAGTGTCTCTGTCTACAAGAACACACATTAACAGAAAACTCTGTGCATGAGCATATTTGTATACGTGTCCACATGTGATACCCGAATTCATTTAACAGGTCTCTGCTAAAAATACATCTATACAAGAAAAAGCTAAGCAAAATTACAATCCCAGGCTTGACTGAAGAGGCAGTGAAGAGGCTAAAGCTGTAGAAATAGAATGAAAACACAGAAAATTATTTTACCTCCAAGTAAGTAAATTGCCAGCCAAGGAAAAACTCACTAATAAATATTGTTACTGATAACACTAGACAAACCTGCTTAACAAAATAATGACATAAATATAAAGTATGCTGTCTCAAGATACGTACTGGCCTGAGAAAAAATACTGGTTGTAGTGAAGTTTGAGACAAAAATTGCCTACATGTGGCACACGGCCTACATACATATCGATTAACCTCCCATAAAAAAATCCAAAAATGCATTTCCTACATGCCAGCCAAAATGCACATCACAGGACATTCAGAACAGCATCAGGGATCCAGGCAACCATTTACATGCATCTCAATAGGCATTAGGTACCCTGCTCCTTTACATTATAAACCACTTATAACGATGTACATTAACCAGTAGACAACTTCATAACACAGACATCTGTCTACTATAGCCCTGATTGTCAGCTTTAAGTACAGCACTTAATATACCACAGATGATTTGCTGTCTGAGCCACCAAGAGCAGCTGTTAACTCCTGGCATGGCAATGAAGCAACAGATATGGACATACCAACTGCTGGTCTGCTCCAGCTTAAACACAGGTAAAATTGTCATTATCTCCTGAACAGTGACCCAGAGATATTATTCACCTGTGCTACCTGATAGTTTAACACTGCTTTAGATTTGAGCTGCATTATACTTAAAAGAAGAAAAGAAAAGAACTCCCTATGCCACTAGATATAGGTAAAAACTAATCACTAGTTTATACTGTTGTAACCCATGTAAGTTATGTGACCAGGCTCCCTACCAAAATCCACTTCTGGCATCTTCTGAATTGGCAGCACAAGCCACTTGCTGCTTCTATGCTGCAAATCACAGTCAACTACCCAAAAGCCTTCAGGTCACTCCAGCTTGTCCGAAACCACACAAAACTTAAACTATTATAACACTCTTGCCCTAACGAAGCCTAAAGGTAGCGCAGTCATTACTTAAAGCACTAATGGGGCAAAATTTAATCGACTGGAATCTGTTCAGGGATAAAATCTGTGCAAAGTAGTATGATTAATGCTCTTCAAACATAATATAAATTGGAGGCCCATAACTCCAGGAGCAAAAATAACACACATTAACTGTTTGCAAAGGAGAGCTGGCTAGGTGATTTATCTTTTGTGATCAAAACAATACACCGACTTTTTGCTTTGTTATAATCATTAAGTTTCCCTCATTCAACATTCTGAACTGCCTAGTGCTAATTCTGCCCTTTCCCATGCATGTTAGTTCAGTGGCCACCTTCCCTTTTCTTACTCTTACCTTATGTTGCTATTTCTCCTGGAGTCTTGACACTGAAGGCTGTGACATCCAGCATCCACATCAAACCTTTAGCTTCATAACTTGGTTTGTCTCTGGCTATCTAACTCTCTCTTTCTCAGATGGATAGCCATCTCTACTGGTTACTCAAACTGAAATTTCTGCCCAGAATTGACAAAAATAATGAAGAGGGTTTCAAAATTCCTAGCTAGGAAATAGGAACAACCATAGTGTTAAATTTCACCTGCATTCCTCTATGGAAAAAGCACTCGGTGTTAGGGGGGTGACATTTTCTGCATCCTAAAGGAACAAATCTTTGCAAAACAAACATGGAGATTCAAGCAGAAGGGGTAGTTCCACCTAGTGGCACCACCAATGCATGCTGCACTTCCAAAATACACCTAAGATGCACCCACAGGCCTACAGAGATTAAACCCCAAAGCAGAGACTGAGAGCTGCTGCTCATGAGCAGACTCTAGCCGATCAAAACTGCCCCTAGTAAAATGAGAGCAAATGTGAGAAAAAGACCAGGCTGACTCCCGTCAGGAAAGGGTGAGGTCGGGTTGCTGTGGGTAAGGAGGGACTGCTTAAGGAGGTTTTGAGAAGCCAAAAAGAGGCGTCTCTCAGATCACTGGGTGGCCTGAGTAATAATCGCAGTACTTGGATTCTTGCTAAAAAAAAAAAAAAAAAAAAAAATCTGATCAACTGGAATTTAATTGCAAGACAAGACCAGTCAGGTTTTCCATCTCATATCCAGATCTCATACTCTAACTATGGACACATTTTCATTTATTTATCTGTGTTGCTGACACATGTTGATTGACACAGAAAAAAGAATGAACTGAATATTAGCACATGCTGTCTCTCCCCTGCAAAAGTGAGAAGAATCCAGCCCACTCCTGCTTCCTCAGAAACCCAGCAGCCAGAGCACACAATTATGGGTCAGTACAATGGAGCGTGCAAAAACTCTTTATAATCCTGTCACCGGTGAGACTCCAGAGAAATTTAATCTCAAAGCCTGAAGAACAGATAACCAGAGACAGTCAACTAACAAACAAATAATTTCTTATCAGCATCAGTGAAGTCAGTGCCTTGCATCCTAGACATTTATTACCACATCAGAAAAGGAAGAACTAGCAGATTTGGATTTTTTTTTTTTTTACTTCTGTAAATAGCACTAATTAAATGAAAATAGAAGAAAAGTTTTAAAGGATAGTGTTCTCCTTCTTTGTCTTCAGTATAAATGCCAGCAATTCATTAAGGAACATGTGCAGGGAACCAGAGCCAAAGCATTCCTACAATGGGAGTAAGTGAACAGGAGCTAAGGTCTAGTAATTATATAGGACAAGGAACCCTTTCACCTTTCCATTTTATGGACCATTTTATGACTTTGGCATTACATGGGATACTGCTAAAAGGAAAAGAGAAGTGGTTATAACTACTGCATCAACCCAAGTAATGTACACAAAACTTAATCTCTTATTTTCTCTCTGCTTATTATCCTCTGGTGACTAAAACTCTCCTGTTCAGAATTCCCCTCAGGGTGTTTGCATGGAGCTGCATTTGGAAAAAAAATCAAGCCACTACATACTGCACAGACTTCCAAGCAATACTAAGAGATCACTTTATGAACTGGAGCTTCAGCTGAAAAAATGGATAGGACATGCTGAAACCACCTAGCAACAGAAGAATTGCTGCCCTGCAGCACAGGTAGCACCAAAGCCTTCTTTCCCCAATGAGCAGCCAAAACTCTCCTAAAAAGAGTACTATGGGCCACTTCTGTTGGGTGAAAGTATTACAGACTTTTTAACCTTTTCATTCATGCCTTCATGTCTCAACATCAGATTTTAGATTACAGCAGGCAAGACAAGCCACTTCACGTTGCCTCACCAGCAGGTAATCAAACCAACTCACTGCACATGAGGTCCTAATAATTTTAATTTTTTTTTTTTTTTGCATTTTACTATTTAGTTTAGCTATACCATTTACCTTGGTAAACAAACTATGAAACATCTCCATTTTTAAAGATTTCAGTACCATGAAGAAAGGCAAGAAAGACACTGAACACAGGATTCTTCTCTGAAAACATCAAACAAAGCAAAGAAATCCTCAGATAGGTCAGAGATTAAATATATGGTACTCTCCTGACCCAGATGTTACTGGGAGGCTTTTTTTGGTCGCTCCAGAGACTACCTTCAATTGTCACAGCAAAAGCATCACCACTGAACATACTGATGACACTTGATTTTATACTGCTACATTCCTAAATAAGACCCCAAAAAGTTAGTCCTAACCAGTGCAACACCATAACTGATGGGACCAAATAAACCAAATATAGCCAGAGATGCATCACTGAAGAACTATGGATATCAAAGTAATAAATATCAGAGGAGACAACCCTTTGGTGGTTCAGACATAGCTTTCAACCACATTTCAGTAGATGACATCAAGCTTATTGTCCAAGCTGCTGTTTCACACCACACTGGATGTCTGACAATTTCATTGTTAAAAATTGCACACTGGAAAAACACAGAGCTGTAACACTAACTGTTATTAAAAGTTATTGTTATTGAAGGCATGATGTTGATTTTCACGGATGAAAATTTTATTTTGCTTGTCCCACATTTTGGAGGTTTGTTAGTTGTAGCCAAGCCCAAATCAGGAGCCAAGATGACACCAACGATCCATGCTCTGCTATGCATATTACAAGAGCAGCTCAGAATAAAGTGATGTAGTTGATGATATTTCTGCTCATTGCAGGTGGGTTGGACCAGAGGGTGCCTTTAAAGGCCCCTTCTGACCCAAACTATTCTATGAAAATGCAAGCTTGTATATTGTTAGTTTTGTTATTTAGATAGGGATTAAGTACACTAATTTATAACCTTCCAAAACTTTATGACCTGTACAAATGAACATATCCTGAATCAAGAGGCCGAAACTCAAATGAAAAGTTTCTTTGAGATATAAGAAAGCTACAAACTTTGGGAAGTTATCTTTTCTTGTCCCTTGCAGGTACCAATACTTTTAGGAAAACTAAAATACATACTGAAAGATTATTTCTCTGCAAGAACATGACCTTTGAATACAGAGTAAAATTTCCAAGTCAGAAAAGACATCGAGGTGCCTGACTCTCAGTGAAAGTCAACAGGAACTCAGTGCCAGATTGTCATTTATGTTTTATTCTAATGAAAAGCAAGAGCTTAATTATAGGCCGTCAAGGAGCATCCTCAACATTCAAACCGACTTTAATGAGGGGAGGAGGAGGACAGAGTGGTTGGGCTTTTTAGTTAAAACTGCCACCCCCAAAACAACAAAAAAAACCCCAGCAAAGCATTGTGTACAACGTAAACTAATTACTTTCATGGGAAATTTAATTATTGTGACCCCAATCGGTAACAACTGTCACTTGATCAGAGGGACTTTGCCCTCCCCAAATCAACTGAGTCCATGAACACTAAATTGAATTCTAACGGCTGCAGTGTGCAAGTGACCTCCCACTCATTAGAAGTTGTGCTATAACCAAGTGTCTGCAGTTAAGTACTGCTGTGAGAGTACCACAGTTCTACATTCACAGGAAAAAACATATTACTGAACTTGGTTTTCAACACCCACTGCCTCTCCCTGCAAGCAAGCAAGCAAAAGTGGGCAACATCAGACCTTTGTCACTCTCTTTTCTTTTTTCTGACATCCTATGAGCAAACCACAAAGCCTAAGTTCCTGCACTAACACAGAGCTGGCAGCACCAGCTCTCAACTCCAGTCAATAGGCAGGCAGGCTGCTCTAAAGTCCCCGCACCAACCAATTTGAGATGCATGAGCTCCTGGCAGCAAAATAATTATTTCCTCAGAGGTTCTTATTGTCTCCAGCACACCATGAATTCTGTTCAAGTTCAATGTCAATTTATCACTCTACATTACCAGCAGCAGCTGACATCATGGGTGCAATTGTTAAAGAAAAGGGAAATTATTTCTGCCCTCGTACATTTAGATTCCCTTCCCCCAGTAAGTGCAGGGAAGGGAGAAACCTTTGAGCAATCTGAAATCACAGAATGACTCTTTCTATAAAAGCACTGCACTTGTCCAGCAAACCTCTCTATCTACCACCACTGAATACTATCAGGTACCAGAGAGACCTGAAAGGGAATGGAGAGAGGAAATATGACCTGCAAAAGGGTAATATTTTTAGAATACAATGTAGTTTTTTCCCTTCTAATATGCAGCCCATTCTTTGGGCTCGATACAGCGAGGTGCTGAGTGTCCAGCCCCTCTTCAGCAAAGTAAGGCAATGTGTGCTACTTACACAGTCTGGCACAAAATAAAGTGCTCTGCTGAGGGAAAACCTAAGTGCCAGCACCTCACAGGATGTAGCCCACCTGCCTTCATGTCATGACCCTGATACACTGCATGATGCATGATTTTGCTTGGAAATATATATATATATATATATATATTCTTTTTTTTTTAATTAAGTGGAGTAGTAGTTGGCCTAAAGTTAATGAGATCTTCACAAAAAAACAAGATTTCTTACACAGGATGTGTTAACCTGTGTCAGTACAAAAGTATTTTACCTTCGTGTACCATCAATATTCAACTCCAAAAAGCAACTCAAAAAGCCAGTTTTCATTTCAACAGAAAACACTGAAATACGGGACTCCTTTAAAATAATTATTCTTAAAGTCAGTATTACTATATTTTTTTCCAAAGGAATCAAGCAACTTTTCAGTTGTTCAGATGAAATGAGTATCAAACCAGTGCTTTTTCATAGAGTCCAAAAATTGTGTACCTGCCCTTGAAATCTTGTAACCTGTTTGACAATATGGAAACCTTTCCAAATGGTGTAAGCATTCCCTGGCAATACAGGAGATGGAGGGGAGTTAAGAGTGACAAGACTGCATTTGAATCACCACTAAAAGGGAAAACAGCAACCCCTATTTAATTCAGTATGCTGAAACCTGCAGTGTGAATGGCACAATCCCACTGGCAAGCAGCTGAAGGCCAGTTCTTCTCCCTGGTGCCCACCGGCAGGACGAGAAGCAGTGGACACCAACTGAAACATTTTAAGACAACTTTACTGCAAGGGAGGTCAAACACTGGAATAGGTTGCCCAGAAAGGTTTTGAAGACCTGACAATATAACAGGCTTACGTACCTACCCAAAGAATTATTAAAATTTGATCAAAGGATAAAAAGTTCTCGTTACCTTTCGATACCAGATATTGTCACAAGCAGCACAGAAATTCTCTTCTGTTAGGAAATTAATCTCCATGGTTTTAGAAACTTCAAAGATGCTTCATTATTAATTGCCTAAGCTAACTTTCCATGTCTTGAAGGCATTTTTTTCTTTTTTTCATGTTCACTCTGGCCAGATTCTTAAGCAGCGGCTTTGCCTGAACACAGAAAGTTTTGATAGCCTAATAGATGCCCATCCTGACTCTGCATTTAACATTACAAGCTAAAACACTAAATCCATAAGTATTTGAATGTTTGTCACTTTGAATCCTGCATGACTCATCCTTCAAGGCAGCCTATGATAGTCCAAACTGCCAAAGTATTCCTCTGCCATCCTGAAATGCCTTCCTTTGCTGCATGTTTTCCAATTTCTGCTCCTCAGACTGGGTCGAAAAGGCAACAGCCACCACAAAGCTGTAGCACAGTACCCAACACAGTCCTGAGCAAATCCTTCTGCTTACTGAGAGGGTAGGGAATTTGCAGCACATGCCTGTATTATCAGAAGCTCTGCTCTAGTAGAAAGGGGAAGCAAACTCAGCATTTACAGGTCACTCATTCTGGCAACTGAGATATCCTTCATATGTAACCCTAACATGTGACGTTCCCTCTCCACATGAGTCTTTGCAATTAATCATTTAGATTCTCAATAACAAATTGCAAACCCAAAATGTCCTCACTGACCATCCTGCTATGCTGCTAAGGTTCACTGGCACAGTGGGAACTGCCATCCGGGCTAATGAAGTTACTGAAATGGTTGTCATTCTCTTGGTGGATCACCACTGCAAAGAGAAAATGCGCTCTGCCATGAGATTTCAAGTTAGATGGAAGCTCAGCAGCAATGATATCCAAAAAAATCACGTCCTCTTCCAGACCTGGACAACAGTACTACCATGCCAATATACCCTTTTACCAATATCCAGAAAACATAACTCCTCCTATACTCTTATCTTTGTCCTGTGCCCAGTCTCCATCTCCTCCTTCCTGTTGTTGGATCTCTCTCCTTTCCCACGCTCACTCGTATTTTCTGATTTCTAATTTTCAACAAATTATCACCCTTGAGCAGCATAGTCTGTCTCAGACTTGCCCTCATCCTCCAAAAAAAAGTTTCTTCCAGTCTTCTACATCACATCCTCTCTACATATGAAGGTGGGCAGGGAAACGTCACCCCAGGTCAGAAGCCAGCATCAAGCCAAGGGGGACAAGTGCCAGGCCCCCATCACAGGCAGAGACATCAGCCCCAACCAACACACCTTCAGAGTCATTCCAATGTACCTTCAGCCTCGTGGAAGCTCTGCCTGCTAAAAAAACACCCTTATCTTCCCATTTTTTTCCTTTTCGCAATCTGTGCTAGTTAGAGCAAACAGAGGCTGAGTTGAAGGAGTGGAGCAGGGTTCAAATAGTATGGGCATCCACTGGAAGAGTGTGATGGGGAGCTAAAGGACAGCCTTAAGGTCAGGGATTCTTAGGTACACATGGTGGCAACATAAAAGAGATATACCTGCATTTCTAAAAGTAAATGCATAATCCCTTACTATGAAGAGGGGTGCTATGTACTCACCAAAACCAGACACATAGGATTTTGCATTGCTATAGAAAAGCAAATTAATCCCTTTATCATTTTTCTTTTCAGTAGTTACATAATTAGCCATTAGTACTACAGTTTATTAAAAACAAGCAGTAAAATGACATACAGACAAAACCAGAATTCATATATGCTGTTGTAATACTTATTCTTGAAGTAGTTAGTAATGCCCTTTCTCAATTTACATGAAGAAGCTGGGAAATATCCCATTTCCCACCAAATCAAGACTTTTTCTGTATCATTTTAGTTTAGTCATAGCCAGGCCTAAAATTTGCAAAGAGATAACCATATAACAAAGCAAATTTATGTCACAGATAAGTTAATTTGTAGTTGCATGGAAGTATGCTGTTATGGAAGAATTTTATCTTGCAGATGAAAATAAAATTACAAATACATCAGCATTCTGAGTCAACAAGACCTTATGAAAAAAAAGCAAAGATAATCCAAGTATTTAGACTGAAAACTAGCTGCTTTCTGAAGGATAAAAATTGTACTTCTACTACATTAAAAAAAAATAATAAATTGATAACTTTAAAAAGTTTATTTGAAGACTTGAGGCTTGACCTAAGGGCTGTTCTTACTGTTTGTAAAGCCAAGGCAATGTAAAGGTACAAATGCAGTGCAGAGAAAAGAATCTAAATTGGATCTCCATTGAATACGGACTTTTGTCTCTATTATGTTATATATACCCACACTGCAGTTCTCCAGCTTTTTTCATCCAAATAAGCCTAAAAAAGACAGGAAGAAAAAATAAAGTATAGGATATACAATAAATTCCGATAACTGCAAGATGGAAGATGTATAAACCTGTAACCCTGCAAAATCTATTGTTTCTCCTTCTCACCACAGTCTTTGACAGAAAGTTGATGTGCATTTGAAACACGCATCGATGAAACATCTCGGTAGTAAAAGAAAAAGTCAATCCAAAGGAAACACTATGGGAACACATACTTAATAAACCATTTTCACCTCCAGGTTAAAAATAACGCCAGAGGTTCACAAGCAACTTGTATCAATGTAAAATCAGCTTTGCACTGTGGTTCATGCAACACTTTAGTGTGTATTTAGGGGGAAAAAAATCCAATTATTTCTACCAGACATTCCCTAAAACACAGTTTAAGACAGTTCTGAGATTAAAGAAACTGAAGTCTTTTCATATGCTATTGACAGGTGGTGTTTTGGTTTTGTTTTGGTTTTTTTTTTTAATGTGCAGAAAAACCCTCCAGCCAGCAAGGAATCCATGCAGCTGGAAAGGCAAGCATTCTTCTAAGCTGGATTATGCGACAGTTGGTTACACCTATTTCTAACACTTGCCTCTGAGATAAAATGCAAATACAAAATCTCCCAATTACTTATGATCATTATAGAAACCATAAAATTTTGGGCTTCAGTAGTCTATTGGCTTGGAGTCCTGGCCAAAATCCAGTAAATACATTGAGACGCATCCTGTTACCCTTAAGCTGCATTCAGCAATATTAACTTGTTTTCGTTTTTCTTCCTACATTTACAGAGAAAATGATGTAAGTGTTGTGTGTGTGAGCATTCTGGAGAGAATTTTAGTGAAGTTCTACACATGTATGGAGAAACCCTCCTTCAGAAAACTTTCCATCAAATCCATAAATTACAAACAATAAAATCTTGAGTAACTCCATATCAATGATTAAATATATAATCAGTCTTTCACACAACAAAGGAATACAGGCTGGGAGACAGCTGTAGCTGCAGCTGGTGACCTCTGAATGCTCCCAAACACACAGGGATTATATTTATCACCAGGATAAATGAAAAAAATTATTTGTTGTTCTCACCTGCAGAGTTAGAAGCTACATCCTTCAAAACCAGAAAGTGTAGTTTAGAATACGTCTGTGTGCATTTTAAATGCACTAAAGTTATGGGATATCTGCAAGAGAGACTGATTGTTCTTTGGTTTTATTTAGAAATTATTATTATTATTCTTAAAACCCCCTAGTTTTGGTAGAGCAAAGAGACACGTATAGAAGTATTAGAGTAACAAGATATGAGAAACTCATTAATTGAGAGAAGCATGAAGGTAAGCATGAAGATAACAAGGTGACTAAGAAGCATGACAGAAGGGACCAGAGAACCTAGGGAGAGGTAGAAAGCCAGGCACAAAGGCAGAAAAAAAAAACCACACAGAAAGCAGGTCAAGACCAGGAGTTCACAAGACAACCAAAAGGTACAATATTTGAAAGAAAATCAGAGAGGGAACATGATGCCCCACATAATGTTCACCCTACTGCTGAGCAGGGAGGAATGGCAGGGAATGTTCTCCTCACCGACCACTAGACAATCTTCTCTCTCAGCTGGTGGGGTTTTCTCTGACAAAGCAAGAGCCTAAGTGACTGACCTACTCTTATTTATTAGCATCCTGACAAAGCGACATCCAGCACCTGCAACATGTCCCGGCTAGACCCTGGGCACAGAATCACTTCTTCTTATGCTGCAATCACCATTGGAAGAGCAAATCGCACTGTGCCCGATCCTAACCCTGCTAAAGCCAAGGAAAAGGCTGCTGCTTTAAATTACAATGAATAAAATCTGAAATGCACAAGGAACACAAGACACTGACTCAGACCCTGCCCTGGGCTACTATCCAGGTGATGGGACCTGCGCCCCTTCACAGCTGCCTGCCCCGCAGCACTGGTTGTGCTGCCTCTGCAAGTCTCTTCAGGTGCTCCTGAAACTGAGAGCACTTTAAACTCTTACCTTGGACAAAAAATAAGACATAAATACTTTAAATTCATCTTGCTTTAAAAGAGAACTGCAGGGCATTTTATAATTAGCTACTAACCCAGGGAGCCAATGCTGCCGTATATCTAGACATTTTTATGAAATGGCTAACTATTCGGAAAAGGTATCAATGAGAATAAATCACTGCTTCCCATTGGTGCGGGCTGATTTTCCTGATGCCCCAGGATTTACAGCAGCGTGAAGACCTGCATTAGCTATAGACCAAGCAACCTCAATGCCTAGCAGCTTTAATGCCAAATAAAAGCATCCAGCATCACTTCAGCCACAGCAAAGCATGTCTTTGGGAAACTCACTGGACAAACAAGTAGTGGAATGATACTGGATAGGCAAAGAAGCATCCGGTAGATAAAGGTTTCTAGCAATACTGTATTTATTACTGATAACTGCTGCAACATGGCAAATGCTTCCTGCACACATGGTCCTTGCTTACAAAGCTCAAATTCTATCTTCTCTGGTACAAAATGCATAACTGAACATAAAATTAAACACAGGAAGAAACAACGGGGGGAAGAAAATTGTTCTTTCAGATCACAGGTTTTGATGTGGTCATCCACTGCATTTTAATAGTATCAAAGAGAGTAAATCACTCCTACCAAAAAAATCCATAAAGATGTACTTTGAGGTCTATAATATTTCTTGGAAGTATTATTTGTTTTTTATTCCTCTGTCAGCATGCATATCACTTCACCAGCCTCCCTCCTATTTCCTTTCTCTCTGGAAGAGAACACTTCCTGCCTTGCCCTAGAAAGTATGAAACCTTTCGAACAGAAAAGCTCATTTTTCCACTTCATCAGATGCTACTCCTGTTCAAACTCATCTCAAGAAATACTGCCTGTGTTAGTGGTCTGCACACTCTCTTATTTTCCCATGCCAAGAAGTCAGCTAATAATGCCAGAGACAGAATTTCTTCCTGCTTCTGTCCAGTTCACGTGGAAGTCAGCTGTGGTTGTTGTATAAAATCACGTAGAAAAGCAGGAAAAAAAAAGAGTGATGCCAACTTCAGTAAAAAGAATCTCTGTTCTCCTATGTCACCCTTTGAGATTTAAAAAGGGAAAAAAAAAAGAAGAAGAAGAAAAAAGCAGCTGTAGCAACATTATTTTAAATTGAAAGCACAAATCAGATTCAGAATCCAATATAGCCCATCTGTGTCTAACATCAGAGGCTCTGGCCACTCAGTTATTTTACTGCTTCTGCTAGGGATGCTGCCCACAGCGCTTTCACAGGTGCCCAAAACTGGTTTGCTCTGTCAGTACCAGTGCAGGCCTGCTCACACCCCAGCATCAACCCCCGGCTGTCACTACAGGTACCAGCACCGATAGCTCTCCCGAACAGCGCTGGAGGTGGGATTTTGTTGGCAGGAATTGGACCTCATACACCAGCACTGAAGCCTGGCAGCACGTGACTCCCAAACTTTGAACCATGTGTTGATTCACAAGAGTCAAAACCAAAGGACAGAAAGAGCAGGGGAGTAGTTCAAAGCCACACGTGGTTGCCACTTGGAGAGATCAGCCTGGAGAAGGCACTCTAAAACACATGCACATAGAGTGCAGATGGAAGCAGCAACCAGTTTCATCTTGCAAAACCTCCTCTGGGGAATGCTGATCCCCAAAATGATACAGTGGATTATTTAGGCTTGCTGTGTGATCTTTACAGTACCCAAAATTTGTATGCAGGCACGAAGAGACGTGTTTAGTCACACACTCAGTACATCCAGGTGTCTACAGTTCACTAGTTATTCCCTTCAGAGAAATGTGCTTACAATAAATGACAACTTCCCTTTTAGTAAGATTTACACCATATGATCTGTATTCAGTGGAGAAGAGCCAACAAGTGGGTTGAGTTACAGTTCCCCTCCTGGGGGAGGAGTGAGGGGGGGGAAAATCACAACTTTTTACTTCAAACATTTCGACAACGTAGAAAATAGTCTGATCTGTTATGCCTCTTTTCTCAAAACATGCAACAAGCACCCCGCATTAGAGAAGTTCCAAGGAAAGGTTTCAAAGCTGTTGGTAGCAGCACGCCCCTCTGAAGACTAAATAGTACTCAGTTTAGTTAAAGATAGAAACTGCTGCTCTAAATATTCTGGAGGGTAACAACTACATTTTACAGGACCTCTATGGAAATTTTTAAACGAGGCTTTAAACTTCCTCATTAAATTTCATGTTTGGTTTTTTTTTTTAGCATTGCCGTTTCTTTGGCTGGTTGGTGTTTGGTTTTATTTTAAATCAAAGATTAAATAAAATCCCATTTGTAAACCTGGGAAACTTGTAATGGGACATAATAAGAGTCCAGAGAACTCAAAATTTCTCAAGACCTAAAAGGAGCATCATTACCAACCCACAGCTCAGGTTTTGCACAGATTTGGTTTTTTTTTAGCTATCAACACTTGCAGCCACTACAGTGTCAGAGCAGAAGACCCCACCTCCTCTCTACTGACTGACAGGATTAATTTGATTAACTTATCAATGGTATGTTTTATATTCTTCAGAGATTGTGCATATTCTTTTTTTTCTTGTAGGGACATTAAACTATTAGAAAAATCTTTTGCTAAACGTATTTGGCGAGATAACAAACCGTTACTAGAATTAGCTACATTATTGCAGCTAAAGACAAGGGAGATCTTTCCTCTCCCAAATTTATAGTTTTATAATTGAGTATGTCAATTAAGATCTAACCAAGATTTAGCAGGCAGTAGCTGAGGGTAATTACTGCAAAGTCATTGAGGTAAAGATATCTGCCTTATTTTTCTAGTGGCTGAATTAATTTTATCTAGCCATTTTGTACAGCACCCATCTTCTTTATGCATCTTTGCTGCTTATTTGCAAGATACTAGACTTTACATTAGCAGGCCAGAGGATGGTACTTCCACATTTTGGAAAATTTCATCATATGTTGTTAAAAATCCCCCCCCTTTTATTTACCTATGGGAAATCTGAATGTATTTTCCTTTTTGTACTCTCGTGATGTTATTTATGGTACCACACTTCCAAGTAGAAGATAGCTCTGTGTGTTATTAGATGGACACTTAAGCCTGGCGTGCTGTCAGACGCAAGCTGTATTGTAGGACATCTCATTGTGATTTGTGTTTTTTTAGAAATGTAACTCTTGGCCAAATTACAGCAAATTCTCACCAAAACAAAAGTGGATGGTGTCACTCAGCCTCCACACCAACTCAGTGTTAAGGTCTCACTGAAAGCTCTAAAGGGCTCTGTTGATGGGAGACCCTCATTAAAGCTACAAGAATTATTAAGTGACGTAAGTCTAGTACTCACTTCTGCTTCTCCATAATACTCACCTAAACTTACCCAAAATTGATAGAAATTAAATCTGAAGGAACACATTACCTATTAGCAACAAGGATTAGGTCTGACAGCTTTCCACGACAACTCACTCACCAGCACTGGAAAGATCCTCATCTGTCTCCAAGTATGAGGCAAAACATGGGTTTATTTTTGCTGTTCAGAGCAGTAAGACTGTATTAGCTGTACAACAGCCCTATATTATCACACAGCAAGGCAGCATGAAATATAGCAGAAGTACAGGGGCTGAAAGAAGGAAATCAATGGGTATTTAAAACACCATTTAGTTGATTTACCTATGGCATGAAGCACTGTCATTTAAAAATCTCTCATGGAGATGTCTCTTCTCTAAATAAATGCCTGTACTGAGGAGATTATTTACTAAAAGGCTTTTAAATGCTGCCATTAAAAGCAACACATTAAAATCAATTAAAAGGTTTTATAAAAACACCAATCTTCTTTCTCATTTCCTATGCTCCTGCCAGCATCATTTCACCTTTTCATACTCCTGCTAAAGCCAACAAGGTGTTTTTCCCCAATTCAAATAGCACAGAAGGAACGATATTCTAGCCATTACAACAAAACCTTGTTCTAGGCACCACTCAATTGTTCCCAGATGGGGGGGGGG
>VZTF01001716.1:5264966-5288057 GCA_013397755.1 Cnemophilus loriae
GGGGGGGGGGGGGGGGGGGGGCCTTTGCCCCCCCCACTCCTCCCCCAAGGAGGGGAACTGTAACTCAACCCACTTGTTGGCTCTTCTCCACTGAATACAGATCATATGGTGTAAATCTTAGGGCTCTCCTGCATAATGCAGGTTTTTTAATACTTTGTGTATGTTTCGGGGAGGAAGTAGATTGAGTCTCATCTAGTAGAATTTGTCAAGGATTTTTGATTCCCCCCAAAAGACAAGAGCAATCTATTAATATTAATTTAGGAGTGGAAGGCATCCCATCTGACTTAAGCCATAAAAAACATGACTTCTCAGGTCATTTCTCACTCTTCCACAAAGAAGAGGGGAAGGTACACATATTTATTAAAAATGTACCTAAACTCGCAGCTTAGAGTACATAAATTTAAGGCCAAAAAAAAATCAAAATGGCAATTCGTCAATGAAAATTATTCAGCTTTCAGCACTTTCCAGCTTATAGGAATAACTCGTGTTCCTGACTGTGACAAGTCTCCTTCAGGTAGCTGAGCTTGCTTAGGTGAAAAACACAACATTTGCACCAAGAAGAAAGCATGGTAAAACTGATGGTTGGACCACAGCTGGCATCTTGAGATAGCCAAAAAGAATGAAGTTTCCTTTATGCTTATTCCTTCTCCACCTTTTTTTGCTTTGGCTAACCTTTAGGGAACTAAAGTTTTCCTCCTTTCTTGCAGCATGAAGATGTATACTCTAACAACCCTCTCTTCTATATCTACAAAAACAAAAATATGTCCACAGGGAAAATTTCTCAAGCCTCCTCTATCCATCAGCACCATGAGGCTGAAGGTCAAAAGCATCATGGATTCAGGCCCTACAACAGTGGGGGAAAAAAAGAAAAAACAAAAAGGGAAGGAAAGAAAAAGGTGCAAGCTCTGCATTATTTTTCTGCTTAGCACATGAAAAAGAAGCAGCCAGCGATGTCTCAAAGGAGCAGAATTTAAAATTCCTTTTAAATCACAAACTAATTTAAGAGTTCCACTTGTAAATCTCAGAAAATCATCGTGTGTTGAGAGTTCGTGTGGTAATTTTAAAGACATGCAATTCTCCAGTCACAGGCAAGCAGTTGGATTATCTGCTTTGGAAGAAAAATTCCACACATTCACAGCCTTGGAGCGCAACTGGGGCTTCCATAAGAAATAATAATTAGAGTGGGGAAAGTGAGACCTCAAGACGGTGCTTCTCTCCTAATTCAGTCGAATTCCACTCATTTGTTCTAGATGCAATATTTGCTCTCAGGCTGGTAGGCAAAGAAACGTACCTCACACTTAGTTCATTTACTGTTTGGCTAGTAGGACACTGCCATTGTTTCACATTTGCGTTTGGGGGTAAAAAACCACAAACAACACACTATTTTTTGTCTGGTGGGTTGTTGGGGGTTTTTTTAATCTTTCAAAGCAGCTACAAAATGCTGTTTCACTTCCTCATGCAGCAGGTCTCTGCTATGGTTCTGCTTCCCAATGCTCACAACTCTCTGGAAAAGTCCTCAAGGGCCCCTGAGTTCATGCAGTGTTTTGTGAGGACACATTACTTTAACACAAGAGATTTAAAACCCCAAATCGACTCCTAAGAGGCAACTTCCCAGCAGCTCAGATGAAGCGACAGAGGGCTGGGACAGCGGAATTTGGCGGCGGCCAGCCTGTTGCGGAGGCCTGGATGCACTCGCACAAAGGCATCATCATTCTTTCAGGCTCGGGTTTTATCAATGAACTGAGCGGATTCCAGGCGCTGTTCCCCGCGTTGCCTAGCGCAGGGACGCTCATTGAGGCTTTTATCGCACTTTAGGTGCCACAAAGGAGGGGAGCGGGAGACTGCGCCGCTCCAAGCAGCCCAGCAGCGCATCAAAGGAGCGGAGCTGCCGCAGTGCCCGCTCCCGTGTGCGCTCTCCCAGCCGGCAGCAGCCGCCAAGGGCAGCCCTGCTCCGCTCCCCGACACGGGAAACCCCTGCAGGGGACGCCAGCCCGGGCTGGGGGGACACCCTGATCCCCATCACTGCTCCAGGGGAAGGGCGGGCGGGCGTCTGTGGGGGGACAAGCGGAGCCCACTGCTCAGGGTCTTGTACCTGCCCGTGCACAGGGAGGATGCCTGTGACAAATTATACTCCTGTGCCAAGGGAAACAGAAAATAGCACACTATAGTCACATTTAGACCTGATGCTTCTTATACAAATCCTTCATCCCTCTCTTTAATAACTCTAAAATGTCAGTTTTGACAAAGAGCTAAAAAAAAATATCGATATCAGAGCTACAAAGGATGTTTTATATCATCTGTACCTCTCTCTTCCTCCCATCAGCAGAGAATTATTTCCTCCAAATGGGTTTGAGAGGGCTTTCTATGATTTAGTTTGGATGATACCTCTTCTTCTGAAAGATTAATCCACATACAAATAGATACTTCCATCGAATCCTGTTTTCCACTACCTAGCTTTTGTCTCTATCCTATTAGTTCTAATTATGTCTTTTTTGAGATGTCCCAAAAGCCTTCTGCTCCAGCACAGAAAGAAGTAAGACTTTCAGATTTTGTCCCTTAAAAATTAAAACAAGTAGCACATAAGGTTAGTTAGTACATATTCTTTCATATCCTTCAGTGTCCCTACCCAAAAATAAATATAACCTTTTTTTCTAAGAGCACACTGCAAGACAACACAGAGCTAGGACTTCACAGAAAAAGATTATATCACAAGAACTTCTAGGGAAGGGAGCAAGGAGAAAAGTTAATTAAAAACAAAGGAGCTTTGGGGGGCTAAATCAATCTTTGACATACTGGAGGGTACGAATCTCTTTCAATGCATTTTGAGGCTAATTTTTATTCTAGATCAGCCACCAAAATTCAACTCAAAATATAGAGAAGTAATATTTTATTTAGAAAGTTAATAAATCTTGTGTTAAGCTTATTACTATAGCACATGGTGAACAGACAAATTTTGTGTTGAAGCTAGTTTTCATGAGTATGCCACGCCACCCCACATAGAAACCAAAGCACTTGGGAATTATATTCTGATGTTTTACCTTCTTCAGACACCACATAAAATGCAAGAGTTGATTTTTCCAAGCTCTGTAGGGCCAAACACTAGAAGTTTCACTACAAAACATGTTTTTCTAACATGCTCCACACTGAGCTTTATTTTCTATATGCCAAAGACAACTCTTTTCAAATATTTAAAACTAAAATTTCAGGTTCATTAACTGCAGTTAATATTAGTTCACCAACTGTTGTCTCTTTGTTCAAATAACAGTCTGCAGAAAATTTCTGCACCCTGAAATCTGAATCCCAATCTAGTTTATCTGGGCTTATGAATACACATATTAGTCTATCATATCACAGCCAGACCACTGCATTTGTAGATGGCTATTTCCCTCTGACAAGGGAGAAAATTGTGTTCCATCTCTTAAGCAGTAAAGATAACAATGCCTCAGAGATGTGGAGCTGAGGCATGGAACAGAGGTTTGCACAAGTTAAGGATGTGGATGTGCTGCAAAGTAGGCAAAAAAAAAAGCTCTTGCAGACACATCTGGATCCGAGGCTGGGCAAAAACCTTTTGCCCAGGTTTGGTTTACTGTTATCAGGTCAACTTTAAAATGTAAATGCTCTAATAGTACTATGTTTATAGTATACTCTCAATTTTACCTCTGTTGAGAGGGTACAAGTCTACTTAAAACCATGGAGATCATTCTTATTGTGGCAAGCGATTCCAGCGGTAGGAAAACCGAAGGAAGGCAGTGAAGCTGTCAGCAGAATGGCTTTTTCCACCTTTGGGGTTGAACCATGCGTATTTATACAGTCAGTTAAAGCAATGAATATTTCAGATGAAATCCTAGAATACCTACCCAGCTGAGCTCACTATTAATTTAAAAAGTCATAGCAGTCAAGGGATAATTGTATATAATCAGGCCGTGCAAGCAAACAAGGAGGCAGCTTATTTACAGAGACTATTCTGTTGGCAAGAAAGAAAGCATTACCAAAATTAAACTGATGGAGAACCTGATGCCAATATTATACATAATTCAACAGCATCCCAATTACAGTGCCCTTTTATGTTCTTCTGAGCTTGCAGTGAGAGATAGAAGAGACACTCCCATATCTGTGCCATGGACTTTCTAGCCTCTTGCTCTGCTTGCAAGCCAGTATTTACAATACAAATTAGAAGCATCGATAAATATCTTTCCTGTTTTTTCATTAAATAGTCCAAGTCTCCTGATGTAGGGCGAGTGTTTGCATCCAAGGGGGAAAACCAGAAGCAAACCTGGGAAATGCCTTGCTCAAAAGGCAGGGACTGCATGTCAGAACATGGGTTAAAACTAAAGAAGCTTTTTTCTTTGTTCATGCCACTGCATTGTAATTATCCCACTACAGCATTAATCTTTCCAGCTACAAACGGCTGATTTTATGTACATCCTTGTTATGTTAAAACTGCTCTTCCATAAGAGGAGATGCTGTGCCTCACCTGATTTTCTCTGCAGCTGGAAGACCCACAGCCCTCAGCAGACAAAGCCAGAACAGGAATGCAAAGCCCTGCACGTGATGACAAGTGAGGCTGCTGCCACAAAGACATCATCTGCAATCCAATGGTTTCCACATCAAACAATTTCAACCACAAAAATAAAATCTTAGTGTAAGTTTGCATTTATTTTCAATTAGACGTGTTGCTTTTATGAGACATTCTAAACAGATTAAAGCCACGGGAAAACAGACCCAGCTCACTTCTGCTTTTCAGAGCCCCTTCAAGCCTACACATTTAAGAAAGGTCAAATAACTCCACGAGAGCCCAAAGAAGTTGGGTGAGAGGATACAGGCTAGTGACTCCTCCCAGCAGGCACCAAAAGCCACTGTGCTATTTCAGTCTCAGAACGCTGAAGTACTTTCCCCACAAGACCTGAGCATCTGACCCTTGCCTAGGAATATCTTCCTCTGTGGGAAGGGCAAGAAAAAGAGGCAGCCAGGCTGAGGAGAAGAAAAGAAGGGGAAGCTGCAGGTGAAGGGGTGAAGGGAACAGCAGACACCCAGGCAGCAGGGGAAAAGGGACAACTAACTAGTGCTTCACAGAAGTCAAAGAATTAAAAGGACAAAAATAAAATAAAATAGTTTCCTGGGACAGATGGAGCCAGCACAATGCTGCAGGGCTCTGTGCAAAAGCCACCCCACGTGAGCAGAGCAGGGCCATGGCTGGCAGCAGTGACACAAGTGGCAGCAGCAGCTCCCGCCATGCACCACAGTGGCTCCTGCCAGAAGTCTGGGGGCCCTAAGGTGGCGAGAACCAGGGGTTTTAGTAGTGAAAACTCAGGGGGGTATCAAACAAGAGCAAGTTTCTTCTTGCATTGCCAGCAGAGGTAGAGAAGCTGCTGTACATCATTCTGCTGGGCTTCAAGGTCCTGCAGCTGGAGAGCAGTCTCAGCTCTCTGCCATCACAGCAGTCTATCTCCTCCTGGCCTCCATCAGCCTCCCACTACAATCCCACTGGGACCTGGAGGAATGCCACCCAAGAAAAGCCCTGAGAACCTGGCCCACCATTTCCACAGAGGGGAGTCCTGGCACTGCAAGGGATGCAGGAGGAAGAAAAGAAGTTTCAGGACTTCCGTAAGGATACACAGTGACGGCTGAATAGGTTGCACTGCACAACATCAGGGCCTGTGTAATCACACTGACGTATTCCAGGCACTGGAAACTGGAAACACTGCTCACATACGCAGGGCTGCCTGAAGCAAGAACCCCACTGGAATATTACATTGCATTAAAGGGGGAAAAACCCAAACAAACACATTGCAGTGGAAAAAAAAAAAATTAAAAGATACTGGCTTGAACAGAGTTTCATGGGAAAAATGAAGGAAGAGGCTACAGTTTGATAGAACTGGTAGCAGCACAGGCGTGGGCATACACAAGTTCAGGGCTTTGTCTGGTTCATAATCATCCTTGATGCAGAGGCACTACAAGTAGGGCAGGAACTGAAACCTGCACTGTCTCACATCCCCTGCAAGCTCTCCTTCCAGATGCCAAGAGAGGGCTCTGACTGTCAATGGCAAGGCAAGGCCAGAGGATGTAATTTTCTTCTCAGAATAGTACCTCCAGGGCTATTAGTAAGTTGAAAAGGTACTGCCTTGAAAACACCACCTGACTTGGGGCCTTTCACAGTCCTCTGCTGACCAGGAAGACTGTAGACCCGAGAAAGGGTTTTCCACAGGCACCACGAAAAGGAAGGAAGGGAGTGTACTGCTATTTAACTGGTTCTTGTTCTTCCACACAGGAAAGCTGATCCTGGAGGATACAAACTAAATAAACAAGACCTTAGCCTGCAGGCCTTGAGCAGTTTAAAACTCTTTGACAACAGAAAGAAGTAATGGCTGCAGAGCCATAGACTGGGGGTTGGGTCCATTTTGATTGCTTCTCCTGTAGCTGCTCCAGCTTGACCAGTTCTGAAAGATCATAGTAATTTGCCATACACAAGATGAAACACGACTATTTCTTCAGTCACGGCTTAATTATCAACAGTAGTACCTGATACTCCTCAAGTACTGAAATTACAAATGAAAAGCAGGCCAATATTATACATTTATGGTCCTGTAGACGGTACATTCATGTCTCTGTGAACAGTGGGACTAAATTAGTCACCCAAAACTAGGATATGTAGCATGCACTGAGTGCACACAGCTATTAATATTTCTGATAATCAAAGTTACCTAATCTATTTCAGCACATTTGACTCTGATGTGACATATCAAACAACGCCAACATTTTGCCCATTATCTCCAGTAAAAGTAATTGTAAGTTTCCTCAGACATATGTTGTGTATATGAATGTGTTTTTATCAAGGTGACATTCATTAAAAAAAAAGAGACTGTGCTGAATTGTACCTCTCCTTTTGTTTAAGGTTAAGAGAGAATATTGTGCATTTGATAACTTATCCCTTTAAACATGTTTCCCTTCATGGGGTTTGGTTTTGGTGTTTTTTCTTCCCCGAGAAGCAATATTAAAGGTAACAGAGACTTTAGTGCCTTCAAGGTGAAAAAAAAAACTTCTCAAACTTCTGGACATATTTTTCCAACCATTTTAATAATGTACTGAGGAAGTTAGGACTGCCTTTCCAATGAACAGAGCTTTAACCTACAGGAAGACTTTTAAGAATATTTGCATTCACTACTGTTCAGGTTTCTGGACTAATGACATGGGAAACATTTCTTTCTCTCCCATTACCTGAGCAAACAGGCAAATACAGAGTACAGTCTTGCTGTAGGTTGAGACACCACAGTAATTCCCTGCTGTTCTTTTTTATGGTACAAAGAAAAGTCAAAGACACACACATTAATTGTCTAGTGCAGACCTTCCAATAAAAACAAACAAACACAAAACAATCCACACACACCTCTTGAAGACTACACTTCTTACATTTCCTGGGCATGCACAAGCTGCTGGTCACGTGAAGACTACACGCACAGAGCTGGAAGGCACCACATCCCTGTCTATTTTGCAGTTGTTCATCAGAAAAATTCCATGTCTCATCATGCTCAGGAAAGTGAAAGCCAGTCTAAAAGCATATACCGAGTTACTCTGGCTTTTTTTACAAGTAGGAAGAAGAAAACCTCTCCATCCCATTTTTTGGTGTAAAAGCAACTAAGGTGCCTAAGGAGCAGCTTTAACTAGTATTTCAGGCAATTTACAGGGATCTGTAGTTGGCACTAGCCCTGAAAAGACACGATTAATTGTCATAGCAACGAGGGCATGGAACCACACGCACTTGGGCTGGGATACAGGGCCAGCAGTGTGCCCTCTTACCCACACACGCATCTCAAAAGGGTAACGGGCTCCTCGAGGGGCTTCATTGTCTGGGCACAGTTAATCCTCTATAATAGACCCTCTTAACCAGGCATGGGGGACTCTCCCCTTACTCCCCCTTCCTTTACAGGAAATATTGAAACCATGGTGCTGTTGTGGTTGTGGAAGGAGGCTGCATGGTGGGGGAGAAGGAGGAAAGGAGAGAGTTGGACAGGCAAAGGAAACAAAACTGGGAATTATCATATATTTTGGGGTCCAGCTAGGAATTCATCTTAAGAAGTGATGTACCACTTTTTCCTGCACTGATGATATATTTTCTTTACTCATACCATAAGTCTTTCATATAAAACTGATTTCCCACCTCTTTCAGGACATCACCATCACTGAGTTTATAAAAACAGCCGATGTGGTTATACCACAGCACACCTGCAAGCTAGTTCATTGGCCATCTCTGCCTACCTAAGATCAAAGCAGAGCCATGGTATCAGGAAACACCAGAACAACAAGAAGCAGGTCCTTCCCTCCGTGATAATTTATGTCTATGCCACAGAAGCATACTTGAACACCGACAGGCAAAGTAAGATGGAGGTTTTTGTTGTGTTGCATTTCTCCACTCCCAACAAGTGGGACTCAAACACTGGCAGAATTTACCTGAAAGCTTCTTCCCTAGCTTCCTGCTCACTCCTTTTGGTATCAAAACACAAATAGCTATATAATGCCCCGTAGTAAGGTTGCTGGGTTTGGTGGTATTCCTTTGTGTGGTTTTGCTCTGTTGGTTTTTTGGGGTTTGTTTTTTTTTTTTTCCTGGGGGTGAGAGAGTTGAGGTGTTTTTATTTTGTTTTCTTTAAAAATCAACAGAGCCTGTACTCCTACTAATAGACACCTTCCCAGTCTGAACATGGTCACTCCATTTTCCTCCTTACCTGTGCTTTTGGTGCTCTAAATACCAAAGCTTTCCCTGCTGCAGGAGAGAAGTTGTTGTGAAGTGATACACTGGAACTGTGCAGCACCTCTATAAAACAGCACTGCAAGTGAAAATACAATAGCTAGGAGGATACAGGATCAATTTGGGAAGCAGGACTAACAGAGAAATGCTTCCAGAAAACTATTTATGTCAGTAAAATCTTGTTACCATTCCCAAGGTGGCCAAATTAGTGGATATTTTGCTCTTTTTGGTAACTGAAGCAATGGGATCGCAGATCAGAGGCACAGTGTTGGGAAAGCTTGTGCATGGCTGCTGGCTCCAGGAAGAAAGAGGTCAGGGAATGGCAATGAGCCTCTAAGATCACATCAGCCAAATAAAAACAGCTATTCACACTGTACTGTAGGAGAATGCTATAATACATCACATGCCATTATGGAAAGGGAGACAAACCAGTTCAGTGGCCACCAATTTTGGCCACCACTGATTTGGCTATTTTTTTAGTCAGCCGCAGCAAGTAAGTTACTACACGCCTTGGCAGAGAGGCAGAAGTGAGTCATAAAGCCCACAGGAGCACTGCTGCACACAAGATAAAATGATTTTACACCTGCTGAACATGCACCTCCTCTTTTAGTTACTGTGAAAAAACCTCTTTCATGGATAAGGCTCCCCTTCCATTTTCTAGCAACAGGGAAACACCGAGCATGCTTATACTAAGGTTTTTCACAAAGGCCTGTCCTCGGTGAACTCAGGCTTGCCTAAAAATAAATAAATTTAACCTGTAACAAAGAAGTCTACTGTCGGTTTAGGACTGCATCACACCTCCACCATCACCTCCAACAGCAAGTACTTACAGGTTTAACAGCACACTTTCTTCCACCAGCTCCATTCAGACTAACACTACCAGGTGTCTGGCAATATTCTTTTTCCTCTCTGCGTATACTCACACTACTTCCCCCCTACCTAAGTGAGGAATTGGCTACAGCTGATTGTTTACCAGCTGTCAATACCCAACAGGTCTCACATGTGTTCATCTTCTCAGGAACATCAGCGCTAAGGCTTGTAACAATGGAGAAGGCAGGACAGCACGGGCAGGAGGAAGCTGAGGATTTTGGCAATAAGCAGTTAGCACAGACATGGTATTACAATACAGATGAGCCAAATAAAAAGCTTGAGACCACAGAAAGATATACTTTCCCTTCCTTCTTTCCAGCTTCTTTTACCTCCCATCCCTATTTTCCTCACCTCCTCTGCCCTTGCTGCTCCCTGCTCACAGCCTCCTTCCTTTCATAATCAATCCAGGCACTAGTCTAATCAAAAGTTAGCTAAAAACCCAGCTACAACAGCAACCTTTTTCAGCTGGGTTAATGATCTGTGATTTTAGTGATCTGCCTGTGACAGAAACCAGACCTGGCTTAGTAAAAGCAGAAGGAGCACTTTGGCCAGGAGCAGGGCAGAAGTGCAACCTCCTTTTGGCAGTTCATGATACTCTGTTAAGAACAAACTTATTCCTCAGCCTTAGCTCATGTTTATCTTACCTAGCTCTGTAAAATGACTGAGAAGGTGAATCTTCACATGAAATAACTTGTGACCCTCTCTTAACAATTTCTAGGCATCAATGAAGGAGTGATGGATTTGGGAATGGTTTCTTCCCTCCATCACTGCTTTTTTTTTTTTTTTTCTCACAGTCTCCTATTAAACCAAATCAATATGTGTATGCATGTGCATTATTCATATAGTGCACATATTCACACTGTAAGTATCTCAAATAATAGTCAAGATGCAAATCTCAGAAATTATTACAAGCTTATCTCTAGCACATTCTTAGCTCCTTGCCTTTTGTTAGCAGTTTCACACACAATGTGATGAGCTTCAGCCAGGATCAGCTCTTCACCAAACGACTGCTCTCTCTCTGCTGCCATACATGTCTCCAATGAAATCAGCATAACTTGTTTCTGGAGGCAGGAAAAAGGGTTAGCTCACTAACACACCTTCTAAGCTCTCTGATGGCAACATCTTTTGTGTCTGGGTAACGTGGTTTGTGGGATCATCTCCAGTGTCAGGAGAATTTCAGCTGCCCCAGACTCCACTTGTTCTCACCCATGTACCAGCCTCTTAGTCCATGTTTGTGTAGCCACATGATAAACTACACTGGAGAGAAGATCCATCTGGAAATACAAATCAACAACGGCAGAAACTTTTTCCCATTTTTTTTCCCATCTGAATCAAACCACCAACCTGTTTTTCCATGTCACTGTGCAAACAGTTACACCAGCAAAACAAAGGGAGAAGAAGCTGGTGACAGGGTCAAGAATAAGAACAAGATGATAGAAGTGGAGCAAAGAGCTCTTCTGCCACCTGCCAGAGCTTCATTCTGCAGCCCCAAATTCACCTCATACTGCTTTCAGTCCCAGGCCACTTCAGCTGCTCTTGGGAAATCTCCCCCTGTATTTTGAGAGGAGGTACCTCAGGAAAGCT
Organism: Cnemophilus loriae; assembly: GCA_013397755.1. Classification (NCBI taxonomy): domain Eukaryota; kingdom Metazoa; phylum Chordata; class Aves; order Passeriformes; family Corvidae; genus Cnemophilus; species Cnemophilus loriae. Next base: position 5,276,161 of record VZTF01001716.1, read on the forward strand.
AGATGCCTTTGAAAAAGCTGTCTGTCCCTCATCTCCCAATGCCTACATGTACTGCACACATTAATCATTTTGTTTCTTGGCAAAGTTTGCCCATAAAGTTTCAGAGCAGCACTATAGTAACTGCAAACCAGATGCTTCTGAGTACTATGCTCTGTTTTATAGCACTATGTAGCATTTTACAAGCTACACAGCTAACAAGCTATTAACTAATCAACAACTCTTCCAAGTAGTTAAGTTTAATTGTCTCCATTTTACAGGTGCTGAACCAGACCTAGTGAGGTTGAGAGATTCGCCCAGGGCCAAAAAACCAATTGGTGTCCAATTCTGGACTGTAAATCACAAGCTACTGTACGTAACTTCTCTCCAAGTCCTTTAAAACACAGTGTTTCCCCTCATCTGCTGCTGCAATACAGCTTCTCCTGAAAACAAAACAGGCAAAAGCCCACCCCTCCCTCTCCTGCACTGCACGCGTTGGTCAAGCTGCATTTTGTCCACCAGCTGTCCTGTAACTTTTAGTCACGCACAGTCAGGATGACACAAATCACCCCGTGCTGGCTTTGGTCCCAAACCCCACAGCTGGATCAGTCAGACAGTATTCATGGGGCAACTCACCATTTTTATAACTTTGATGCCTACTTCTGCATCATACTTACACATTATATTTTTGGAGGTGATTTTTTTCCCTCAGTTTCCCTTTATCACCTGGCGGATCCTTTTGTGCATGCTGTATTTCATTTATCAGGCTTGAGCTTTTAATACCCAGTAACAGTAGTGGTGCACAAGCAGCAGCTACAGCAGCAACAGTTAAATACAAGCCGAAAATTGGTCAGATAAGCAATACACTCAGTGAATACAGCAACTTTTACTGGAAAACAAGAAAGAAAGACTGTCTGGAGAAGAGTGAGTTGTACAGTTTCACCTTACAGACCATTGGATGAAACATTATCTGTGTGTGTCTGCAGCTGCTGGAGATTTCTCCACATAAATGTTTGGTGAGCTGCTTAGAATTGCATTGAAAGGCTGGGCTGAGACCAGCCAGTCTCTGCAATTCTCTTCTTGAGAGTTACAAAACATTTCTGGTCCATCCAGAGGACGGAAGGACATTACCCGCAAGCACCACTGGAGCTGTGATGGGAATAAAAATGCCAGTGTTGGGACTGTCTGAAGATTTGTCTCTCTCCCTGCCATCAGTTACTGTCTACCAGTCCTGAACTGCAGCAGAGGCAGAGATGATCAAATAGCTTTCTTACTCCATATTTCTTCTGGACCCCAGTTCCCTCACTTCCCACCATGAGCTTTCAACAGCTCAAGCTCTGGAAGCATGCGAACGAGCTCCACATCAGTTTGGAGCTGATTCATTTCAGCTGGTCTTTGCAACTTCTCCTCAGCCAAACACTGCTGCTTCTGAAAGATAAATGCACGCATGGCCGCTGCTCAAAGAAAAACATGCAAATACACTACATTTGGCAGGCAACTTCGTATAAGTTACATTTGTACCTTTGTTCCCTTTCCCGCTTTGGGCCTGCCACACAGAACAGCAGCCAAAACGCATCTCAAAGATTAGGTCTGGTCTCAGAGCCCTAATCTTGCAAACACCTCAGTTGCTGCTAGTCCCAATGACTGGAGTATGATCATGACTTATTTGATGCTTGATGCACAGCATTTTGTTCAAACAAGTACTCACAGTAATGGAAAAAAATAATCATTAAAGGACAAAGAAAAAAGACATTTAAAATTGTCAGAGTGTAATGCTTCACAATAAATGGCAGCTAAATACTCTTGAGTGCAACAGTGTTTTGGATGTTAGTAAGAACATTCATAAATGAGAAGAGAAATTGGTATTGATTCTGTGGGCTCATGTCTCAATACATCTATAGATTGTAATGTAGGGATAAATCTAATAAATTAATCTAGCTGAGTAATAATAAGTTCCATTAACACAGTAATGCATACCAAATCAATATGTATGGACAATTTCAGACATCAAATTTAGCAGAAATTCTTCTACAAGTTAAAATGTGCTAGAATTTATTTATTTATAATGGGAAGTTGATTTTGGGTAACTAAAAGATCTCACATGCTCACACACAGTCACAGACAGAATTTTTCAAATGAATTACTAGGGAATTACTTGGTGTCTTAAACTCAAATAACCTCTCTAGAGCAGGAGCAACTCTGAATCCCAGAGATTTTGCTTAATTAATATAAATCCAATGTAACTCTTCCATTTCTGGCAACCCTTCAACCACCATCGCATGGCACTGCATCTTACCTTGACGACTCTGCCTCAGTCCTTGAGTGCATTTCTGCTACTGCACAGTTGTTCTGCTGTCACCATTATGTTTAAATGAGAGAAAACCTGGAATTTTCCTTTTCAATGCCAGTAAGAGGTGCCTTCATACATGTAGGATAACCATCACACCACCTTGTCCCTGCGCTTCGAGATTAAACCCTCCAAATGTTCTGGAATCTACTGAATGTCTTTGAAGACATAATTCCCCCACCACAAACTGGAAAGAAACCAAAAAGAAACCCCTGAAGTATACTGTCAAAAATATGCTGGTAAGCACTAAATCAAAGCAAAGCAGCTTTGGCAGAAGAACATGAGGAGGCAGCAATGGAACAAGGTCTCCAGGGCTACCCACAGGTGTTGTCTGCTCTGGGACAAGCTGGACAGCACTTGTGCAAATGGTGAAAGTCCTTTCTTTACAAAGCGTCCCACTCAGCACATCAGGCACCTGACAGCAGAGGTCAGGTATCCAAAATCTGACTGGAAGTTACCTGTGCATATCTGGTAGGTTATGCAGGAAAAGGAGGCACTTCAGTTGATCATTACATATATTTGGGTGATGGCTTTTTTCCCACTACACTGGATGAAGCTTGGGAACTTTTTCTGCCTGAGGGTACTTAATCCTCATACCCATCCTGATGAAAACTATATCTACAACATTAAAATTTTATTTCCTTCAAGTATCAAATCCCATACCCATTAAAATATTTTCCAGCTCCCTGCTCAACTCTTCCCATCCTACTTGCTGTTTTCTGTCCTTTCTCACTTTCAATCTGCCCAGGACAATCCCTACAGACCTCAATATACTGGCAGCAGGGAGTTAAAAAAACCATAATCAAAAGCATTTCATGTCTGTAGCAGCAGCAGCAGAGAGAGAAAAGGAAAGGAGCAACAGGAAAGAAACCTTTAGTTTCATTACAGCACTGAGCTTCTAGTAAGAAGAGATTTCACAAGGCAAATGGCCCAAATCAGGCTGCAGAAGCCACCAGAAATACAGAGCTGTTTAAACATCCATAAAATACCAGGGCTTAAAATAATCACAAGGTAATTAATTTAATTTTAGTAAGTATTTTCTAGCATTTGTCTCACCATCATACGGCAAACAAACCCCAAAAGATCCATGCAGAATAATACTGCACCCTGGGAAAGCCACAGAGGCACCTGGGCAGATAAAGACTGAAATCTTGGCAAAAAACAGAAAGCATCAGACAGGGCACAGCTTATGCCTTACCCCTCCTTGCAGCATTTGGCCTCTATCTTTCAGTGACTCACTTCAGGCCTCCCCTTGAAGAGTTAGACATCTACCTCCTCTCTTCAAAAAAAGGAGAGAGAACTCCCCCCGCTTCTACCTTGCAGCCACGACTCTCATTCAGCCCATCCCAGCTCCCTCAAACTCCCCCTTCCCCTGAAAAGCTCTGAGATAGCCACCCCAAGGCTACATTAAGGATCAGAATTTTAGTTATTAGACTAGAGAGATCCAGGAGTGGAGCTGTAGAGCTCTCTTCTGCATTGAAGAGTTGATTAAGAGGTATTGGAGCAGCAACAGATTCTGGTATCTCCCTCCCACAATGTCAACCTCTATTTCACTACAGAGGGGGAAAGACTTACACTCCTCTTAACTCATATTTCATTTCTATCAAATGAAAGCAGAAAAAGCCAGCTCCCATCAAAAGACACTTGCCAGATGAGAAAACTGAGAATAAATGTGGCACAGAAGACTTTTAAAATCAGTGCAGCTGAATTACATACAGTGAAGCTTCTGAACACACATACAACAGCTTTGACAAATGAACACCAAAGAGGACTAAGTAAACTAATGGCCATCACTATAAATGTTTCAAATTTTGTCTTCATTCCATTATCAGCTAATACTGGCTTACAGGTCGAAATTAACACTAGGGTTATGGTCTTGCTATTGGACGTAAATTACTTAATTTATCTGTATTAGAGATGCAGCAATCTGTTTCAAGCATAGCGTGCTTTTGTAAATGAACACCTTGAAGCCTGAAATGCCTTGGAAGATGAGCTTGGAAAAAAAAATAAGCATCTTCTAGTTCTAAACTTTTAATTTTCAAAATTTCTCACGTTTTGCATTATGACCTTTTGAGGTTCTTCATCTCAAGGGAACTTCACGGTACATGTGTTCACAGCAGCCTCCAGGGATGCAGCAAAGCAGAGTTAAACATGGTCTACTACATAAGTACTCCTATCAACAGATTACCAGTCTTACTTGCTCTCCATCCCAAAAAATCTAGTCTGGATATAAGAAACCTTACTGAACATGCAGTCTTGAAAAAGATCAATCCTTTTTGACAAGATTTTGGCTCATCTACATTTTCTGATAGGAAAAAAAACTTATAGCAAAAGAGAAGATTCACTATCCAGCTCTGAAGTTCCTACAGGTTGCCACAGGTCAGACCTATCTGAAGGTGGAGTGTGACCTCTCACATTATATGGGGAACAAGCAGTGTAAGGAAGCAAAGGTGACCACCACACCAAAGGGAATCTGAAATTATGGACTGAAGTTACTGTATCAGCTACAAACAGAAAACTGGCTTAATAAGTGTCCCTGTTTTTTACTGTGGAGCCTGCATGGCATCATTTGTGGACAGACCTTTCCAGTGAGATCAAGGGTCACCCACCTCCTCTAGGAAATTATTTGGTTACTCCTGTGTGCCATGGCACATCCCAAAAAGCTGGCACACTCCTTGCAGATGTATGGCACAGTGTTGCTGTACAGCTGCGCTCACCCAGCACAGCCAGGCTGTGGGGACACTCCCTCCTGCACTGAGGAAAATGTGATGCACAGGACTCAAACCTGCTCAGTTGTCTGGTGTCTCTGAGAAAAATGACTGCGAGTGAATATGCATTGAAGAAATGTTTTCTTAAATCACGAGACAAACCAAGTCAGAGGAAGCTGAAAGACGAACTTCAAAACTTGAAGTGTTTTCAGTAAAAATCTCAGCTAGATGGATGACAGACATAAATAAGCACAGACAGGTAAAGCAGGCAGTTCACAACATGAATCTCAGAACCACCAATACTGACACACTTTACAGTCATAGCAATTTATGAGTCCCCATACAGCTGTTCTTGCAACAGGTGATTTCAGCTGAGTTTGAACTCAGCTCAAAAGCCTTTGAACATGAGATTTCTGTTGTTGTTGGGCTTGGGGGCTGATTTTCTGTCGTTTTTAATGTCAAGCTTCTTCAGCAACTTCTTTTTCCTAAGGTTTCCTGGTAATTAGCCCTAATCAGTATTCAAGAGTTAATCTGTAAGGCTATCTGCTGACTTAAAGGAAGGGAACACCTCACTAATAGCCCCAGTGTTTCCCTCTGCCTGCAGAAACAACCCCGATAAGGACAGAGACTCCAGCCATCTCTAAAGAGACAGAGCCACAAAGAGCCCTTCTGATCGCTGCTGGCATCTGGCCTTCCCCTCATTAGCACATTAAAGCTGCTCTGTCCATCCCATAAGAGCCACTCTGTCCATTCCTCCAGCTTTCTCTATGGAGCCATTTATGGTGCTGCTCCTTTGAAACCCCCCTAGTTCAAGAGGCAGTAACCCCTTCCCAAAGCCCACAGCACAGCCAGTGTCAAAAATTCCCACTTACAGACAGGCACCCAGTAAGTACCGGCATTCTGAATGTCGTAGGTAGACAGAAGACACCCACATATCCTGCCTTGCCGAATTGCCCCTCCTAGGGAAAGTCTTTTCCCAATCAGTACGGGGGCTGTCGGGTTTGCATTACAGTGCACTTACCATATCACATCACTTCAATCAATTCCTACTTCAGAATAGGACCAGCAAGGCTTGTCTCTCCTAAAGTGCAAATTCTCAGGAGCAAAAACAAGGCAAGAGGGACAAAGCTTTCCAATCCTGCCTTCTAAACCTGTTAGGAAATGACACTCAGATACTTTGAAACTAAACTTGGACAGATTTCCAGTGCATGTCACATCAACAATATGGAAGCTCTTTGTACTTCAGCTGATCTTTGCTCTTAAATCAAAGCATTTTGAGTGTATTATGGCATGCCAATAAGTAAGTGTACATTCACTGAAATAAGTTGTTTGGAGAAGAGGAAGAGCATCTTTTTCTCCCGTTTTACAGGTATTTCCCTTATGCACCCAAATTATTGGGAACACAGCTAATCTGCAGAAGTCATTTGCTTACAAAATGGGGATTACAAGTAAACTAATGAGAAAAGGAAAGAGTGGGCAATTTTTCATCATTTCTTTATCCTCTGCCAGGATGCTTTCCTGCGGGGAGATATGACCTTCCCACTTCCTCAACCAAAAAGAATAATACTAACAGGCACAAGAAAGCCAACCTAGTTGCTTTATCTATGCTCTGATCTCATTTTCTTTGACTTACTTCAGAATGGTATAAATATTTTTACCTAAAAGGAGAACTGTGGCTATCTGAATTGAGCTCGGGCTCATTTTTCTACAGCCACTGTTATTCTGGGTGGACTTTGAGGAGCTAGTTGTACTTTTTAAGAATAAAAATCCCAAAGGAAGCAAATTCTTTTGTTTTGAAGAAGAAAGTGAAGCAACTGAAGGTCATGAATACTCACTCTTTTTTTGGATTCAAAAATGACATGTTTGATCTTTGATTTGCTTTTCATTAATTAAAAATGCCATAAATTATTTGGTTTGTTTTCCTCTCTGATCAGTCAACTGAACGACATTTTTGCTTTGGTGCAATGAAACGCATTGTCTCAATTTTACTATTATTCTGCTCCAAGTTCTTTTCAGTACATAAAATCCCTATGTCTGATTTATTATGCAGGTGCACATTATTAGAAAAAAAACCACATTGGATTATGCTTTTGATACTTGCAGTGCCATTTAAACAGCTCCCATCTCTGAAGAGTTAGTAGCTTTGAGACACGGTTCAAGTTCAAAGTTAGTCAGCTCGAGGGCCAAACTCTTCCTGAACTCCAGTATCAGGGATGAATTGGGCCAGTAACATACTAAAAAATCTGAGTTTTACTCAGTCTGCACCTAAACAGACAAGCTTTCTTTCAAAAATAATCTAAATTGCTTTTCTTCAGATAATCTTGTTCAATAAATCACTGCCTAGTTTAATGAATTATACTTATTAGAAACATTTTTTTCTTCCTTTTCCTAAGACAGAAATTAGACTATGCACTGGCTTTATGCACAGGGCTGAAATTTATTTGATAAAGTAAATGAGTGAGCAAAGAAGCAGAGAAAGGCACACTGCTCCATAGACAGCTTTTGCAATTCAGTAGTGCAGAGAACATAGCTACAAAGCTATTTAAAAGATGAGATGGGACTGAATGGCTGAAATGACTCTTATTCCGTTTTCTGATTCAAGTTGAGTATGTCTCTAATATTCTGATATGATTTTTAGGAAACTTCTGAGAAAAATCAAAGTGCCGTTCAGCAACTGCCAGCAAGAAAAAGCCCATGAAGACAACCTTGAAACAGCAAGATAAGGCACAGCTAGACTTTATAGCTCGTATTCCTTAAGGAAGCACTAAAAGATAGAAGAGGGTATACGCAGAAAAATGCACGTGCCATCCAGCTTTCTAAAAAAGTCCTTGTCAAGGAAGGCAATACAATAGCAGTGCCTTAGACATTTCTCTGGAGACCTGAGTTCATTGACACAGCTATGGTATTTTTTGTTTCCAGGAATAATCTCATTTACTTAGCTTAAATAACTTTGTCATAGTATCTAAAGATATTAACTCATTTTGCTTGCAGAAACTTCATTTTCCCTCCCTGTCCTGCTGCCCAGGACTACATAGATAATGCCCATGTATAAGCAGGTATCTCGCTTGTTGGCTTTCATTTAGAGACAATATGCAAGAATCCCCCAAAGAGATTGCTTGGCAACCAGCTCCCCCTGTGTTTCAGCAATGTTTATTGTCTGTCCAGTTCCTCTTAAGAGGTGATAACCAGACTTCCCAATGTGAGACCAACCTGTAAATTAGTTCAAAAGGTTTCAGGGGCTACAGGAGCATCTGCCAGGTGAGTCTCTGCCCTTCAGATCACCCAGGGAGTGCAAGAAAGGGAGACAAGCCGCCTCTTGTGCTGGAATACAGCCAGATGGAGTGAGCTGGGACCCACCAACAGGTATCTCTGAAATATGTAGGTGCTGGGGCGGAGGCACAGAGAACCACAGAATTCCAAACCGCATGATTTATTTTCTATCTTCCTACTAGAGGTGGGAGTCAATGAGAAGCAGGTGAGTCACTGCTTATTAAGTGGTCCTCTACAAGCAGACAGAGTTGGTGGAGTCCAATTCTGGCTTCACAGAAGTTTGGGAAAGCAAGCAATCAAGCAATCAAGCAGCCATCATTATTCTTGCTCTTCCCTGCAACATAGCAGGGCAGGGTCAGTCAGGGACACCTGCTCACCAAATGTCACAAGGAAGGTACCAGGCAGAGCCCTGCAGATGGGATTTATGGACCATGGGTGTGAGTCACAGGTCCAGGAACATATCTGCAGCACAGCATTTCCCCTTAATGCAACAGCAACTCAAAGCCAAACTCTCCCAACTCAGAACCATAGAATCTTTAAGGTTGGAAAAGACCTCCAAGATCCTTGAGTCCAGCCTAATGGTAACCCAGCACTACCAGATTCACCATTAAACCATGTCCCTAAGCACCACAACTACTTCAAGGATAACAGCAAGTTTGATCCTGTTGCAGTAGGTCCTGTTCACCATCACTGGCAGCCCAGAATTTATATACAAACTATTCCAGTAAATCCCATAATTTCATTGAGCATCTCCAGTCCTTCATAATTCTAACCATTCACTTTTGTGTTTTAATTTGCCTTCTTGTTATGGACAACTTTTTTCAGAGTGCAATGTTTGCTGTGATCACTGAAATAGACTATTACAGGCAATCAGCTCTGCTTTCAGTGTGTTCTCTCTCAAATACCCTGCAGGGGTAGTTCCAGTGTTTCTCTATTACCTCGGGATCTACTGAATGAACAGAGAGGAGAGGTTGGAAGGTGAAGTTAAAATAAGCTTCCATAGCTTGTAAAACAATTTTAATTTGTTTTACTTGTTTAAATTTAATTCCTGAATTGCCATGGAAGGGAATTCAGGAATCAGCAAGTGCCTGGGTAACTGAACTGCTACAAAGAAAGCGAGAAAGAAACAACGATCAGTTTCTGCCAGTGTCTGTTTCCATTTTCCTGCTGTCTTGTTTCCTCCTTGACCACACCAGAGTCTGTCCCCTCCCTGGGCATAGACTTCTTAGCAGGGCCTCTTGCGACAGGACAAGGGTTTTAAATTAAAAGATTAGATATAAGGAAGAAATTTTTTATGATGAGGTTGGTGCAACTCTGAAAGAGGTTGCCCAGAAATGTGGTAGATGCCTCATCCCTGGAAACATTCAAGGTCAGGTTGGATGTGACTCTGAACAACTTTATGTAGTTTGGAGATGTTCCTGCTAAATGCAGCAGGGGTTGGACTAGGTGACCTTTAAAGGTCCCTTCCAACCCAAACTATTCTATGATTCCACCAGCCATAAGCAGATTTCTGGCAGCCCCAGTTGTTGTCAACCTTTTTATTTTGATGTCTACCTGAAGATCCCCTTCTTTGTCTAGCAGAAAACAGAAGCACAGTGAGTTGGTCAGGAACCTTTCACTAAAAAGGGTCTCAAGCTCAAGCTTTCACTAAAGGGTCTCAAGCAAATGGTGCACACAAAGTATAGCCAGAGAAAGTGTTATGCTTTTCCAGGAGAAAAACAGTTGGAAAAGCCAATGTTTGGTTTGTTCTGGTCTCCTGCTTCTTTAGGGATATGGCATACATGTTTCTTTCTTTCCCACATGTTATTGCATGCTATTGTTTCCACAGAAGACAAAAATATAAATATTGTGTCAGGATTCATTTCACTGTACCAACAGAAATACTGATGAAAGTTGTGATGTTACATGGAGACATTGGGTCCCATGTAAAGTTGAAAGAAACTTAAGGAAATCTAACTTGTGAAAAATTTCCATTGATACACAATGTGGGACTGGCTAAGAATTAAAACATCTCAGTAACAAGTCTTCTCCATAAATCACATAAATTTGGAAAAATTTTATTCTTATTTCATGTTTGAAGAGGAGATAAGAATACAATCACAAGAAAGTGACTTCTGTTCCTTAGGGTGCTTTTCTGGAAGATATGGGAGATCTCATTTCTAGATTCAAGTTTATGAATCAGAACAGATTCGAACTTTGGTCACCAGAGCCAATTTTTACCTTTTCCCCCCCTTTAAAAAAGAAAAAAAAAGAAATTAAAAAAACCCAACAAAACAAAACAAAAACCCACCACAACCTAGGTATTCTCATTTCAATCATACAATCCTATGTAAAGAACAACAAATATTGATTTGACTCTTTGTCTTTGGCTCAGTCATATACATTCATAAGCATGCTAACTGCTTAAACTGTGTGAGTTAATCCAACACCTCTTAGCCATGAAGATTGTGGTCAATTTGATGACTCCCCAGAGGTCATCATTACCACCCTTGCACAGGAGAGCCTATTGCTTTTGTATCTGATCTCTTCACCACATCTTCATATTTCTCTTGGTGCCCCTGGGAAAACATCTTTTCTCTAGTGTCTTGTTTCAGACAGACACACACCTCAGGATGACCAAGCAGAAGGAGAGTGGGATCTTGCAAACACAGAATGCCTAAGATGACACAGAATGTCAGGTTGAGGAATTGAGTCAATCTTACTATACTGAGAATTGCAAAATGCATGTGTACAAGAAAATGTGTAATTGAGTTGAAGCAGCTCTTACTTGTTTCAACTTCTTTTCAACCCTTGTCATGCTCAAACAACAAAAAATAAATACTTCCTCCGTTACTGAAGCTTTGGGGAATCCTCCTGGAATGGTAACAGTTAATTAACTGACTGTAATAGGGATGTTCTGAGAGCAAATAGCTTCCCGTATTTTTAACAATGTAACACTTGTAGGAATTGTACTTTCTAATATTTAAAAGCTTGTAAGGGTCAACGACCTTCCTCTTCAAACCTAATATACCCGTTTAGAAGAGCTGGGTTCAGTAGCTCATCCATGGTGCACGAGTCTGAAACTAAAGCCGGGACAATGAGGCCAACGCTGGTTCGCATCATCCCGTTGCTGCAACTGCTCTGTTTAGCACGTCAGAGTCATTAGGCAGAAGTGATGGCTCCAGCTGGCTTTGCAGACAGGAGCTCTTTCTGGAGAAGAGCAACCAGTTAGGCACTGGATGGACTCTGTTTTGTAGTAAAACCCTCTGCCCTAATCAAATGCAGTGCAAAAGAAACAACGGGCAGAGAGGGCAGCGTAAAGGATTAACTAAGATGGTTCCAGCGTTTTCTTGTGCCTTCGGTGAAATAATTGACTCCGAGTACCCTGCAGTTTTCCCGTCTTTACACTGACCGCTCTGAGCTACACGCACGAGCGAACCGAGCGGCTCGCCTCTCTCACCGGCAGCCCCAGCGTGCTGCTCCCCGGGGCACGAGAGCTGCTGGGAACCGGGCAAAGATCCCACACGCCGCCACCCAGCACCCCGGGGCATCAGGCCGCGCCCGGCCGCTGCTGGCGGACCCCGGCCGGGAGCCCCGGGGGCCGCCCCTTCCCCGGC
>VZTF01001716.1:5289141-5362726 GCA_013397755.1 Cnemophilus loriae
CAGCGCGGCCGCGATCGGTCCGCGGGGTCCCGCCCGCCCCCGAGCTGTGCCGGCGTCCAGCTGAGCTCCGTGCTGGGGGGGGAAGGGGGAGCCGCTCCGGCGGAGCCCCGAACTTTGCCCCATTAAATGCTCATCGGTTTTCTTTGGGGTGTTTAGTTGTCTTTTTGGGGTGGGTTTTTTGAGAGTGTTATGTTGTCTTTTTGGGTTGGAGATGCTCACAGCTGGGCGGCACGGCACTTCCTCGGCTGGCCGGTGCTGTGTGAACAGCCGGGAGTTGCCGAACACCTGTCTTCTGAAACGCGGCACGGCCGGTGTTCGTCTTCAGCGAACTGGGAAAAGTGTAAAGAAAAAAATCTCCTCTGAACAACGCTCTGGCTCTTACACTGCCAGAGGCACGTAAGGGACTGAGGGAGGCATGGCAGTCGCTGTAAAGTTCAGAGCTCCATACATTTTTCATAGCGACCGTGCTCTTGAAGTTCATGCCTGGGCGAGGCTTGTTAAAGTGTTGTGTTTCTCTCAAATACTGGGAGACTCCCCAAAGAGAGATGGAACGAAGGTAGGTTCAATATTTCTTACTCTAAAGATAAAGATATTTCACTTCAGAAATTGAATTAGACTCAGAGGAGGTGTCTTTTTAATCTATCATATCTCTCTGAAACATATTACATGATAATTTTGCTAAGTCCTGTAAGTGCCATACATTTGAAATTTCGCCTTCTTCATTCTGTTGTTCCCCTCTACTTATTTGTGTCAAGGATTCTTTCCCTATATTTCTGTTTGTGTGAACCTTACACAAAGCTGTGAAGATGACATGAACATTCATAAGCAGAGAAATGTGGTTGTAAAGCCGTGCACTGTCCCCCAGGGAAATCAGATAGATGTGATATGGGAAATCATACTTGTGTCTTTTTTTCTATTATTTTTTTTTTAATTTTTAGATTTCAGGTCGGTAATGTCTGTTTGTAGGAACTCTTCCTTTTGCCAATATCAATGTTTAATATGTCGGTTTATTCTGGCTACCTCAGCAACCTCTGTCTAACAGGTCTTCAGATGAGATCCGGTGGAGCATGTTGCTTTACCAGAGGAATGCTTTTGAAGATGGGGCTCGCTCACTCGAAATCCTGTAAAGTTCATTCTCTGTTCTGGGCAAACAGCCAGCTGTTTTCAGCGCTAGCCGAACCTCAGTTGAATCGGATTATGCTACTAAGAGATTCTCCTCTCTCCTATTCCCCCCATGGCAACCACATGTTTCCGTAAGTGGAGAGAAGATGAGGTTCATTCTCCCTGGCAGCTCTTGGAAGTGGAAGGGACGGAGGCTCGGAAGCTGCAGTGCCTGCAGCCGGGCGGTACAAGGTTGGCTGCGGGGCTGGCAGCGCGGTGCAGCCGTCCCTGCTGAGAGCCGGCAGCGCCTGGGTCCAGCTGTAGCATCCCCCAATTCGCACACTCATCTGCGTCCTACGTACCTCTAGCACCTGTTTATTAACGTTTCCATGCCCTTTGGTAAACAGGCCGTTTCTTCAAACTGCGGCTAGATGAGTATTCTGGAAGTACTCACTGTGACAGTGGGAGAGGGTTTAGATCAGAGATGTGTTTGCTTCTGGGTGCTCAGTGGCCATTTCAGACTAATCCGACAGCTGAGCGGATCAGAACAATGGTGTTTGTGTAACTTTATTCCCGCTGATTAAACCAAATGAATGCATACCTGAAGTCCAATTTGGGATCTGCCCATAAACGGGGGGGCTGTAGGGAGGTCCTGTCCTCAGAGCAGCCCCCTTATTTGGCACCCCACTTCTTGGCAATGCAGAGAAAAACTATAGGTCTTGCAGACAGCCCTGCTGCCATCGTGACAAATGGATTTCTTGCACATGCAGGTCCATCATAAATACGATGCCAAACTTTTGCTGTGTCCAATGAAATTGTTTCCAATTACTTTTCACTTTGTCTCACTACTGCACCACACACATAGCATTACACAATCCCATGGCTTCATGCTTTTAATATTGCAGCTTAGCCATGCAGGGTTTTTTCCATGATTAGACAAAGTCACTGGGAGGAGCAATTATACAAGATGCGTTCTGTTTAGTAATATCAGCAGTGGACTGCATCATACAACCAGTAGGGACTGATTGGGAGCAGCATTTTTTAACACTTTAATAATTGCTCAAGATGCTTTTCCTGTGGCTCGGTATCCCTCACAGTCCTAGCACTCCTGGCCTGATTTCAAACAAAGTGCTAAGCATGCTCAGCTCCCTTGTAACTGTTACTTCCCGTGTTGATGTTCAACTGTGGCACGTCTGGCATTTTCATTAATGTAACACCCAACTGGAGTAGTTTTACCGGAATATAAGCATAGAATCTGTATAATTGTGAAAATTTATGTTTTGTTAAGCATTTCACCCCCTAGGTGAACATGCTAGAGGTTAGTCTGATGACTCCTTTTCGTCATTTACTCTGAAGAAGCAATTTACCTTCTAGCATTGAATCTGCTTTTAAGTGTAGATTTTCCAATATTGTCACATGAGTTTAAACCTGGACTCTCAAAGGCACTGAACTGTCTCAGCCTTTTTGCTCTCCGACAGTCTCCATGAATAAAAGGAAAAAAATCTCCATGGCCGCCAGAGTCCATAGGGGACCAAGACCTTTTAACTTTTGAGTTTCTGTCGATAAAGGTGTACAAAGCTGTTGTAACAGCAGCCTCAGTGACTGCCTGACACACTGCCCAGGGGCCTGGCCTAAGCTTAAATCCTCGTGCCTGAAGCACAATCCCTAAGCTAGATGGGAGAGTCCTCTTCTGGGGCTCTGACCTTGCAGCTGCGCTCTGATCTCGCTTGAGACCTGCAAGGACTTGTGCTAGGACCAGAGGCTAACCAGTATTTAGTAACAAGAGAGACAACACAGCACCAGTAAAACTTGCAAGTAGGGCAGCAGTACTAACAAAGAAGAAATTTTTGTAAAGGCATGCGCCTACACCCCCAAGTAGGTTGAACATTCTCCCTGGATGTGAGGGCTTCGGCTCTCAGCTCAGATTAGCCAAATTTTAGCAATTTTAAACTCAGTCTTTCCTTTTCCAGCTGAGTCTCCTGGAACTGCTGAAATTGGTTTTTTGTGGTACTGTAGGCATCACTTGGTTCCCAGTTCCGAGAAAAGAACCTCAGTTTTCAATGGTTGCAGTTCTGTGGAACAGCTCTGGGTGTTGTACTCTCAAGGCTGTTTGTCTTGTCATGGGGATTCAGTCAGACAAACCAGACACTTCCATCATATTTTTTCAAGGGTGAGAAAACTGAGGTACTGAAGCAGCTCTAGCCAAGACAAGATATGCCCTGTCATTTCTCAATCAACCACCAAGGATGCCAAGAGGAAGAATCATGCTCTCTTTTTCATCCCTCTGAATTACTATTATGTATTTGCTGTTTGATTTATATCGAATATATAAATTTTATGTTGATATGTAAATTTTAATATTTGATATAATGTTTTGTTTATCTTAAACCTTTTTATTTTATTAAAACATTGCTTGATTATGACTAAGAAATCAAATATTACTTTTTTTTTTCTTTATCCCTGGAACGAAATAGTTGCAGCTGGAGGGTGAGATCTTTCATTAACACACTCTGCTGCAACACCAGATGGATCAACATTAGCTCAGAGCTGCACTTCATCCCACTTGTTCCTGCATGGTCCTCCAGAGAAGGTTTATTCATATTTCTGGTGAGTTTGGGTTGAGCGCCATCCTGAAGCTGTAGTACTTCTGTCTAGCTTCTTTGAAAGAACCCCAGGTGTCTCTACAGGCAGAGCTGCATTGGGAAATGGTGCCAGCCTTTGTTATGGTTCTTTTGGGGGACAAGCAGCAGCCATGGAGGCAAAGTGTTGGTGTGCACGAAAGCCCTTTGCTGAAAATCCTTCCAAGCCTCTTCTTGGGCAGAGTTTATTATGAGAGTCCAACTACTCCAACCACCTCCCAACACACATGAGAAAGATTCACAGAAGTGACAAGTTTCCAACATGGGAGGTTAACTATGACAAAAAAAAAGAAAGGTCAAGCACAGCAGCACAACCTTCATGCTATTCCTCAGCCTCCATGCGCCACTGTCCCATTTTGGCCCAGTTGTTACAGATAATCATGGCCTCACAAGACAGCTTCTTATGAGATGAGAAGTCATCACAGTCATGAATGATAAGCATAGCGTGTCTATTCGTACGCGTTAGTGGATGGACATCTATGGAAAGGCAACACAGCTGTGGGGAATATCAGCACACAGCTCTCGTACAGTTCACAGACAGGAACTCTGCATCTCATGAAACGAGAGGAGAGAATAGAGGCACAGACAGAGCTGCTCTCCCCACTGGTTCTCACCTTCTTGCCTTGCATGTGGTGTGAGATATCCCACCTGCATCGCAGAGAGAGAGTGAGGAAGGTTGTGGGTGGCAATGTCTATTATTCACATCCATCATAAAAATACTTTATATTTTTCATTAGTTGCAGGAGGGAATATAACAACTGACTAATAATTTTCATTCTTGTAGGGGAATATTCACACACAAGCACAGAGACAGGGAGAATTGCAATGCAATACCTTTGGAGCCTGAGACCAAGCAGCTGCATCCATATAAAGAAGATAGATTATACAATACAGAAAAGGTAAAATTAAATAGAATTTATTCATTTCCATCACCTTGGGTGAGCAGCAAAGGCACAATAAAAAATACAATAAATAATCTGCAAATGCCTGAGCCTACAATACTACAAGGTTCACAAGCAGTTCAGAAGCAGAACATCTGGAATAGCTCAGTTTCTCTGGAGGAGAATGGGGAGAGCTCCTGCCTCACATGTGATTGCCTCTTCTTTGAGATTTCCTTGCTTCACTGCTGCAGCAATCATTTCAGCACTTTGTCATAGCCGTGCAATCACCGGCAGGTTTTTGACAGTTGCAGACGTTTACCTACTTGTCCTCTTCCTAATTTGCATAAACATAAATGAATCCTGCAGAGATTAATTAAGAACAGTATTAACTTTCCTGCTTTGCTTGTAGCATAGGTCACTCACAAACTCAAACCCTCAGACTGGAAAGAGAGCTGAATCTCGAAAGCAACAGCTCATCAGCTCATCAGCTCAGGAAGCTGCGGGGAGGCAGACTGTTATTTCCCTTGCTGATATTCAGTATCAAAAAAGCAAGTGGGAAGAAGTCCCTAACCTGGGAGCAAAAGAGAAATGAACCTATAATAAATCGTGTGTTGCTGGTTTTGTGCAGCTCAATAGCATTTTCAATCTACTCGTTCTTTTCAATAAACCACATTAAAATTACTTTTATTTGTTTTATTGTGTGATTCCTGTCCTTCCTCATTGCATTATTAAATGTTAGCCTACAGCATGCCCTGATTTAAGTGTCTCTACTTGTTCAGAAATAACAAGTTTTTTAAATAATCCTATTCTTCTATGGAAAAACAATAACTCTTTTCAACCTGTTACTGTTCGGCAATCAGAAAATGTGATACACGGGTGAGAAAAATCAAACCAATTCCTTTTGATTTTGAGGAAGCAAGTCTTGAAAAGTCAATTTCAGGAGAAATATGACAATCTAATATTGCTTTATTTCCTTACTTATCTGTACTTTATAGAAAACTCCCCAATCTTGCAGGATCTTCTCTGCCTGAGGGATTCAGGGAGCAGTTTTGGAGGCATGCTTTGACACACAACTTGGGAAACACTTTTGGAAATGACACACCTCATAGCAGAGGTGGTTTATTAGTCCATTTGCAAGCCAGCTAATTAACAATTTGTCAGTGAGAGGCCTGGGTTTCCAAGAGTGGAGCTGCCCTTGGACTGAGAGGCATTTCACTGCCCCGCTTTCAGCACACCATCTCCATATAGCAATAGCTCAGTGGAATGTGGGGGCCTGTGATGTACATGAGATCATATAAGGTGATCTCAAGGTCCTCCTGGCCACGCCCTCTCTGGGTAAGTGATGTTCAAACAAATGCTCAAGGTGAGAGGCAAGAGATGTAGAATGACAGAATCATTTTGGTTGGGAAGGACCTTGAAGATCACCAAGTCCAACCATTAACTCAGCACTGCCAAGGCCACCACTAAACCATGGCCTCAAGGACCACAGGTACACGTCTTTTAAATGCCTCCAGGGCTGGGAACTCAACCACTTCTCTGGGTAACCTCTTTCAATGCTGAACAACCCTTTCAGTGATGAAATCTCTTTTAATATCCAGTTTAAATCACCCCTGGTGCAATTTGTCCTGTCAGCCTGTTGCTTATTTTGTGTGAGAAGAGACCAACCCCCGCCTTGCTACAACCTCCTTTCAGGCAGCTACAGACAGCAAAAAGGTCCCTCCTGAGCCTCCTCTTGTCCAGGCTGAACAACCCCAGCTCCCTCGGTTGTTCCTTGTAAGACTTGTTCTCCAGACCCTTCACCAGCTCCATTGCCCTTCCCTGGTCACACTCCAGCACCTCAGTGTCTCTCTCTTTTAGTGAGGGGCCCAGAACTGAAGGCAGGATTCAAGGTGTGGCCTCACCAGTGCCAAGCACAGGCGGAGAAGCACTGGTTCTGCTGACCACACTGTTTCTGATACAGGCCAGGACTGCCTGATTCCAGGGCAAAGTGACACAGCAGTTTTACTGGACAAGAATTCCATTTGGAAAAAAGATTTCAACATTTAAAGCAAATCACCTCAGGAGAAAAATAAGAGTTCATTTTGTAAGGGAGAAAAGCCATTAGATGGACTGTGGAGAAATTAAAGGGGCTTCCCAAACAATAAATGTGTTAACCTCTAGAGAAAACCAACCATACATATTGTATGCTTTAGTGGTATTGTGATACATCTCATTGACAGACTTTTGTCCTAGTTAATAGCACCAGAGGCCCTCTGGGTTTCTAATTATTGCTGTCATATCTCCCATAGGGAAACAAAATGATAGGGCTGAAACCTAAATTAAACCCACTGGAGATGCAAGCAAGATCTCAGGGAGTGCAGCCCCAGCCCCGACCGAGGGCAAGTGCAGTGTGGTCACCTCTCCTCTCCCAGGGCCATGGGGAGAGGGGTCCAACTGAGGACAGGCTGCAGAAGACAGAAGCAGAAGGGTTGTGCTTTCAAGCAGTGGCCATGGCAGTGGTGTAGGTTTAGCTTTTCCCTCTTCATTTCACCTGCACAGTCCAGCCATTTGAAATGGTGCTGCTGTGACCACAGCTGTGTCTTTGCCGGCAGTGCCTACCCTTCACCATCTATTCACACTTCTCATGTCTTCTCTCTCTGGCCTTGTGTACATCTAGTCCCACCTGCCTCAGCTCCTCTGCACAGTCCCACCTTCTCAGAGCTGATCCCAACTTCTGTGACAGACAACACAGCAACACTTTACTTAATTCTACAGGGGAGGAACACGACTGACCTTTGCACTGCCTTTCCTCCTTGCTATCATTTCTAACTTCCTGAGACTTCACAGGACTGTCAGAATGCTGGTTACACCTTGAGTCTGCCATAGAGTGTGGGAAATACAAGAACAAACATGCTCTTTTTCTAGCATGACAATGCTCTAAAGACACCAAATCAGATTGTCTTTAGGGTAGAGATTACAACAAGCCAGGTGCTTTATTAACTCCATCAAGTAATGGCACAGACTGCCCAGGATGGAAAGTCTCCATCCTTGGAAGTTTCCAAGATCGAACTAGCGAAATCACAAGGCACCTGGTCTCACAGGAGGTTGGACCAGAGTCTTTCTGTGTGCCCTTCCAAAGAAAGTTATCCTGCAGTCCTGTGAATTAGGATTTTAGTTGTGCCAAGTTATGTTTCAGCAGTATGTGTACATGTAACTGTGGGGTCAGAAAAATCTAGGAGGGGAAATAGATGGGAAGAGTAAGCTTTTCACTACTTCTCATTTTATTAGGATAAAGTTACAGAAAAACACAAAAGGATGAGGATCTATAAAGTGGCTTACTCCCACACGGCATTCTTCAAGAATGAAAATAAAATATATGTAAATAAAGCAACAACAAAGTGCTTGACAAATGCAAATTCTTGATTACTCAAATTTATTGGTAGGAATAGCAGAGATTCAGCTCTCTTGCCATATTCCTTGGTGGACTGGAGAGAGGAGCACCTCTTGGAATTTTTGCCTCAGTAAGATTCAGTATATATATGTGACTGACTGGCTGTTTTAGTGTATCCATCAACAGGGGTAACAACTAATAAAACCAGATAAAAATCAGAATACTTCCTTTGGAAGCAGCACTCTTTAGGGATACTTATTATTGGTTTCTGGTGATTTTTTATATCTGGTATATTTTTGTGAAATGTCTTAATCTTTTAAAAATAAAGATTGATCTCCAGGTATTAGCAAGTTCTCCTTTCAAAGTATAAAGTGCCTTTCCACGTTATCCTTCTTTCATGCATCAGTTTGTTTTGCAGGCCTTGCTGGCAAGACATAACTGCAGTTCTGCAAGTGAATGAGAGGAGAGATTGTTGTTAAGCCAAGTCCAAAAGCTAGTGTGCTGATGGAGTTAAAGATGAAATACATAGCATTTTGGGGCAAGAAAATCACACCCGCTAGTCACGCTTTGAAAATAGGTGAAGTTTTTGGGTGATTACTGAAAGTTACTCTCAGGTTCAAGGCGTTATGTAATTATTATTTATTATATTAGTTCTGAATTACTGAAATAGCAGCAGGAGACATGATTAACAGGATGACTTGTGCTTAGGAAGGTATCAGCTAATGAGGTCATTATGTCAGCATCATCAGCAGTGTTCAAGATAAAGAAGGATACATGGAAAGTGGAATTATTTCCATGGCTAACCCTGATTGATTCCAGAGGTTAGATTTGATGATTAGAGAAGTCATGTCCCACATACAGTCTGAGAACATGCTAATGGTTAATAAAGGATTATTGGAATGAACACTGACTTTTGAAAAGAGATATGGAAGCCAGAGTCTATGGGCAAAAACTTTGGACCAAATTGAGCTCTTTTTGCTGACTGGGATGTTAACTTCTCTTGACTTGGTCATTTTAACTTATTCTCAGAGCATGTTTAACTAGCTCCCATGCTAAACAACTGATGCAGGACTTGGGTGGAAATTTTACCTGGTTTAAGACTTTTACTGCAGGGGCACAAACTGCTCTCACAAACACAGATCTTCTGATTTCTACACACATTTGTACCAAACTGCAGAGCTGGAGCCTTGCCCTGCTCTGCACTTGGGATGGAGAGCAGGGGAGCAGGATGAATAATGTGCTTGTCCTGGTGTACAAGCAGCTAGGATTTGCTTCTTCCTACACTGGGATTAATGAACATGCCTGTCATATTCTGGAAAGTATTTAACTGCCATGCCAACAGAAGCAAGAGCTATCCTCAGTGATAAGAACTACTTAGCAGACAGATATAATGCCTGTGTTGAAGTAAAAGCAAGTAAATCCCACCATAATGTGCTCCTGTACATACTGTGAAATCCTTCTCAAGGAAGCACAGCCTGGGTAACAGAGTTTAAATCCAGTTGAGATGACTGGGACTGCTTTTCAGCTTTCTCTGACTTAGTAACTCAGCACAGGAGAACTGGAGGTAAAGTACCAGAAGGATAGTAGACATGCAAAGTATTTCACAGCATCACTTGAAGACTGACTTGCACCCATTAAAATGTATTGCCTGACAACTAATCCTGTAAACTACTGCTTACTGCCCCATGAAAAGCCTGCCAGATAACGCCAGTCCTTCTGCTTGCTCCCCTTCCTTAGACAAGCATAGACTGCATTTGCAGTTTGAGATTCAATTCCCTCCACCTCAACATTTCCAAAGAATTTACCAGAAAGAAAAATGACCAGCAAAGCTAATGTTACTGAATGGGAAGTGTCCTTTCAAAATCTATAAAATGCACAAAGACATTTCAAATTTTACATCCAAGACTTCTAGTAAAGAGTGGAAATCTGTGATATAAAAAACATAACCCACCTTGAATCCCTCTGGATTCTAATCTGAGTCCTTTTGAAATTACAAGGAAGAGCAGATGGGTTGATGCAAGATGGAGCCTCAGTACTGTGGTCCAGAAGCAAAGAAACCACAAGTCCCCTGCAGTACAGCATCTGCCATTCAGGGAGTGTCAGCTGTTCAGTGCTTTATTGATTAAGAGAGGTGATTCTTCTGTTCTTCAAAATACCGTGAGTGGTCAGTACATGTACATAGCTGCACATGGGATATTTATTTACTCCAGATGAGGATCTCCTGTACGATAAAAATCTGCCATGTGTCCAAGCCACGTGTCATGACAAGACAGCTACTTGTGCATTCATACTGAATCGATAGTGTACAAAAGAGTGTAGAAAATCTGTACTGAAAGCAAGTCAAAGAATTTGGTGGATGAGAGGCTGGACATGACAGGGCGATGTGCTCTTGCAGCCCAGAAAGCCAGCTGTGTCCTGGGCTGAATCAAAGGCAGTGTGGCCAGAAGGGCAATGGAGGTGATTCTGCTCCTCTATTCTGCTCTGTTGAGACCCCATCTGCAGTGCTGCGTCCAGCTCTGGGGTCCCCAGCACATGAAGGACATGGACCTGTTGGAACGTTTCCAGAGGAGAGACACCAAGATGTTTAGAGGGATGGAGCACTTCTCATACAAGGAAAGGCTGAGAGAATTTTGTTTGTTCATCCTGGAAAAAAGATGGCTTGGGTGACCTAATTGCAGCCGTCCAGTACCTGAAGGGACCCTGCAAAGAAAGATGGAGGGGATTTTTTACAAGAGCATGTAGTGACAGGAAAAGGGGGAATGGATTCAAATTAGAAGAGAGATTCAAATTAGATATTAGGAGGATTTTTGTTGTGAGGGTGATGAGGCACTGGAACAGGTTGCCCAGAGAAGTTGTGGGTGCCCCACACCTGAAAGTGTTCAGGATCAGGTCGGATGGGGCCCTGAGCAACTTGGTCTAGATGAAGGTGTCCCTGCCCATGTCAGTAGTGCTGGAACTAGATCATCTTTAAGGTCCTTTCCAACCCAAACCATTCTATGATTCTATGAATAATACCATAATTAATTATGATATTTCCACCTGCTGGACCAGCTGCTGGATTAGGAGTCACTGTGGGTGACATACATCCCCATATAACGGGATGAGTACAAAAGTCGTTCACAGGAGTTATACTTCAGTCATTTTGCTTAAAATAAAAGAATTTTACAAATAAAATAAAAGCTGTGTGCCTGTCCTTCCCAAGGGCCTGGATTTCAGACAGAGTGAGACATTGTCTTCTTGCTTTGTAGACTATTTCAAGACTGCAGTACCCAGAGGAAGTGTTTACAATGAGTAGCTGGACACGAGCTCTGGAGCTGTGTCCAATGCTAGTGCAGCAGTAATCTGTGCACAGAGCAAGATAGAAATCTTGGTGGGCCCCTTACAAGCTGTAAGGTTATGTCACAGTAAGCAGTGTAAGCAGCTGCAGCAGCTTTCTGAAAGGTCTGGAGGGTTTAATAGCTACAGTATAGCAACAAAACATACCCAGAAAATGTCAGTGTGACAATTTTGTAGGCTTTCAGCATAAAGCTTGGAGACCTCCTGAGCATACTCTGGAAGCCAAACCATATTTTTTTTTACAATCCCTACCATGTGCCTGAAGGTCAGCACTGCTGATGTTTCTGATGCAGAGAGCTCTTCAGGAGTCTCTTGTGGTGTTTTGGGATGATTTTGCAGCAGGTGAAAAGGTTTTTGCAGCACAGGGTATTGCCTATGTACAGCAAAAATTAATGATGAAAAATGACAGCTAAATGGGATGGAAAATACAGGTTTACAACCATCACTGCTGTCCTGAAATTTTCCTACTCCCCAAACCCTGCCCAAATGTGTGTGTTTTGCCCATTTCTATGCCTCTCTGCCATCTTTCCCTTCTTCCACTATTTCGCTGCTTTTTGCAGCACACAACATGGTATCAACAAGCTCCATTTGGCTCCTGCAAAGGAAGAAAATCTAAGCTTTGACTTTTTTCCTTTGCCTTGTGACTTTTCCACTCTGAGTGCAGTGGTTAAAAAAGAATTGTGATTGGCATTCATGGTAGGAGCAGAACTGATGCAAGATAAATCAATAGGAACATGGCCTAAACCAGCTTCAGTACATCTATCATAGTAATTTACCTAAGTTTAAATCAATTTAATTAAACTGACTCACTTTTCTGGTAGAGACAAGACTTTACAGTGTGCCAACTTTAATCCATTGACTGGATTAAAATAATAAAAAAGGAGTGGCTGGTGACTTTCAGGTTCAAGATGATGAGTGACTGGTAGTGTCATGGAGAAGGAGACATATGAAGGTATCTGGATGTGTTCTTAAAAGAAGAAAATTAATCAGAATGAAGAAAATTCCCTTGGAGTGCAGTGTTGTGTAGTAAACAAGGCTTGAATTTTTAACCCTGTGCATTATCAATATCCCTGTAACCCTTGCATCTGGTG
This sequence comes from Cnemophilus loriae, assembly GCA_013397755.1. Taxonomy (NCBI): domain Eukaryota; kingdom Metazoa; phylum Chordata; class Aves; order Passeriformes; family Corvidae; genus Cnemophilus; species Cnemophilus loriae. The sequence continues at coordinate 5,301,560 of VZTF01001716.1, forward strand.
GACAATCACCTCTTAGCAGAGCAAAAAGCCTTGCCTGCTGACAGAGACAGCATAGCTGATCATTGCATATTAATAGCTGGCCACTTTACGAAGTAAAACTTACTGGTTTAAATCACTTTCACCTTTAAACCACTTGTTTCTAGGTATGTCTCACCCCTGGTGAAGGTGGAATGATACAGCTATGAGTTTTACTTAAAAATTTATATCAGTTTGGGCACCTGGAGATTTAGTTCAGCTCAGATTATTAGTAAGAACTTCCTAAATTGTAGTTTGAGTCTCCTAAGCTCTCGAGGCCAGCCTAGACTTTGCTGCCTCTCTGCAATACTTTCAAGTAGACTGTTATGTACAATTACTGTATCATGGGATATTTTGGGGACACAACACCAGAGATCTCTGGTTGAAATGCTCACAGGCATGGTAGGCTATGAAGCCCTGCCCTTTCCATGGAGAAAATTTTGTTTATGGCTGGGGTCATTTTTACCAAACCCAGTTTTGTAGAGCTCGTCAGCTGCAATAAGACAAAGAACGACTTTATGAGAGAACCCTTCATCATCCTTCCTTTCAAGTCGACAGATGACCTCCAAGCAAACATCATTTTCAAGCACCTCTGTTACAGCGAAGTTGACTTATTGTCATGTCATTATTGCTGGCAGTTCCTCTGCCTGCACTGTGACCACTCAGAGGCTCACATCAGACACTGAGGTGATGTTACCAACTTAAAATTTTCCTCCGTGGAGGGGTTGGGAATTTTATGTACAGATCACATAATGATACAAACCTATTTGCTTTATTATTCCCTAGCTCCCAAAATAACATCTTCTTCTTCTCTAGTGCACAATCCACTTTGAAAGCACAGGTAGTTTGTATGAACCAGACAGAATATGCTACATAGATGTGGCTTTCTGTTGCTTGTCTTTCCTTCCTTCCTTCTTGTCCCAAAACCATGAGGGGAATTTAAGTGCCATGATGACTTGATGTTTCTTTTAAAACAAACTATTGAAGATGGTTTACATGCAATTTCTCATTCTGGGCAAGATTTAATTAATTTCAACAGGCTTTTATTTCCCAGAAAAAAAAAACAAAACAAAGCCACAAAAACAACAACAACAAAAACCCCTATTCTAAACTCAGTGATAACAAGTCTTAAAAAAATTTCAAAATCAGGATTTTCTCTCTGAGAACATGCAACATTTCACTTTAGCCCACAAATGTTCTCATACCATTACTTCTGTTTTCCTGATTGCTGATTTTATTTGGTCCACTTCTTCCTGTCTGGTTTCTGACTTCTTTTTTTTTCTCCAGAGTCTGTCTGATGTCGAAGGAGCAAATCACAGCAAATAGCTCCTGTCTTGTCTAGCTAATTGCTACACTGACACTGTGAGCAACAGCACAAGGAATAAGAGGGGAATTTGAGCAACAATAATGTGAAATGCTAGGTAAAATAGGCACAAAAGGAAAAAGACAAGACTAGGCAACCATCAGTGTTGCACTCAAGTCCCTCCTACCATGTTTAACATTTCTTTCTCCTAGTAACAAATCATCACAGTGCTTCCTCAGGACTGCCTGCTATCTTGTATGCCACAAATAAGTACATTTGGTTAGTGTTAGACTCCTTAATTACTGGTCACTACTATTGCAATAGTAGTGTGATGCATTTGTCTATCCTCCTCTAGGAAACATTTTTCTTGTGTCCTATTCGCTTCTCTTACCCTTCTTGGCAACGTGCAGTTTAGGATAAAAATGGTTTTGTCTATCATAGCAAAGCCACATGTAACTGCTGCCAGCTTGAGTTTTGTGTGGAATGCATTTTAAAGGTTCACCAAGCTTCTGCCTTTATCGGCAAAAAATGAAAGGTTCACGCTGAGTGTCTTCCATTGTCAAGAAACAATATTCAAACATATTTAGAGCTCCATCTTTTGTACCAGTCTGGATAGTTATGGTACAGGCTCAGGTATTAGGACTCCTGGCAATAGCTAAGAAAATACATCTGGAGTGTTGTTCAGCTGGGCTCTAAAAGTTTAGACTGGTGAATGCAATCCCAAACCTGGGTATCCTGGGACCAGTAAGCTCAATTGCATTGAAAATTTTGTTTTCAAATGAGGGAGGGGGCTACTAAAAGTTGGACCATGATTTTGTGGCTTTGTAAGATAAGGTCCTTGGTGGCAGTACCAGCCTGAAGTGCTGGTGGCTTCCCTTTCCTCTTCCTCACCACCCCGTCTCTTCCTACTGTTCCGCTCAAACAGATTTCTGCCTGAGGCACTGTTGTTCCCACAACACTGTGAATGTGATGAAGGAATCAACAGACCTGCTCCAACAGTGTTTTCAGTTGGTCATTTTTAAGCTGGGCCAGTTCTGTGCTAGGTTTGCTGAAGGTCTGGTGTGTGAGGAGAACTGGGTAAGCAGCAGCAGCGGGGCAGCAGCCCCTTAGCACTGCTGATTGTGCCGCAGTGTGGAGACTTTGTGTCATGAAACCACAGCTGAGGAGAGGGCTGCCAAAGGGCTGGGTGCCACTAGGCTGCCAAGAGAGCCCCCATCACTTGTGGTTTTCAGATATCTACTCATTCAGTTGACACAGAGTGGCGCTAAATTAAATACTTGACTATTAAGGTCAATTAAGTGACCTCATTTGCAGAAGTGTAGCTCCTACGTGTGTCACATTCAGGGTTAGAAGCCAAATTTCTGGAGTTACTTTCGTAACACAAGGCTGGGTTTGCCTTCTTGCAGAACGACACCTGGCAGAAAGGAGCTCTGTGCCTGCCTCAGGAAAATCCTGCCTGCTGTCTGAGGTTTGAGTAAGGAGATTATCTCTGCTTCCTCACCTGTAAAAAGATAATTACACTGCCCAACTTTCTAAGGAACCTTTGCATCTCCAGATAAAATATACTACAGAGAGGCTATACTACATGAATTATTCAAGCTAAATTAAATTAATGAAGACTGTGGAAACTCAGTTGCTTTTATTTCTTTTTTTGCACTAGGTTCAGATTCTGCAGTGGCCTTTGTGGTCTCAAAATATTCTGAAAGCAGAGCACTGCTAGCTCACAGCTCTGCTGAAAATATTTCCTTCATTGTCTGAAAATATATTAATTTAATTATTGACAAGTCCATTTGTGAGAGAGCTATTGAAGCATGACCAGCTCACCACAGTGTTTTCTCTAACCATGGAATGCCACAGGGAGTGAAAAATGAAAAGTCAATGCAATCTCTGTGAGACAGCGAGATGGATTTATGAGGAATTACAGGGTGGTTTATAAGGAAAAAAAATATCATTTGGACAACAATGTAGGATTATAAGGACAGGTCTTGAGGGTCCAGGAAGGACCTAGACAGAACATGTACAATGTCACCCCAGGATGCCTTAAATCCTTTGCACCAGTGGTTTTGGTTTAGCTGTGCTACCATCCCTGCTGTGAGCCTCTCTAAGATCCCCTCTCCCTTTCTCTTTCCCCAAGATGCCAGGAGATACCTCCTGCATTAAATTCTGCAATTCTCAACCCGTAATTTGGGATGTGGGGCTGCCAGCACTAGTCTCCTGGTAGCCTGCAACAGCAGCTTAACTGAAATAAAATTATTATTTATTTTGCCAAAAAGTTGCACACGTTATATTTGTACTCATACTTAATTTTCCTTGATGGAGCATGGGCAGACATGGCATTTTTCCGCAACATGGAGAACTGGAAGCTGGCTATCAGGCTTGCAGCCTGTTTCCCGAGATTTTTTTTTTTTTTCCAAACATATCTTTAGCCTGTCAGCTTTTCTTGGCTCGCATAATTCCCTGCACTTTTTTGGAATTCGGAGGTGTTAGGGGCTTCTTTGAAAGCAGGCTTGGCTACTGGAGGAGTCTCCCAGCCTGTCTGGGTAGAGACAAGACATTGTTATCCTCACTCCTTTGAAGCTGAGTACCTGAGCCTGGCTTAACCAGGTCATTATTTTACTTTTCCTTGCTCAGATCTGTAAAAATCCCATTATTGCCTGCTTTCAATTAACTTTACGAATTCAGGCAAGCAGCAGTAGGAAATGTGGGGAGGGGGCAGGAGGAGCAATATAGCATTAATCAAAGGGTCATGCAGGTATTTTCCCAGTTTGCCTCGCTCTGTTATCGCAGAATTCCATGTGATCCTGAAAACAAGGATTCTCGCCTCAAGTCTACAATAAATAACCTGTCATCGCTGTGTTTCTGTTTATTTAAATTAACAAAGGGATAATTTCTGTCTGGCATGCAGCAGAGTGGAAAGGCGGGAGGGAAGCAGGCTTGGCCATGCCACTCACTTCCCGCTGCTTAGGCAAGGCTGGGCCGAGTCCCAGTGCCAGGCAGCCCGTGCTGTTCCCTAAACTGTGCCTGAGGCTGTGGACATAGCCTGGAGAAGGCCTCTGTCCCAAGAAAGGGCAAGGGTTTTGCAATTCACTGCAAAGTACCTGCCTACCTACCAGCCTAGCCAACAGGTTTGTCTTTCCCAGAGGCAGACCTCAGACCCAGATGTCAGACCCAGACACACACTGCACTGCTGGAAGGGACAGAGGGAGGGAGGGAGCATCACCTGCTCAAGGTGAGGTTTTGGCAGCCGCCAAGAGCATCCACTTCTTCTACATCCACTAGCATGAAAATAGAGTGAATGCAGCCTCCCTAAAATCTGAAGGGAAAGGATGAGGTTCAGGGAGACCCAGCTATCTATTCTCACCGCCTTCTCCCCTTCCTTTTCTGGGTGTGCTTCAGGTTAAAAGCAGCTGTGGTTTGGAGTAACTTTGCTGAACCACTAGAAAGAGGCAGACTGCCAGGGGAGGACTGTCTTGTAGTGCCCAGCTCAGATAGGTCTGCTGTGTTTCCATGGCAGACTAACACGGGGCTGTGGCCCAAGGGTAGTAGGACTCCAGGCTGTGCTGTGAAGAGGAGCCATGTCTTCCCCTGTAAAGGGCTTCACAGCATCTCCTCATGCCATACAGCTTCAGGCTGTGGCCTGACTCCCAGCGTTTGGAGCCAGCTGCTAGCTACAAGGGTGCATGGACTGTGGTGTGGCTCTCTAGCTGCTGACTGCCCACAGGGGAATTTTTATGTCAGGGTGCAATTAGAGTACATGATTTCCTGTGGTCTGGTCCATGGTAGATATCTCTGAACCTGCCCAACACCTCAGCCACAGACAGCAAAACAGAACACAAAGACATTGCATTTTGGGAAACACTGTGAATTATTTTTTTTCCCACAAAAATAAATCCCAGTCATTAGAGATGTGTCTATAAAACCCATTTGATATTTCCATTTTGTTGAGGTGAAATATGAGCAAAGTGGTGAGTGCATATGGATGTTCTTGGTTAACTACCTGGTGAGGTAGGAGTGTTTTTTACTCTCCTTGTTTCCCATGCAGTGAGCAAAACAGAGTACATGAGTTCCTCACTCTCATTATTTGATCACTTCCAAAAATAGATTCCTGCATATTTCATCCACCAGAAAACTTGCAGAGAGAGAAAAGACCTACTTTTCTTTTCCCTGCCAGTTGTGCCTGAAGCAATGTCGCACTCTGAGCAACTACTGGACAGCTTTCATACTTTCTCCTGCTTCACGAGGAGTTGGTTACAGAGACGTCGGGGCCCTGAGGGTACCAGGGGCCTCACTGCTCCTGCTCAGTCTTTGCTGGATCCACCTGGGGCCAGGAGCCCCATTTCAGCCCAGCCTAGGGTCAGGCTCTGCCTCAGTGACACCACAGCAGTGCTGGTGTCCCAGCTCGGTGTTGGGATCCCTCGGTCATACAGCGCAGCCTTGTCTCTTGTCCTGTCTCCTGCCTCCTCTCCTTCAGCTCCTGATGGGAGCTCCTGGGTGGTCCTTGGCCCTTATTCTTCACTTCCCATGTCAGGGGCCATTGGTGGACTTTGTTACAGCCATTGTCCCTGCCCACCATGGCCAGACCCTGTGGGCAGCACCCACGGCTGAGAGCATGGCCTGTGCTGGAGTCACCCTCAGATCTCAGCTTGTGCCCCTTTGGGAAGAGCTGTCCCTCACTGAGGAAACCAGCTCCAACAACACAAGTGTGGAAAAATTATGGCAATGAAGCACCTTCATCTTACAGTATTTCTGTGTTCAAGCAGTAAGGAACATTACTGATTCTGTGCAAAGCGGATGGAAAATGTCTGCAGCCTGAGTCATGTGCTTTGTGGTGGCTTTGCACAGGAGCAAAAGGGAAGGGGTGGAGCTCAAACTCCAAGGTCTTCCTGTTTCAGAGCCATCTAAAAGTCTTTAAAGCACCCATTTAACTATCTGTAATTTTAGTTATGTAGCTTACTAGTTATCCGTCTTGTGATAATGCCTGGTTCTTAGCAAAAAAAGTCCTCTCAAGCCTTTCCTCGCTTGGTACAAGCTTCATTCCCCTGACCATCCCAGACAATCCTCTCCAGTTTGTCAGTCTCTGTCTCTACTGAGGGACACAGTGCTCCAGCCATGGCCTTGCAATTGCTCAGCCATGAGGAGATGCTGCTCCCCTCGGCCTGTGGTTTCCCTCTGTACAGCACGGCCCAGCCCAGCTCAGCTGCCAACAAATCTGGATCAGCCAGGCTCAATGAGATGTTCAAGTTTTCTCTGCCCATTCACACCCTCTCCTCTGAACTGTCTCCAGCTGATCCCATCTTTCCTGAGGATGCTTAAAAATAACAGCAATGCCCACCTATGGAGCAGATACGCATCTGTATGAGCTGATCACAAAATGGACACAAAGCTCAAAACCAGCTTGCAGAATTCAAAGATAGTTATAGTGATGACAGATCTTGTGACGAGTCACCTTGTTGTTTCTCATTTTCCCCAAATATAGAAAAGCTGAAATTTCTATCTTTTCTTTAAAAAAGAGTTGCATACCTTATGAACAGGAGAGCTGAAGCCAGACCTCCATACCTTTCTTACATTTTATTACTTGTCAAAAGAGCATTTGGTAGAAGCAAGACTGTGACAGAACACAGGTCTTTATAAATACTGCCTAAACTGCACCACTAACTTCCTCTCCTTTCTTTCAGCCTCCTTCCCATTTCTTATTCTCTTCCTTTCATCATTGTAATTTCCTTCTGTCTCTTTCTTTTGCTTCTCAAAATCAGTGGTCCTTCTCCTGGTTAATTTAAGCTTCTGAAATAGCTATGAAAAAGCTTATTTTCCCAAAGAAAAAATAAAATGCTGACATCAGACAATAAATCACTTCTAAGAATATTACTACTAGTATTTCATATTCAGCAATAAAAGTCAGACAAAGGGCAAAAAGAAGTTAACTTTTTAAAAGTTACTAATAGAAGCGTGGTTTAAGGAAAATATAAAACACACACACACATATATATGAAAGAACAAGTAATTGCAAAATATCTACTAACTCTAACTGGGAAACAGACATCAGGAGTATCGGATTCTTAGTCTAGTTCTTCTTTCTCCTTATATGAGATAATTTTTTTCTTCAAAAAGTAATTATCAAGTACAAAGCAGATACTCAATTTGTCTTCGATTGCCTGCAGTTTTCCCCATGGATATTGAATCAGAGAATATCCAGAGGAATAAATTGAGACTATGCATTGTAATGTGGGAAAACAAAGAGAGAGCAATCATGACTGAAATATTAGGGCTTATATTTTACATTTGCACAATCTTGTATTTTCCAAGTTTTACTTCGAGGGTGAGATTCTCATGATTTAACCGTAGCCATGCAGGGCTGTCTCAGTTGCTGTAAAGCATCACACCAGTCCCCAGGTGCTGGTCCAAGCTGTGTGGCAGGTTTTGTGCCATGGCGCTCAGCCTTGTGCAGATGTTTCGTGTGCCTGAAATGACATGAGTTCCTCTGTTCAGGCTCTGGAACTGCCAAAAATGTTGATGACAGCCACGCACACTCCCTGAGTCAAAAACGACTGATAAAGACCAAGAAACTTGCAGGCTTGTGTCTCTCAGCTTACTTTAGGTATCTCCAAATTATTTCAGTAGTGCCATGAAGTGCAAAAGGAGATAGATGCATTAGGGATGAGCATGTGAAAGGCATTCCCAGCAACTGTGCACAGCCAAGAGCAGGTCCTAACCTCAGCCCAGTGCCCGTCTGAAGAAGGGGAAGGTCCTGACGTAGCATGGACCATGCCAGCCTGTTAAGCACTACACAGAATCCCAGAGAAGCAGGTCAACACAACAAAGACATGCAACCTCGATACCTTGTTTATCTGCCATGGAGTGAGAAAAGATGCTGCTGTTGGTTTCAAATTAAAATGTGTTTTAGTACTCCACTGCTCTCTGGTGAGTTTATTGTATTGATTTATCATTATTGGTTAGCTACATGTCCTGACATATATTGTGTGTGCTTTAGGAAGCTGAGATTCTCGGCATTTCCCAAATTCCTAACATTTAAAACTATCTGATCCCCTATGGGACATCTGGATTTGCAATGCTATTGAGCAGTCACAAGTATTCCTCCTCAGCATTTCGTGTAATACTGAGAGGAGAAGCTACCACAATGAAATGAAATATAATGTTAGCACACGTTAAGAAATCACAGGAAGATGGGGCCGGACACTTATCTGCTTCATTTCGGAATCCCACAACTTCAAGGGGACTGAGTAGGAATGACAAACTGGAAATATCCTTTTCTATAAAAGGAAGGAACATACCTATATTTCATAAGGTATTACAATCCAGATTGTGAATGCCATCAGAAACAAAGGCTATGCACTCTGCTAATTACAGATTAAGTTTACTGACACAATACTCTTAACTGGGAATACTTACATCACCAACAGATTAATGCTGTCTTTAGCAATCTAACTTACCAGCTGCCAATTTTTGCTATAATCTGCCCAGTGGCTGTGTGTCCAAAGGTTTGCCTGCCTCATGTGGCAGCTTGCTGGATGAGTAACTCAGGAGTGGAAAGAAAGAAGAGGAGAAAAGGATCTTCAAGGAATCTGCTTAAGAATGAATTTATTCATGATGCCCAACCCCACAGTAATCTGCCTTGTCCCCAGTGTGCCTCAGTTCAAGGTGGTACATGGGGCCCAACTAAACCAGAAGAGGACTATTGCCCCACCAAGTTCACCACCCTTGGTTCAGGCTGTTGTTTTCTTCAAACAGCCTTTTTCCATAGAGGGGATCATAGCATCCACTATCGGAGAAACAGCACAATCCACTTTCTTTGGAAGAACCTCATAAAGAAAAAGCAAATAAAATCCAGAGACCCACAGGCAGAGATGCATCTCACTCCTTGCCCCTCTCAGTGAAGCCTAATGGAGTGTGGCCACAGGTGGAAAGATGTTATGGAGGCACTTTTATTCTGTTTACACTCTGGCAAACTTTGTTTTCCTTCCCTCCGTGTAACTTCACTTGTGAGTTGTTAAATCTTCCTTGGCAGCTGTTTGTGGAGGTGGGGTCGGGGGATGGAGGGCTCCTGGCACTTGAAGGGGGATGGTGCATCCTGCCTAGGTGAGGGCTCAATGCTGAAGGCAGCACACCTTGCACAGCCCAGCACAGAAAACAGAGGCAGCAGAAATTAATTTCAGACTGAAGAAGAAATTCTGGGTACCAGAAATTTCAGCTTTACTTTGGCCGAAATTGTTTCTGTAGTTTTGCTGGCTCACCTCCATACCATAGGCTGCACAGTGACAGTAGTGCCTGGGGCTGCCAGCCATGAGAATCTTACAACGTCAGAAATTGCCTCCCAGGATAGAAAACTAGTATTTCTTCTGTTCAAAATACTATGTGAACACATTTAACAGTTTAATTTCCTTTGTCTTTGCCTTCTTTGAATGCCTACAATACAGGATGGTAAACAAAGGCACCAGTTTCTTTACAACAAGACGTCGTGCTGACAATACATTGCATTTATCTTCAGGCTTCACTGGGGTGCTTCAGGGGATAACCAACCTCCTCCATACTGCACCTTCTTTCTTTAGTTTTAACACATTTTGGGAACGATCAGTGTCTGTTACTCCTCTCTAACTCTTTTTTCTCCTCTGCTGAGTATGCAACCCTCTCTTTTTTTCCTTTTTTTTTTCTTTTTTATTATTTTGCATTTTTCTCTTGAGAAGGTACAAAAATCCATGGATTGGTGAAGCATGAGGGTCTTTTTTGGACAGTTTTGAGAGGCGAGTATGACATAATTACTTTCTCAAGTAAAATTGGCTCAGTTCCGTCTGATTACTTTTTTGAAGCTATATTTCAATACAGCTCTGATCAGATCAACCATTTTCCATTGCAGTATTTTTTGCCTGTGTGTTATTTTAGGCTTACCATTACCATGGGACTTGAATTCATTTGGAACTCATTAATAATCAGTATAATTCCCTTTCATTAGAAATCTCTTATTGGAGTAACCGCTTGTTGTGACAATTCCCATGAAGTCACCATCTTTGTAGAGATGCAGCTAGTGACGATGAAATAATATGTAACTTTATATTAAACTAATATTCCCCAAAATAATAAAATGCCTTAACATATTCCATGCATAGTTAATAGGACATCAGAAGGATGAAAGATATAGATAGGATCATTTTCTTGGATATCAGAATTCCCTTTTTTTAGCGTGGCAGAGTAGAGAGATTTTGTGTTGAATATATATATATGCATCTTTCCCTGCACAGTGTATTTCTTCTTGCCATGTATAATGGAACTCACAACACGAAATGCTGACAAAGCTGATGAAGACAGCGTCCTTCCCAACAATAACACAATGGCTTGGCAGTTCATCATGTCTGAAGAGAAGATTTTGTAATTGAAGACATTGGAAGCTTGTGAAAGAGAGGGTTAATTAAAAAAAAAAAAAGAGAGCATTTCTTACTTGGAGCATGGACTGCAATCTCTGTTTTTCTCTAAACTTTCACTGGGCAAATATATCTGTGTTTTGACCCTCTTTACAAGTTAGTGTTTTTGTAGAAATACTTGTACCCGGCTAACAAAGCCGTGCAAAAGTATTCATGCAAGGGTGTCAGTGTGTCACATTTCTCTGAACAATAACAGGCTGCAGAGTGGGAAGAAATTTTATGCAGCTTTGAAAGAACATGGAACAATTCCTTTGTTTTGCATGTCGTCCATGTGTATAACTACTCTGCTATGTGCCAAACTAACACAATAGTTCGGCTAAATTTGGTGAGATTAAGAATTAAGAAAGAGCCTTTTCTACGGCCACACTTCTGCTGATAACTTTTGAATTCTTTTCTGGAAGACAAGGAGGAAAACACTAGTCAGCACAAGTAGGTCTGGAAGCAAATCCCCTTATTTGAAAGAGAATGAGGACAGGAACAAGGACATGTCCTATGAGCAATTAATTGTCTGTTTTGCTGTCCAGCCTTGATCCTATGTCAAAGATGGCAAGTGTCTCGGGGCAAAAGTTTGTTTCAAATGTGTGCAATTACTGGTGGCATTTCTGTCGCTACAGACCAGGCCATTTTCTCAAGAAACTCCTGACTGTCTCTAATAGTGTTTGAAGAGTCCACTTTCAAATTACTTCCTTCTACCTCTGTGACTGGATGCCCTAGACGGCTGTCATTCAGGATGCAATAAGAGGTTGCCATTGCTATTGGCTTTAAATGTTGGCTTGATCCACAGGAAAATAACATCTACTGCACCTATGGCTCAACTAAAGTGGCAATGACACTGTGCCAGGCAGAAGGGCTGCAACTCATCTGCCCAAGGGTAATGTGGACAATTCTCAGCAAACTGGTCATCCAAACCCCTCTTTGGCCCATAGCAATAAGTCTTCTCTTTCTACAGGAGGCATTTTTACTGAGTTCATCTCAAGTAACTGGGAGTTCCAGTTCCTCTCCCTGTACCTTAGTGAAAACCTGGGTGACACCTGGGGTATGGGCAGCTGCCCTAGAGAGGCACTGCCAAGAGAATTCAGTCCCATCCCTGATGATGGTGCCCTGGGACTTCGCTTTGGTTTTCAGCATGAGGAGACAAAGCTCCTGATAAAGCAAAGAGTTTCCTTAAACTCTTTCACAGCTCAGATGTATCGTGAGGAAAGAGACCTTCATCCTCCTAATGAGCAAATGTGTTCAGAGTAAACGCACTCCTGGAAGGGCGTTAATGCTTTCATCACCACTGGCTAATGAGCCTGAACTTGCACCTTGTACTAGATACTAATCAGATTCCTCTTTCTGTACTCTCTGAAGCTCTGCAATTCGAGCTGCCAGCAGGCAGTGATGCTATTTAAAAATAACCGCACATGGGTGTTCTTATTCAATATTTCTGTCACAGGAGTTGGCAAAGGTCTAGTCCCAGGCAAGACTGGGGCTCATTTTAATATGCATTGCATTCTTAATTTCTTTTAAAGTTATTATTAACTTATTCCATTTACAAAATCAAATAAAAAGACCTTTAATTGAAGAGCTACTATTTCTTGTATAATGTAATTTGATTTTTCCCCTCCAAATTTCAAATTACTTTATTCCTGTTCTTTTTCTTTTAAATCATTTGCATAATCTACAACACTTTCAGGACTTCCGTACTTTGCATAAATCAATTTCACTTCTTGTTCACTTCATCACTTTCAAGGGGATTTTTTTCTGCTTTACTGGACTTAAATTAATCCTCTGGAGAAAGCAGTGTCATGACACGGCCAGCATCAAAATCTGCATAATGAAAGCAATTTTTTCCGTTTAAATTGGCACTCAAGAATATCACTGCTCATTAGCAGACTTTAGATCTTTTATTTCATTTTAAGTGAGAAGGACAAGCATTCTTTCCCTAATATGAGTTTCTTGCATAAGAATTTATTCAAAGACCTTTACATTTATTGCAGTATAAGTTAGGTGCCTAAATATCTTTTTAAAAAGCCAGCCTGTGTGATTTGTAGAGTATTAACGCTGCTAGAAAGACTACCAGAATTTTCAGACTTGATCAGAGTGGTAGTCTCTCTCATCTGGCTTCTCTCTGGGGTTAAAACTGATCTGAGAAGATGGCTGAATAATGGATGGATGTGGAATTGCTTACGATGAAAGGGGAATTTCTTACTAATTCCAGGCACTCAGCAGATGCTTTTGCTGGTGATGATCTTAGATGAAGCTTAATACAAAATCTGTACTCAAACTTTTAACCGAGAAGAGTGCTCAGTATAATAGAACGAAAGCTTCAGAGAAAAAAAAAAGCCTCTTAGCCTGGAAAGGGATGGGCTGCAAAATCTCATCTTGCCTCACTAGCACACAGCTGCAAAGCAGCCACATCTGTTTCGCTAGAAGTTTCCAGGGCTAGTTAGCCTTCCAGGGTAGACGCCCTCACACTTTCCCACAGTCTGCAGGCTTTATCATTAATAATTCTGTATTTACCTTTCACAATTTCAAAAGAAATACCTGTGTTTGGGGGAGGAAGGGCACTTCTTGCCCTTGGGCCTGTAACACAGCTGCAGGATGGTGCAGGCTGAGGTCCTCATGTGCCTGTAGCCTTGCTCAGGCTCCAGAGCCCGGGGCTGCCCATGGCTGGCTGGTCTCTGTGGCCTTGCTTCAGGCTCCGACACGCCTGTCGTGCTCGACTCAGCTCAGGCCTCCCCAGACAATGCTGCTGTTTAATGATTGCAGACAATCTGGGCTCCACACTGACCTTTTCCATCCTGCCCTGCCACAGTTCCTCGCAAAATAAATGTATTACTGGGTTTGGTCCAGTTGTCAAAAATAACGTTCTCTTTCTTTTTAAGAGGAAGATTATTTTCTTTGCTTCACCTGGAACTCATTGTTTCCATTCGAATATTTTACAGGATCAAGTAGCAATGATATCTGCTTGCCTTTTGTTAAGTTTCCTGCGTTATGAATGAGGTGTTCCTTTTGTCTGCTAAATACAATGATAAAGAGCATTTAAAGACTCAGAAGAAAGTGTTGATGCACCTATTTCTCCTGCATAAATGTGTGTTTTCCATTCATTGACTATTTCATTGTCATTGCTATGATGTAGAAGGAACACAACAGAATAAATTGAACATGGGGAGCCTCTGATAAGAAAATATGTGTTTCAGAAACATCATTGAAGGTTATATTTAATTTGGTAACATTTGTGAAAGACTTTTTAAAAATTATTTTTCTAGTTAGTATGTATTATTCCAAAATACATGCCTTTGATTTTAGAAATTGTCAGAGGAAATGAATAATTTTCCCATAATTTTTAAATGTCTTGTCTGTCTTAGATATTCAGTGCCAAATAAAAGCCTCCATTTATGCAAAATTTATTTATGCTAAATTCTGAAAACGATTTACATGCTAGAAAAGTGAAGACATGGTGATATTTTTTATTGCAAGACACATTAAAAACAAAACTTCTGTCTGACATATTTCAAGGTACACACTTCTGTTTTTTCTTACATTAGTCTTTCCCTAATTCCCTGATCTGGTGTGAAATAAACATAAGAGCAAAGAAACTGGATCAGCATTATTTTCCAGTTCATTTATCAATGTTTTTCAAATGAGATACCTTGGTTGGTCAGATGTATAACCGCATAGAATTAATTCTTTTTGGAAAATGTATCCTATTTATCCCAGTATCTTTTGAGAGCTGCATTTGTGAAGGCAGTCACATTTTCTGCACTCATTCATGGACAAGGTGCCTAGAGCTGGGTCAAGAGGAGAAGAGTGGGGATAGTGACGGTCCATCATTTGGGCATTGAGAGGGTGGAGAGGGGTTTGGCTCCTTCACCCTGTGTTGCTTCAAAGCTTATGTTGTAGTTACTGGATGAAATGGATGGTGCATGTAAAGGCATGGTGTAACTTGGACCTAAATCTTCCATTTCCTTGGTGGCTGTGCCAAACCCTCGTCAAGAAGGGAGTAGCCATTCTATTGGAAGGCAGCGACCTTGCTCAGCCCTTTGGATGAAAGTTGGTAAAGTATTTTCTACGCTGCACAGCACTGACCTGTGGACAGAGCCACCTGCCAAAGAGAGGTTGCCCTCTGATCAGCATTTTCTTTCTGTCAGCCCTGAGCATCCTCTTGCTGACAGCATTATCACTAGGTGTTCCAAGTCCAGGCTGCTGTTTCCTTAGTCCCTAACCCTTTCCAAGCCTTGTACAATAGTGCTGGTGGTTCCTCTTCATGTTTGTACGTGAAATATTGAATGTCTCTGACTGGGATTTTTTTTCCTTCTACCAGCCCTTAGGTTTTCAGCCAGAAGAAAACTATTTGACCATTTTATGTCATTGCGAAGATCAGAACCCTTGGGGTGCAAGAAGGACATTATATTGCAAACCATTAAAAATCCCACTGCAAAAATGTTACAGACCTAGTAGAGCTGGAGCTCCTATGGTCAGGACGGAAACTCTCTGTCTCCCTGGTGTCAGCTGATCATAGCAGTTGGAAGCCAGAAAAAGATCCTGCTACACAGCAGTCAACAATGTCAGACTCCAATATTGTTTTCCCTCTTCTATTTGTATTAGGTTTTCAAATACAAACAGAAAGCATGCTCTTTATCCCAGGAGTTTTCACTCTAATGGGTTGTTAATGAGCTATCAATTACTTATGCAAAAGGAAATACACACATACAAACACATATAATACTATTCCATAGCTAAAGGTGTTTAGATGCTGGGGACTTTACCTTCCTCACCTGGGTCACTGGCCCTCCATACATCTTCATCTGCAATCACTCTATTACAAGGTCTAGCATGTAACAGTTCAAGAAAGATTGTATATCTGAGGATCATGGGCTCATGCTCTAATCTCATGCAGCATTGGCAGTTTCCTGGGTAAGTTGATATGTAGCACTTCTATGCTATCGAGCAGTCCCAGTGTATTAATCAATCCTGAAGCGCTCTTGTGAAGCTCACTAGCTGTTAATCTTATTTCTAGAGGCACCGTCTCCTTCTTGGCTGAGGATTCTTGAATTACAATGGCTGAAAAGCATTTCTGTCCATTCACAAGAGGACCAGAAGCTAAACTTTCTGTCATCCAGCCTTTGTCATTCACGCAGTGAGGACTGATCATTGTCATGAGCTTGACCTCGTAATGAAATCAGTGACCTTGAAGGTGGCACAGGCAATACAAATCCTCTTGTTCACCCCAAGTTTAGAAGCTGTTTGCCTGACTCCTTTGATCAGCTTCCTCATGAATGAGGAGCCCCCAGCAAGACCTGCCTGAACCACTTAAGTCGCTCCTTCCCATATGGCGCAGAGGAAGCAATTGTGTGGCCCAGGAGGATCAGGACACAGATCGCTAAGCTCAGTCCTCCGGCTGCTATGGATCCTTTTCTTTCCTCAGGCTCCTCTCCTACACTTCTCTGTGTATTCCACTCCCCATTAACCCTGTAGCTGGCCCCAGGGTAGCCTCCAGCCTGGGGACCAACATCCACCTACCACCCAATTGCCTTCCCTGGCCCATCTCCTTCACTGCCACCTGCCAGAGCTCCCTACGCGCAGGCTGGGCTCTCTGAGCAGAGCAGCACATAGAGGTGCTGGTAGTGAAAGTGAAAAACCAAGAGTAAAACAGGAGAGAAAGCAACGTAAAAATGTAGAGAAATGTAAAAGTGCAAAACAGTGTAGAAAGGAGATTTTTATTTTTAAAATATGCTGCTTTTTTCCTGCCTGTGTGTGCATGCATACATATTCGTGTGTGTGGCTCGACCATGTCCAACAAGCTTAACATGCTGGAATTATTGAGGCTGCTAAGGGTTAAAGTATTTATGAACTTGTTAAGAGATGGGAACATTATGCACTGTTCACAACGTTTAATTTTAACTGCCACGCTAGAGAGAATCTTTGATTACATTATCAGATTATTCTCATTGAACGTTAGTTGTTGTATCTTTTTTTTTTTTGACAGCGCTATTTCTGTGTTAGAAAAGATATTCCTCCTAATTGACTGGAAATGGAGGATATTAATTAGCCTGGCTTTTCATGCAGAGGATTCCAGCTGCTGAAATCCTAGGCCCACATAGGGTTAAATGTCAGTCTAGAAGATTAATGACTTAACTGAAAACATTTTATCACAGATACAGAAAATAAATCCCCTTCCCCGATAGCCACAGACCGTGTGCACCACTGAGGAAAGGAACTGCGCAAACCAATAAAACCTGACTGCTCCTGCACCAGCAAACAGCAGCGATAAGACAAAAATCATTATGAGGATCAAAGTCGCTGAGCTCCTTGCCTAGCACTGATGCTGCAGGGCTGAAATAGGAGGTGTGCTGCCTACCCGGGGGGACATTCTCCACAGAAGCTCAGAGCCTGTGCCTTCACCTGGCTTTCTCAGCACAGGAAAGGGGGGATATGTACTTTCATGCCAGGTTTATGTGAATGAGAATATCCTGTGCTGCTGCACAACAGCTCTGACTTAAGCCTTAGGTGTCTGGTTTTTTAAATTTCCAATTTCTCCTCCTTCCTTGAAAGTAAAAAATCTTCCCATCATCCCACCTTTCCCCACATGCTTTCCCTTCCTTATATGATTCAACATAGCTGGCTATGACTGTAATGAGATGCAGCCAACAATGCACCTACTGACTGTCAGTGGCATCTATAGAACATGCAGGAGCAAAATGAACAGAAATCTCTCCTGGAGCACAAACATTTAGCAGTGACAAGAACAGTGCACTGAATATAACACAAACGTTTGGCTGCATGAGTTTCAAGGCTTGCTTGCTCACAGGTAAGGAAATTAATTTGATGTTTAGATTAGGTTCGTGTCTACACACTATAAGTACGGATTTAGTGGCTTTTTGGCCAGAAACGAAATCAAAGATGCTCAAACCCACAACCTTTAAAATGTTCTCTTTTCCAAGACTAAATCCTTAAGGTTCTAATTGTTAAACAGCCAAAAGTTTGTCTTGATGAGGACAGAAAAATATTACTCCTTCACCCACAAAAAAATGTGTCTTGGCTGAGTGGGAGACTACTCTAAAACTACTGCCTCACTCTGAACATTGACTTGTTCAGGGGAAAAAGTATATAAAAATAAATCTTCCAGGGCAAGAAATTGCATCATCTTATATTACACTTTTAATTTTTCAATGCAGGACTGCTCTGTAATTTTGCAAAAGAGGCTTTCAGTAGTAGGAGCCATCTTTATTCCAGCAAGATTCTGAAGGAAAGCCCTGTACACCAATATCACGGACATATACAAAACATCCACCTACTTCAAAAATATTAATCTGAAAAAATGAGGCACTGAAGAGACAATGTGACAGTTATTTGAACAACTTGAATTCAGTCCACTTGCATGACTCTTGTGGCACGGTCTTACACAACCTTTCTCACTTGGTTTGCTGAAGTGTAAAGTGCATGGGAGAAGGTAACGCACTTGTTGAGCAGGAGGTCAATATTTTATTTTATTTCCTTTTTCTTCCAGTTTGTAGCCCCAGGCCTTGTCTATTGCAGACTTTTCAAACCAGTTCCGAATAAAGATTTGTCTATTTTCCTTTGGCCTTTTCTTTAGCCTTATTATTACTTCTGAATATTTCAGATGCTGGTTTAGTTACACTTCCTTGTAGACCCTGCCTCTTTTGGCGTGTGGAAGGTTGAGGCACTGGAAGATGAAGGTCAGGGTGGACCTTCTTTCCCTCGAGCAGCACACACAAGAGCAGGTTAGCTATTCAGGACATGGTTCCCATGTACTTCAGCTGCAGGTGTTATAATGTCTACAATGGAGGGGAAAATTAAAGGAAGAGCTCCAGGATCATCCCGTAAAAAAAGGTGAATGTCATATTCTTGACAGTAGGCTGAAGTGACTGGACTTTGCAGTGATGGAGGAAAACAACGGAAAGATGATTTGAGAATAGCCAGACTCCAGCTGGCACTGCCGTGTTATGGAGCGCCTGGAACAGGAGCTGTGCCAGGCGCCCACTGCCTGGGTGCACTGGGGAGCTCCAGTCTGACTGGAGCTCGTCAGAGGGATTTAACCTGTCCTAGTTCTGTGTGTGGTTTTTGCTTCCCAAGAACAAAGCCTGTGCAAGAAGACTTGCCCCACCACGCAGCCCAGCACAGCTGCCTGTTCCTGTCAGGGCTGGGGGGTGTCCTCAGTCAGGTCCCACCAACAGGAGATCTGCACTGCGAGGGGTAAAGGGGCAGCATCACCTCGTGTGGGGAGGGGTCCTGCCGGGACAACTTTGAATCCTAATTTTCCTGTACTCTTCCCTGAAGTAATGAGCTGCAGGAAGGAATTTTCTTTTTATAGAAAGTTACACAAAGACACTACACAGGTTCTTTGGTTCTGCCTTTGCATTCCAAAATAAACAACTTTCTTCTTGATACTGTATGATCTTCAGTTACCATACAAAAATAAATTATTTGCAGGAGAATGAGGGCAAGCTGAAAACTTATTTATCATCCAACCATTATAATGTGGTTGATGATCAAACAACCTGTGAAGCTGAGATAATTTTCTTCATCTTCAAGTAGCCACTGGAAAGCCTCATTACATGCCTGAAGTTGCATTGCTTAGCAACAACATTTCAGAAATTCAAGTTATCAGCATGATCACTAATAAGACTGCAAAAGAATCCTGAATAAACTAGGTTCATTTGCATTTCAAAATAAATGAGAGTAAATGTCAGATTGTGTTCTGGAGTATATGAACTCTTCCTAGCACAGATATATTGCATTTACTCAAGCATTTGTACAACAGACACAAATGAGAAATATTTTAAAAATTTTATAAATTTTATAAGGATGGAGGATATCTTTGGGCTCCAGATATTTTACTACTCTTCAACTGTTAACTTTAGCTAAAGAAGTCTGCTATCAGCCAAACATGCTGTCAAAGTGTGGCAGACACAAGAACAATCAGAAGAGTTATTTTCCACGGCAGGACAAGAGTATGAACGAGGATAAAGATACAATTAACATGCTGCAGTGTACAGCATCCATTTGAAGGACTATTTGGTTTATAAAACCATAGTTTTAGGAACACTTTTTTAAATTTTACAGTTCCTCAGGGAAGAAATTTGTTAAATGTCATATGAAAAGCTTTCATGGCCTCTGTGTCAAAATGTAGACGTTTAAAAGTGGCATGGTTCAAAAATCCAGAGTAAATCTGGGATGTTTGTGTAGCCCCAGATTTCTCATAAAACGTACAGAAAACAGAGCTGTGGGAGTGCTCAGTGAAAGTGAAGTGAACAATAGCCCAAGACTACCAGTGACGTGTTGCCTTTGTCTGACCTGGTTACAATATTGATCAGCAAGCAAGAACAAAAGTACCTGTCAGTGACCATGAAGCACTTGGTTTGAACTTGTCCTAATTTTGTCTCCAGAGACTTGATCTTGAAACACTTCCTTCGTTTATTCACTCACAGAAACAGTATTTGGGGGAGAAACCCTGTTTATTGCTGCTCCTTTACAGACAAGCCTCACTTACCTTGAGGGCAGAGAAAGACATTGTCTTATTTACCTACTTGTACTTAGTAGGCTCCTTCTCTAGTCAGCATGTGTATGGATATTCAGGCACTTCCGAAAGATGCCACATCCCATCGGTGTAAAACTGTCTTTGGCTGCAGAGGAAGCCTCCCAGCCAGCTTTGACTCATTGCTTCAAAATGCACACACTGAACTAGAGGAGAGGATATTTTTTTTCTAAGAACACCACTGGGACAAACAAAGTTAGATATTGGAGTTAGATATTTCCTTCTCCACTTTCTCCCGAGAAAAGAACAAGACTCATCCTCCAGGCTTTCTTTTAGTATTAGCTACCAGCAAATAAAGACAAATTCCAAGCCAAGTTTTCTCTAGTCTAGAGGTCATTCAGTAGGAGAGGCCTTTTCCTGCAAGAGAAGAACATGTATCCAAATGACAGGCAAGCATATCTGAAGGAGAGAAAAAGAGCTTGACCTTGCAAAAATAGACAGAGCTGAGGCTGTTTGGATACTTCAAGAATATGAAGATGCATAGCTTAAATGCCACACTTCTTTCAAAGACTGTTTTGAAAACATTTTTTGTACAGTACAGAATTACTGGTTTGCTGTAGTATTCAGGTCTTTTCCAACCTAAAGACCTAGTCTACAGCTATTTCACCCTGCAAGTAGATATTATTTTAATTTTATATTTTAAGAAAGAAAATAAATGCATGTGAAGTGGTATTCCACTTTATTTCAAAGCCTAATGCCGGAAATAGTTTGGAAAATGCTATAATTTTGAAAACTGTGAAACCTCTTGTATTTTGACACCCACACAGAGCACTTCTGGCCCACAAAATAAGGTAAGAATGGAAAATAGCTCGTTCTAAACTTCAGTCATGTTTAATGCTAAAAATAAAACATGTAGACAACCTTATAATTCTTATAAATAATGATTCTAGGGTCCAGAGCAATAAATTTGAAAACTGCGGTTTATGATAATGTATTCTGCAGTGACAGTAGAAAAATAGGTCATCATTTTTGAAAAGGAGAGAAGCTATCTGTCATGTTGAACACAGTAACAGGAAATTTGGAGTACTTTCAGAGGCACTTAGTCCAAGATACTGCTCCTGTGACCCCCGTGTCCCCAAGCACAAAATGTGAGTGAAGAGTTTGTGGTCTTCGGTGTGCAGGCAGAGTTACTGCATGTGTCCATCTCAGGGCTTGTTACATCTGGTGTTAAGAATCTATCTATCTGTGTGTCTGTACCACAGATAATCAATCTGGGTGCCATTAGGCAAGCCACGTAAGTTTTACTGTAAAACCAAAAAGGCAAGAAAAGGAGGAAAAAAATGAAAAGAAAGAAATACGTTTAAAGAACAGGAGTGAGTGTCCTTAGCTGTGTGAAAGGCACGGTCATCTACAAGTTCCTGCAAGGTACCAGCTATCGCAGAGCAGTGAATCGTGTTTTATCTTTACCCAGTTAAACACGGTTTCCCCAGCAGGTCTAATCTGCCAGTGTTTCGGGCATGTAATTAGCACTTCAGTGGCTGGACTTCAGGCAAAACCTGTGGATTACAGGGAAAAGTATTTTGAACCCCTACCTCTCAACTAGCACTATGTGAAGATGGTCAAGTCTCTGGCAGAATCTGGTTTTACCTTCGTTTTCAAGTCTCAGGGATACATTTATCCCTGCAGGTTTAGGGAGTGGGGGGAGGTTCAGTTCCACACAACTAGGGCAGGATGCTGAGCCTGTGCATTAATAAATATTTGACAAAAATCTTTTTCCAGCCAGACAAAAGCAAAGTTTTCTTCACCTAATTTGCTTTCCAAATTGTCAGTGTCTGATTCAGTGTAGTCGGATGCTTTATTTCTTTTTTGATAATAGATTTACATGTCTTGTCCATTTTATCATTAAGTTACAAAAGACGAATTCACTAAATCTCATTTTATTATATTTTTCTTTTACTTTTTTCCACTTCCAAACTCCCTTGTCAGCAGCCAAAATCATCCTCAGACTTTTCTCTGCTTTCAGCCTTGTTTATCATCTTTCCTCAGTGTTCCTGAAAGTGCACTGCTTATTCAGTATCTCAGGAATAGTCTGCTTCTGCACTGATCTCTGCATAAACTCACAGTAACTGGCCTCCAGCAGCAACTTTCAGAAGTTTGTTGGAAATCTTGTATTTCAACTCCAATTTTGAAATAAAAAGGTTA
The DNA here is from genome assembly GCA_013397755.1 of Cnemophilus loriae. Classification (NCBI taxonomy): domain Eukaryota; kingdom Metazoa; phylum Chordata; class Aves; order Passeriformes; family Corvidae; genus Cnemophilus; species Cnemophilus loriae. Next base: position 5,323,992 of record VZTF01001716.1, read on the forward strand.
GTAGCAAAGTTAAGTAATAGCCATTTGTTACAAAAGTAAGTAAACTGATTTGTCTTTAGCTGACTGTGCATCAAATACATGCCTATAAAAGGTCCAATAATAAATGTGCATCATAAAAATTGTTCTTGAAACATGGAAAAGGACACTTCTGACCAGAAAAGAAGGGCCTCTGCTCACTAGCAGTGAATTGGTTGGTTGTCTCAGTCAGTACTTGGGACTTTCTTTGTGCACAGCCTTGAGCAAAGAGTGCTTCCAGGGGACAATCCACTGCCCTAGTCCCAGATATTTCTTTTCTGTAGCAGCAGTGTCTGCACTCCTCCTTGAAAAGAAACGGCTGATGTCTGTTTCGTTCATTCCATTAGCTCCTTCTGTGTAAAGATATGTATTAAGAGTCCAAAGATATTCTCACAAAGCTCACTTGGGAGGAATTTCCAGTCAGATTTATAGAGGTAATATTGCTGAAAAGAGAGGCCCATCATACAGTGGGACTGTGCTATGCCTGAGTCATGCTCTTGGCTAGCCCTGAGGATACTGGTGGATGAAAGGCTGGACATGACCTGGCAATGTGCACTCACATTTCCTCCAGGAGGGAAAACAGGCAGGTGCACTGGGTCTTTTATAATGGGAAAACCCAAAGGAGGAAGGAATTGGAGGAAAGAAATCCCTGAGAGCTGACCTGTCAGAGACTTCTATGTTCTCTCAGTCTAGCAGTAGGAAGGAAACAGGACTTAATAAGTCTGGGAATTTCCTAACCCCAGGCAGTAAAAGCAGCCTATTTGGCATTATGGATTTATAGATATATAGACAGTATTTTTCACAGTTGCCAAATGGACATTGTGAGATTTCAGATTTCTAAGCATCTGGCCTTCAGATATACTGCAGCAGAATTCGCTCCAACTTTTATTAGTTCAGCTTTACTTAGATCTATTTAAAAGTTAAGTTATAGAAATTTTTCTTTATACGTTACACGGTAGTACATAGATACCATAAGAGTAGCATAAAAATAAATATTTACTACTTTACATCAACATCATCTCAGTTAGACTGGGAGTGTGTATACTTAAGTATGGAACTGGGCAGCTGAGACCAGATATAAAAATCCATCTGGGTTTGGAGGAAGTTGTTATCAATGCCCAAAGAGCTTAACAGAGAATTACCTCATATTTTTCTTTCAAAAGCTATACTAGACTGCTCTGTGCTGGACCTGAAGAGAGCAAGCTGCTAATAATTTTCATTTCGACTGTTTTCTCATGGCTATCTTGTGGTCTGACTAATAGGACCTCCAGGGATTTTGGTGTTACTGCATGGATTTCCCACACAATATACAGTACAGGTTTGATTTTTTCCAGAGTGCAGATGGTTTTAGTTGTTAATCTCTGCAAATTCCTGCTGACCTCTTGTACGTGCATGGTCCTCTCCTTAAGAGTTGGTTCAGTCTGCCTCGTCTGTCATTCCTCTTGCAGCAATTGGAAAATGCTTTAATCCATTCTGGAAATTGACTTTTAGTGGTGGGCTCAGTCTCAAGAAAATAATAATCTTCTCCTTGTTTTCTTGTGTTTTTGCCAGGGAATGCAGTTTCTGACCAGTAAGAATATTAAAGGTTGTGGGCGGAGGTGGTGTAGGGCACAGAAATATTTCAGAAAATGTCTCTAGTTCCTACTTTAGCAGTTGGTATGTTCTTGGTTTGCACCTTATTCTGTTTCTCTCACAAATAAACTATACTTTTTCATTTATCTTTTACTGAAGACTAAAATTCACTGTTTCTGTATCATTTATAGAAACGTTTTTGGGGAGGAGGGGAGGGAGTGTACTTCCTTTTCTCACAAGAAGTTATTTTAAGCCTTTTGCTACAGAATTATTATTCAGGTAGCTCCCCAGGAGCAATGTCTATCCTCCCGTGTTCCCCAGACGCAGACATCCTTTTACTATTTCACATGGGAGACTCTTGAGCTCCATCTTCTGGAAAATGTGGGACAAACTTGTTTTTCCGAGCTGGTTCCCGTGAAAGCTGGGTGGGTTTGGGGCAGAGCACTGCAGGGCAGATGTGCTCAGGCTGCCGCCCAAGGCAAACACTCTCCTTGCACCTCCTTTTCCCACGTTCTCGAAGGAGAACCAAAGCTTTTGCAAGACGTTTGGAAAATACAAGTACAGTTCCAAGGCAGGTAGCACCCAACAGATCTCAAAGGGCAAAAAGCCTTTGTGATTATCTTGATATTAACAATTGTGTCATGGCTGGGTGGAAGTGGCCGTGCACACATATTACTCTCGGTTTGAACATCGGCATGAACAGGTTTCCCCAAGCCAAATGTGAGCATGCATAAATACCTTTAATGGAGTTTTTCAACCTGCTGGATGCTTTCTGTGTTTTGGCTCCATTGAGGGACAGGTGATTTAAACATTCCTGTCTGGCACTGACAGGCTGTTTCTCTTTGTTACAGGAGAGGCTGAATCAACACTTCCCATAATGCTCTTACCTTGATCTCCCTTACTCAGCAACCCGACTTTTTGTGCTGGTTTCAAAGCCACACCATCGACTGTAAGATTTTCCCTTTGTTTCTTCTGGACCACTTCTCCCAGGCCAGAGTGAATGCAGCCTCCCTCCAACTCTGCCCTGAAATACCACACAGACGAGCAATCCAGGCTGAAATGCTGGCGTGAGCTTTGCCACAACCTGCTCCCTCAGGGACCACTGCACCATCATCCCTGAGCCAGAGGGAAGGAGGGGGAAGGTTGTCTCCAGGCAATCCTGAACGTGCTTTGGTGCCGGTTGGTTGTTAAAATTTTTTTTGCTGATTCTGTCCCAGAGAGGGCTGTTGAAGCAGGACTGTCCTCCTCGTGCACGCGAGGGTCAGCACATGCTGAGGTACAGAGCCAGCCCCCAGGCATTCTCAGGCATCTGAGCATTTTTGCTCCATGGTACTGGGTATTTAAGGATCCTTTGCCCCATACACACTCCATAGGGCCACAGCTGAGGTATTGCATGGGAACACAGTAGCAGTAGTGCAGGCAGCACAGGGCCTGATGGGGAGTGAGAAGAACCAGGAGATTAGGTGAAAACTTCTTGTGCTCTTCAGCAATAAACTCAGTTCTCCCCTTGGGGCATGCCTGGAGAAATGCACTTTCATTACTATAGCAGTGCCCAGAGGCACCAAAACTTGAAAAAGGCACATCAAAAAGAGTTGGTTATTGCCCAGAAGAACAGGATGAAAGCTGGATATGATATGGGCATCCTTAAGTGGAAAGAGGTTACGTCCTTAGAAGGATCAACAGGGTTGGTTAAGGCTATTTAGGAAAGGGCAAATTTTTATTTTAAATACTTGATTTTCATAGGAGACGGGTGGGATCAGAAGGGAAACAATGCCATTAAAAGAAATATGCATCCAAAATTCCACTGAATCCAAGAAAAATTTAGGTTACTGTGGATGTCACATAATCCAATCTGCTATTCAAAAGAGAGTTAGCTTTAAAGTTACGTAGAGATCCCAAGGTTGCCTGGGACATTGTTTCGTGAAGTGTAACAAATCTTCTGGGTTGTAGAAACTGCACCCTGGGCCCTGTTTCCAGCATGTGACCCACTCATTGAGACTTCTGTTTTCCCATTTCCCCCATATGTGGATGGAAAGTCCCTTGCTCCATCCTGTGACTGTTATCTCTGGTCCTATCATGGTACATCTCTGTCTCTCTATGTTTCCTCCATGGCCCACTACTAATTTGTAACTTCATTTCAGAAAGCACTCTTCATTCAGAGGAAAGGAGTGGAGAAGTCTCAGTAGCAGAATAACAACTGCAGCCTCATCTTCAAATGTTTTGTTTCCTTTGTCTAATTCTGGGGGGGAAAAAAAAAAACAGGAACCAAACCAAAACAAAGCAGTGCTTTCGCTGCCTGAATATCAACAAAAATAAAATTGTATCTTACCATCAGCCTCAGATTAATTCAGTAATTTTTACTCTCAACAACACCATTACAATATTATGTTGAAGATAACTCCAGTTGCACTCACCACCCTGGGGAAACGAAAGCTTTTCTGATACAGAGTGCTGACCCTTGATCTGATACTAGAAAATCCTCTAGTATTGCCATGACCTGAACCCTTCATGAACACACATGACTTCCAAGAGACATCAGGGTGCCACTTGGTCTCCCTGGTTATCATGCATTTCATTTGGAATAGGTGCTTACCATATTTACATTGGGTGTGTTATTCTGATTTAATGTGATCAAGTTGTCTTATGGCAGAAATAGAAGAGAAATATCTGGAGTTATGTCTGAAGGCTAAAATGAAGGGAGGCTTTTGTGAAGAGTTCATTGATTACTTGGATACAAAAGTCCTGTACTGAAAAAGTGCTGGATGCCTGCAAAAGAATTAAACTTTTCCGACAAATAATCTCTGCATTGCAAACTCCACAAGATTTTCCTCTCAAAAAAGGGAAGGAAAAGAGAAAAAGAAAATGGGTCTTTACAAATACTGTTATACTTCGAGGTTACTGCCAGGAAGTTATTGAAAGTTCTAGGCCCCTACAAGACAGAGAAAATCAAAATTGTCTGAGAATTGAGATACAAAACACATTTTCTCTTTTCAATCAACAAAATGCAAGGAGTAAATTTTCCTTCCTCCCAGTTTTTGGCAACATTCCCCCAAATTAGGAGCAATTAAGCTGATCGACATCTGCACAAATTCTTCTTGGTCCCCCAAGACTTTCCTCTAAGGCTTTCCTTCCCACAGGACAAGCTGCGAGTGCCTGGGCAGGGGAATGTGGCTCAGTGCTGGAGGAGAAAGGCATCCTTTCAGAGATGTTAGAACAAGGGGTCTCGTGCGCTGCTTCATTCTGTCTTGTCTTTTGGGCTCTTAGTGTTGGCTGGGACGTGCGCAGCCCTGTGAGCACAACACACCGTAAATATTATTAACAAATGTTCTTACATTCCCAGCACCCTCAGGACAATGGGATAAGTGAAGTCCTGGACAAAATACTCGTTGAAGGAAGAGATGAGAGCACTCTTCCCCTCTCAGAAGGTACCCAGCAGAGGGTGCAGTCCTCTACCCTACATGAACCTGCACAGCAAGACGGATTACATGAGGAGGGCCATGAAGTTAGAGGGCTGAAACACTTATTCTGTGAAGACAGGCTGGGAGAGTTGGGGTTGTTCAGCCTAGAGAAGAGAAGGCTCTGGGGAGACCTTACAGCAGCCTTCCAGTACCTAAAGAGGCTACAGGAGAACTGGAGAGGGACTTTTTACAAGAGCATGTAATGATAGGACAAGAGGCAATGGCTTTAAACTGAAAGAGGGTAGGTTTAGATTAGATATTAGGAGGAAATGTGAAGATGGTGAAGCACTAGAACAGGTTGTCCAGAGAAATTCTGGATGCCCCATCGCCAGAAATATTCAAGGATGATGCTTCGAGCAACCTGGTTTAGCTGAAGGTGTCTCTGCCATCACAGGGGGTTTGGACTGAGATGATCTTTAAAAATCCTTTCCAACCTAAACCATTCTGTGATTTTATGATTAGATTTCTTTATTAAAATAATAGCAGTCTCCCAAATAAAACAGAAATTTTCTTAATCTTTCTAAAAGGTGCAATGAATGCTAACAGATTAGAAGTGTCTGGAAGTAGAGCTGAGAAGGGCAACCGGTGGAGGGTGAAAGGCAGAGGAAGAAAAACATTGTGGCCTTGGGGTGAGGTGGGATGGCCCCAGAAGAAGCCAGCCCTGCAGAAACAGTGGGGCCAGGGGCTGGCAAACTTGGGAAGAGGAAGGTTGTCTTCTGTGGCCTGTCCTGAAGGAATCATGGCTGCTGCATTCCCCATGGGTAGTGGGATGGCCTCAGGTGGAGGGCAGCCTGGGGACAACCTGCTCCTCCAAGGAACTGCCTCTCCTACAGGAACTCTGGGTTCCCATAATGGAAACCAGAGGAACTTTCACCACTCTGTGTTGTCTTTCCCATGCCATCCACAGTCTACAAAGTAATTCAGGGCCTGCCCTCTCTCCCTGCACAGAAGACAAGATGAAAGCCACAGCCAAGAGTGCTGCTGGCATCATCCTTCCCACCACATTTTCCTCTCTTCTGCTAAAAAGTGGTGCCTGCTGACAGTCCAGGCATCCCTATCCAAGGCTTCCCTCCTCACCACACTACACACAGCATTTCAGATGTGTCAGGCAGGAAATGTGCTGTTTGCTGCAGTAAAGCAGCCAGGAATATAGATTTTTCTAGCCCTTTGAGGTGGTTTTAATTCATTTCCGTTACTTTCCCAGAGCAGAGGCAGGATTGCTTTCCTTGCGAATGCAGAGGTTTTCTGCCTGTGTGGCCTTGATCACTTCTAAACTCAAGCACTTTGGCAAAGAAAAGGTGAAGAACACATTTTCTTTTCCCCAGAGCATGAATCTACTAGTGTTTGCTCTTCCAGAAGCCAATAAATCCGAAGAAAGAGAGGTTTTTAAAATTTAAAAAGTTGGAAATTAAGGCTCCTTGCTTTTTCATTTCTAGTGCACAGAAATATTCCCCATCAGTGATGAATAAAGTCCCCATGAAGTTTCAGCAAATGGCTTAGGTAAAATTTCTTCACCCAAATCTTAGCTGTTGTAAACACTCCTGCTTAACCCTGAGTCAGAAGTCTGGAGAGTCAGGAACAATAAAAATAAAACATCTAGAGAGGGATTCATTATTTTTATAAGACCACAAATATATATCTCCCCACTTTTTTTTTTTTTCTAATAAGTTTAAGAAAAAAGTGAAAAAACTGCAGTGTAAAAGAAAATTTCTTTTTGCATTGTTTGTGGCTTTGCTGGCCTGAAGTGTCCTGGGAAGTGCACTGCAGCAGTGATGCCATCCCTAACATGTGTTTCTTTCAGCTATGTACAAGTTGTCTTCCTGACTTCAGAGCGCTGTTTCTCAAAGGCAGTTTCTCTTTTGCCTACTCATCTCTTTCAGTCTCTATCTTTGTTTGCTTTACCTTTATTTTTCTCCTTTCTGCTTTGCTAGTTTTTGCAGTAAATTAGTGTGCATGCTTTCCATTACATATATCATTTCAAACACAGAAATTTTCAGTCCATTTTGTATATCCTAAATCTACTTGAAAAGCATCATGCCTCACTTGAAATCCCATTTTTTGTGACATTCAGAAGCAACATCAGCAGTTTCAGCTACAATCCTTTTAATTACTTTTTCTTTGACTAAGACAAATTTATTTCCCAGAGTTATCTGTTTGCACAAAAATACAAAGTACAGAAAAATCCTAAATCAACAAAATGACACCAGTTTTGAAAATTACCCTGCCTGCAAATATTTATCACTTGAACATCTGTCAGAGCTGTATGTCCTAGAAATATTTCTACTAAGTTTTTTTCTTAATGTAGATGGAAGGAAAGGTGAGAGAGGGAGCTTAGAGGCAAAATTACACAGCATAAGAAACACAATCTAATCAAGTGTCTAAAGTACATGGATATTAATTTTATCTCCTGCTCTTTCATAAATAATGTTCAAGGTTTCCTCTGTTGTTCATTTGGTTTTTTTTAAGTTTCCTTCCTCTGTTGCCTCAGTTCAAGAGGTTCAAGTGAAAAGAGATGGTGGTAAATTTCTGAACATAATTTCAAATAGAGATAAAGTGGATTTTTTTTTTTCCAGTGGAGCCCAGATACCAGCCAAACTCAATATTACTTTTTATATGAAAAATTCCACACAAAAATTCCACAAAAATTCAAAAACATGAATGCACACCCAGGAAGCAGTTGTTGAAGGAGCCAGTCTGTATTGGCCCATTCCAGATGATCCAGCTGTTATCCAGCTGACACCCATCTCCTGTGGTGCAAACTTTAACTTCAGTCCCTATGGTTAAAATAACAAATGACCGAAGAGCTTTCAGCTCATGTTGTAAATTCAGTGTGCTCTCAACAAACGTCTCGAAAAGAAGGCATTACCCGAACATTTAGTTACTGAGAATAGGATTGTCCTAACTGAACAAAGTACTCAAAAGGCCTTCAGGATGTTACCAGCTCTTCAAGCTACAACTTGAGATGCTTTTCCAGCCCTTGAGGGGCAGAGCATGTCAGCGCCACTTTCAAGACAAATGTTTAATATGCCTAAGGAGATTTCTAGGTTTGCTGCAATAAGAACCTAAGAATGGCCCTACTGGGTCAAACTCAAAGTCACTCAATATGTTGACTGGCAATGGCCTGCAGCAGGTGAGTAGGGAAGACCTGTGTGACAGTATATGGTACCCTTCCAGCCTCTGATGTATTCAGCACCTGGGTTAGAGGTGTTTTCTTCGCATTTCTTTGAATTTTTGTTTAGAAGTTGAAGGCAGGTTTTAAATTTCACAATGACCTTAAGCTAAGTAAGGAAGACCAAGTCCCTGAATGGCCAAGCTGAGGTACAGCAAGGTCAACAGAATTGCCTCTCTCAAAACTCAGTGTGACTCAGAGGCAAAATGGGACTAGGAAACTGCTGTGCTCTGACCATAGTATACATGCCCAGCTAGAGGACAAGACGTGACTGCAAAAAGAAAGGGCATCTTCTATTGGCATCTGAGTGCCAGCTGGGTTATTTTCCAAAAGCGTGTTTCTGAAAGCTGAAAGCCACTTTGGACTAAGGATTTTTACAGTATGAAGTGGGAGCACATGGCCAGTTTTCACAGCTTCCCTTTTTTTTGTAGGAAAAGTAGCTGAGAATTTCTAACACAGCATACAATAGAGATACTCAGAACAACAGTCTCCATCCTCCTTTATGCCCACAGCAGCCCTTTGATTTTATCAGTGTTGATTTATAATGTTAGAAATTCTAGTGCTGAACCCAGGAATGTCAGACATTTCCCAAGACTCCTTACAGATCCAGCACATGCTCCCTGGCTCTTAAATCTGCTACACTTGGGCAATCTTTTATTTTTCCCCTCTATTTTACTATTGCAACCCTTCATTGGCCAAAACTGCATAATAGGTGATCTTGGCTGAGTACTAAACTACAGGCCCTGTAGCAGCATGACCCAAAGCTGGCAGCTCCTTGGAGAAGGAAAATTGCCCAAAGCACTCTGATGCTTGTAGTTTCAGGTTTGCTGTTGCCCTGGGCAGTGTAAAGGAAGAGACTGTGTTAAGGACAGCCAAGGCTCCACACAAATATTTCAAAAATGGTCGGTAATGTTGACTCTTCCAAAAGACCTGAGTTTCTGGACGAAGATGCTCAGTGCTTCTTAACAACTCATATTTATTTCAGGCTGGGTCCCTGAGAGCATGAATGGGTCTTGGAAGTTCATTTTTTGCAAGCAAGGGTTTTTTTGGATGCCAACTCAGCATTGTGCAAAACATAAAAAGTAGTATTATGCTCTAGTCATGGAAAAAACTTACCTTTTAGGGGTTTTTTTCCATTTTATTTATTTATGGGGGTGAGGATGGGATGTATTAGTTCTGCAGCTTCTCTCAGCCAGAAAATTTTTATTCTTTTGTAATTTAAATTTCTGTCTTATCTCTAAACTTAACACCTTGCTATACCTATTCCCACTCACAATTGTTTGTTGATAAAAAAAAAATGTGTTACTGAGCAATTTGCTTTGAACCTACTCCTTCTTTTTTCCCTTTTAAGTATCACTAACTTTCATTTTTTGCATGTTTGCAGATTCTGCAGCATAGGATGCCCTCCTGTTGCCCTTCTTTCTGATGTTAAGGAATTTGCTCCATCCCTTTGCAAGTGACTTTCTTCTATCAGCCTGCAAACAACAAAAGAGGCTTTAAGGATAAAAGGAAGAGGAAGCCAGATTCACTTTTTAATAGTCTGGGGACTGGACACTATCCCCTAGAACGGTGGAGCTTGACTGCAAAAGCCTACAGATGATTGAATTAAGCTCACACATGTAATGTTATGTTCCCACAGGACAGCCCCGGGTGGACTTTCATCACGGGTCTTTTGCTAAAAAGATATATAAAAAATTGTCCAAACATGATCTGGAATCAATATGATCTTATTCTTTCCTTTTCCTGCTTTCCACTTTGCTGCTTTCAGTCTGACAATACCATAACCTTCACAGTCACCTCTGCAGAGATCCTGCTCCCTCTGGAGCGGCAGTGGATGCTCTGCAGCCATTTGCTTCTTCCCCAAAGTCAGATAACAAAAGTTTCACATCCGAACATTTGTACCTTCTGGTTTATGCTTGTTCTGGCTGGTTTATGCTTTTTTTTCTGAAATCTGCAGAATTTTCTGCCTTTAAAATGGTACAGATGTAAACCAAAGAATTTAATTTTCTCAGCATATTATGGCTCAATTTGTTTTCAACAGCCTTCCTAGAATTTCCTCTTTTTAGAGCAGTGCTGGTGCCCTCTATGTTCACGTTAACTCCTTCAACATTAGCACTTCTTTCTACACAAATGTCTCTTCTCAGAAAGCTGGAGTTTTGCTTAACATATGAGATACTCTAACATACCGAAACAATTATTCAAAGCAGTTTTCTAAAAAAACCCCAATTGCACAACAATTTACTCTTTGACTCTTCAGACATAATCTTCTTAGACAGGTAGTCAACTCTATTAATAAGAATATGTTATCACACTGTTTAGGAATATTGTAGTTCTGCATCAATAAAAGTACAACATTTTTTTCACCTGGAGAACTAGGCTAGACCACTGAAAACAAACATATATTTTTGGAAAGTATTGTTCTAAACACGTCAAAGCAGCAGTATAAAGCATACAGTGTCAAAGCATACAGTGAAAACTGAAGGTGCAGGATGATCATGCTGCAGTATTCATTTCCTGCATAAAAATAAACTGTGCACTACAGATCAGAGAGATCAGATGACATTTAATTGATTCCCAATTCAAGAGGTGTAATGATCAAGATAAGCTGACATGATGCCCTGAAGAATAAGACTGTGAACAATTTAAGGTCAAAATAATGTTATGATCGGTCGCTTGTGGGCCTGTTGTCAGATAATATGTTCTGGCCATAGAGATTTGAGTTGCCTGAGCCATCTCTTTTACAACCATAATAAAAATGAGTAAGAGTAGGTTATGTCTCCCATTCACTGATTTAATGTCAAAGCTGATGCTATCTGGTGGTGGATGTCTTACTGTAAAAGTCCCGGTGACCTATGTTTTCTAGTTGTTAGTTGCTTGCAAAACAGTAATTGAAGGTGGAATTGATTCTTCCACATTGCACAGCAAAATGCTAAGGACTTGAAGAGGAGATGTTCTCCTTGGGTCAAAGCAAGTGCTGATCCTTTGGGATACAGTAAGGCTGGGGTTATGCATGCAAATTTCCCAAATATGCCCTTATTTTTCCTTCTGGGTACTTTGTCCCAGAAGAATTTGGGCACTTCTACCATCTGTCTAGTCTTTCTGGACCAGTGACCTGCTCCCTAGAGCTACTGCACAGTAATTCAAACCAGGTGCCGTCCCTAGGAGATAGAAACAGGTATGATGCTTCCATGAAACATGGAATCGCAAAGATCTGCTGTGCCTATGTCTGCAAGCTGCAGTAAGCCTTGGGCTCACAGCCGGGGCTGCACTTCTGGTCAGTGCAGAAACCATGGACACAAAGCGACAGGTGACAGCACTGATACTTCCTGGGAAAAACAGGGCTGGTTACTTCCCCAGGCACACAGTGTGCTTTGAGAGATGCCAGGGAGAAAGGTGGCAGCCAGAGGCCAACAAGCAATTCATGTTGCCCTAGTAGTACTGTGGATTTAGTGTGAGGAAATGAGATTCCAGCTCAAACACGTGACAACTCTTCTTCATGTTTCTCCATTAAAAAAATGTATAATACCCTTACAGGCACGGATACCAACTCTTCAGATGGTCAAAAATGCGAACAACTATCAAGTTTTGTTACAAGCAGACCCATTCCTATTCATTGTGCCAAGGTTTGGGATCAGATGTGCAACAGGTTTAGGTGCCTAAAGATGCAGGAGGCTGTTATTGAAAGCTATAGGAACCGACAACACAGTGATTTGGAATTGTGATTAGAATGGGCATAGCTACGTTGCCAAACTCCTTAAAAACTGGAAAAGATGGATAAACCTGGCCCACACACCAAAAACAATACCACAGTGAGCCATAAGGGTTGTGATGGCTCACAGATTTTGGCAGTGTTTGAAGTGGGAGAGCTTTGCCTAAATAGCATTTACACCTTCCCAAAAGCTGGTTTAGCCACATACTGCAGGGGGAAGAAAAAGATTTCCTGAAACCTCCAAAATATAAAGCCATTTCCAGGGCTTTATAAGATGCTATAACAAAATCAACTCATGACATCACATAAAGAAAGGCCTGTGATAAATCAAGCCTGTCTGGTTTTTGGGAGCTCTGCACCTTTTGAAACACAGCACATCCTCGGATCTGGCTATTTCCCCTTGCACACTTGGGGAGGATCTGTGCTGAGCCTATTTCATGCCCTCTATTAGCAAAGGCATGGCATTTTCAGCTGAGAGGCCAAATCCCTCTCTGCCACACACTGCCAGAGGGCAGCAGGACAGCACGGCTCCAGGGCTGTGCTCTGGTGATCCAGCAGATGAGCCGTAGTGAGGAGGGGTCGCAGCTACAGGGCTGGGTGCTCCCATGGCTCCTGCAGGGTCTGTGCTGTGAAAAGGGCTCAGGAAGGCAAGGGTGTGATGAGTGTGGTGGGGCTGAGCAGCCTTGCTCTGCCCTCAGCTATGGCACCCTGTCCATCCATGCTGTGTTTAGCTGACATCACCTCTGAATGCTGGCATCTGAGACGCACGGTACGGCTCTTCCTGAAGCCAGAGCAAGTCTCCCATGGGCCCCTGCACCTCTTTTACCTCCTTAGAACGCTGTGAGAAAGAGTTAACTTTATGAATAAAATGCAAGTGACCCTGAGACTTGCACGCTGTCTTTTATTCCTATAGTTATCTTTCCGCAGTTTAACACAGCTATTACAGTAACGCATTGGTGGCTTGCCAAGGGCTGCAAACATCACGTACAAGGAACTTTCTAAAAGCTTGCAGCTATTTTTCAGAGCTGATAGTTCCTTTCTTGTGTTGCTATCCTCATATATAACTCTGACCTCGCAAGTTTGTAGCACAGCAGGGCAAATAGCAAGTGCTGGGAAGTAGGTTAGAGTGCCTTAAGAGCTGAAAGCATTGCTTCTGCTTTATGACTGGGATTGTAGCTTTGCTGTCTGCTGCCACAGATGTTTACAATTACTTTTAGCAAGGCTCGAGGAGGTGTTTCACCGATTATCTACCCCTTCACTTCAAGAAAAACCTTTTGGTGCTGGAGTGTCCAAAGCAGGACAACGAAGCTGGTGAAGGTATAGAGTATAAATCATGTGAGGAGCATTTAAGGAAGCTGGAGTTGATTCGCCTGGAGAAAAGGAGGCTCAGGAGAGGCCTTATAGCTCTCTACAACTACCTGAAAGGAGGTTGTAGCAAGGTGTGGCTCAGCCTCTTCTCCCAGACAATTAGTGACAGGACAAGAGGAAACGGCCTCAAGGTGCACCAGGGAGGTTCAGGTTCAACATCGGGAAGAATTTTTTCACAGAAAGGGTTCTCAAGAATTGGAACAGGCCATCCAGGGAAGTCGTGGAGTCACAATCTCTGGAAACATTCAAGAAATGACTGGACACAGCACTTAGTGCTATGGTTTAGTTGGCATGGTGATGTTCAGTCAAAGGCTGCACTTGGCAGACTTGAAGGTCTTTTCCAACCTTAATGATTCTGTGATTCTATGTTTCTAATTTAATTTATTTTTAAGTCTGTACATAGGACAATCTAACAACTCTGAGGAGCTTGGTGCACAAAGTGACTTCCACCTTCCTGGTCCCCTAGAAAACCAGAATTTTACAAACATGAAAAAGAGCGGAAATTAAGAGCAAGCTTATTTCAGGTTTACGGTCAGTAGCACACTGCCAGCAGAGGTGTGGCAAAGGTCTCTGAATGTACATGCAAAACTCTCCTGAAGAAAGCTGCTGTCTCTTGTGCCTGCAGGTCTCCACAGCCTTCCTCCACACTGCCCTAGACTGTGTGCAATGCAAACAGCTGCAGCCATTGTTCCCATCTCTGTACGTGCCTTGTGAAGGCAAAACACCCTGTAAGCAGTCTCAACCACAGTAACAATCACAGGTCTTGCTTCTACTGCAGGAAAAATGGATTAATTTGACCTGGTCACAATAAAAACACAGGATAAATTGGGTAAACACAATCTCAGTGTATCAGGATTTAAATGCCACTAGCATTAAAATGAGGGAGAGCAGGAAGCAATAAAACTCAGCAGTATTAAACTCATTATATTGCACAACTGTTGTGGTATTAATGAGCTTGTTTTGCACATAGACGATGTGCAATGCAGCTGAGCCGGTGTCAGTATAATAAGTTTTATCTTTTTACTCCCATTCCTATGCACTTTTAAATTCATACTGGAGATGATGCATAAATTGAAATTTAATTTTCTTTTCTCTTTCAATTGAAAAGAAAGACATCCCCCAAAAACTCATCTTCCAGCATTGCTGTCACCTCCCACACATTTCACATATTTTAAAGATTCACTATGAATAAAACCACACACATTCAAAGTAAGTCAACTTTTAATTTATTTTGAAAAAAAAAAAAGCTCCTTAATGAGGGTAGACTTCTTAATTGGGAGAACTTGAAAGCCTTACTAGCAAGAGCTGCAGCTGCAGTACCACAGGCTGCTACTGGGAACCTGTTGCGTGGAGAGGAGCTTCCTCCCATGTCTTTGCCTGCATGAGGGGATCCTGCAGGATGAGGGGGCTTCCGAGGAAAGAAGCTGGTCTTCAACATGTTCTCTTGTCAAGCAGATTTGAGACAAGTGAGAGCAGAAGGGACATGTAGGACCAGGTGGAGGCTTTCTGCCCAGACAGGAAGAGTGGGGTTTTGCAGAGGTGGGGAAAAGGTGACAGGTGGTTTTGGGGAAGGGAGCTGTGGCTGGGAGACAAGGCGCCGCCGTGAAGGGCTCCTTGCTGCTGCACTGGCAGGCACAGCCCTCACCTCTGCCTGCCCCCTGAGGTATAACATGCAGGCTCTGCCCAGCTCCCTTCCTGGGCACAAGCAGTCAGAGGACTAAGCCAGCAACTAAGTCTCAGAGGAATTGCTCTGAGCTGGAGGAGGCTGCAGGCTTGCAGAGCAGAGACTGTTGTAGCCAGCCAGCTAAATAAAATGTTTTCAGAAGCAGCTACACGGAGATAATTGTGAGGTAGTGATCATCATAGACATGCTGTTTTATGCCTCCTGAATATGCTTGCACAGAGAGGTTCATCAGACTGAAAAGGGCTTCAGCCATGAAGCCAAGGGTTAGGAAATGGTCTTGCCATTGCTGGACATTGACAGTCCTGCAAGTCCTGTGCCTTCGTCCCTGGTGTTGAAGCAATGGGATGGGCAGTGAGCTGAGCCCACCCCAGAGCTGACACAGGGTTTGCCAGTGAGCTCCTGAGACAGGCTGCACGGGCTGTCAGTTACTGCATGAATTAGATTACATGATGTAATTGTAACAAGATTACAGATGTTTCAATCAGTTAAAACTACTTTAAAATATATAAGCTGCTGATAAAATTTTCAAGTTGACTCTGTGAAAATCCAAACTTCTGCTCTAAAAGATAGAGAGGACCAGGAGCTGCTTCTGTTGGAATGAGACTGCCAGGGCCTTCTCCAGGGCAACTTCCCAGGCCTTGATGTTTCCTCTCCAATCCTGAAGTGTGTAATCTGACAGTGTCTAAAGCAAAACACTTGGACTTATTTCTGAAACCTGAGTTTTCTTTCACACCTTAAAGCCGACAGTTCAGGGTACAGAATTACAGCAGCCCAGCTCTGCAAGAGAGACTTAGCAGGGATGAAGTGCTGGAAAAGGACCATGAAAAACTGAAATCCAGGTTGGACTAGCCAGCCATCTTCCTCCTGAGCAAAATTTTCCTCCTATTCAGTAATTCTCATCACCATCTTACTGTGTTTTCTTCCATTGTCACTGTACTACCAAGAATCAGGACCAGCACAGCACTTAATTCTGTGTAAGACATTATTATTTTCATAATGCCAATATCTTCCCCTAGGGTTCCAATTCCAACAGCGTGACTCCTCTGTCATGCTAAAAAGAGGAGATTTTATTTGGATGTCAACTTTAAATATTGCAAATTGCAGAATGACTCATAAGATCAGTTTAACAAAAACATCCTTGTACTGCCAGATTTAGAGAGAGAGCCCCTCGGAAATTTCATTTTCAGACACCTTTGTGCTTGCAAAAACATACTAGGCACCCTACCAACAAAGTGGCAACTTTTGCAGAATTATAGAATATAAAGCCTACTGGGAAGCTTTTAACTTAGATAGCTGACTCAGAGAGAAATTTTCCATTAAAATTACAACAAACACCTGCAGCCAAGTAGTAAGACAAATGTTTTGTTTCAGTTTGTCAGCTACTGGGCTTCTAATGTTCACAAAATCACTGAGGTTGGAAAAGACCTCTGAGATCGAGTCCAGCCTTTGACAGATCACCACCTTGTCAACTAGACCACAGCATTAAGGGCCACATTCAATCATTTCTCGAACGCCTCCAGGGATGGTGATTCCATCACCTCCCTGGGCAGCCCATTCCAATGCTTAACCACCATTTCTATGAAGAAATTTCTTCTGATATCCAGTCTGAATCTCCACTGGCACAGCTTGAGGCTATGTCCTCTTGTCCTATCACTATTACGTGGGAGAAGAGACCAACCCCCACCTGGCTACAACCTCCTTTCAGGCAGGGAGCAATAAGGTGTCCCCGGAGCCTCCTTTTCTCCAGACTGAATAATCCCAACTCCCTCAGCTGTTCCTCATGGGTCTGGAGCGCAAGTCCTTTCACCAGCTCCATTTCCCTTCTCTGGACTCACTCCAGCACCTCAATGTCTTTCTTGTACTGGGCCCAGAACTAGACACAGATTTGAGGTGCTGAGTACAGGGTGACAATCACTCCTCTGGTCTTGCTGGTCAGACTATTTTTGACACAAGCAAGGAAGCCACTAGCCTTCTTGGCCACCTGTGCACACTGCTGGCTCATGTTCAGCCGGCTGTCAACCAGCACCCCCACTACACAATAACATTGTATAGTTCACCATGGTGAACTGTATTACAAAACCATTTATGAGTCATGTTTTGCTCAATTAAACATTCCCCCAAAAGTGCGTTTTCTATATGATCAATCCATTAGGATCTCCTGGTATGTGTGGGCTTTTTGAGGTGACAAGGTAGTAT
The DNA here is from genome assembly GCA_013397755.1 of Cnemophilus loriae. Lineage (NCBI taxonomy): Eukaryota > Metazoa > Chordata > Aves > Passeriformes > Corvidae > Cnemophilus > Cnemophilus loriae. Next base: position 5,341,163 of record VZTF01001716.1, read on the forward strand.
TTTTGCAGGCCAGGGAGGTGTGTAGAAAACTGAGAACTGACTGACTGCACACGGTTGGAGAAAATATGCTGTATTAAAGCAGTAAGGGTTGTCAGGGAGATGAAAGAGCCCTGGCTTGTGTGTATTCAGCCAGTTACATCGTACAGCAAAAGCCTCCAGGCGAACAGTTTCATTAAACATTAATTTGTGAAGCACTTCAAAGTTTAGGTTGAGGCGTGCTTCTCTATAATACATAATTTTATTTATCATCTAAAAAAGTTGTTTTGGATGCAATTAGGGAATAATCCTACAGCTCTCAACAGTGATTCAATGGCATTCAAGGAGGTCTCACATCATTTAACAGACAAACATACAGCAGAGGAAGGGCTTGCAAGTCTCTCTCCCTTTTAATTTGGCAGATCTGAGGAAAAAAAGTTGTGGGCTTTAAAGCGTGGCCTTTGATTCATTTGCTTGAACATTTCAAGCTTATCAAAGTAGCTTAGCTCATAGAAGACAGCTAGGAGTTGTTTACACTCATTCATGGTGTGCTGAAAAATGGACAAATGGTAACCTTCACAGCAACACTGGTTAGACGGTTTTGCATAGGATGGGTAACAACTCAGCCTTATTCCCCAGTCCCTTCCTTATCCCTAGCTGAAGCTGCTGTTGTTGCATTAAGTGGTTGGGAGCAGCAAAGAGAATGTCTTTCCAAGAAGCAGAGGACTGAGGGGGGCTGCAACCCCAGAGAAGATGACGGCATGGAAGCCAGCATGAAGTAGAGCACCTGGCCCCGTGCCCCCCAGTGCTCCTCCTGCACAAGCACTGGCTGGGCAGCACAGGCCAGCTGGCTATGCAGGACAAAGCCTACCTGCAAGGCAGCTGGTACCTCGGGATCAGCAAACAAAGACTAAAACTGTCTAAACCTACCCTCTGATTTTATAGGTATACCTATCTCTCACTGCCAGTGAATAAGCATGAATAATAGCAAAACATTATTTCAACAGTAAAGACAAAAAGATGTCATTGTCTTAAACTTATGGGACTATTCAGGGCAGTTATGATTTCACAGAAAAGCTGAATTCATGAAATATACAGGAAATCAAACCAGCAGGTTATATTTTCTTGTCATTTTTGTGAAGTACTTTAGGAAGCACTCACAGATGTGCAAGCGTGTAAGAGCATACTTTCTTCTATAAAGAATGACCTTTACTTTACCTTCTACTTGCTTACCAGTCTTCAACTCAGGACAGCATGCTATGCTGTACAGTTTCTTAGTGCATGTTCATGACAGAAGTCCTAAAAAGCACTATAATTTCAAGAACTGCTTTGCAGGCCTATTTTCTGTAACAGCTGTATTATTGTCCCTGTCCCCAGATTCCCTGCTGTAAAGCAACTATTTCAGAATCTCATCTAGCTCCTTTACTAGATTAACTACCAGGCACCCTTGGAAGAGAAATAAAGAGGAAATATACAGAAATGCGAATCATTTGTTAATGAGTAGCAGTTACTGTGAAGGGGAGCTCTCACACTGGTGCAATTGAAGAAAAATTTTCCCGCCATACAGAAAGTTCTAATACTCTTTGCCCTTGAAATGGCGAATTAACTGCAGCAAGCCTCCATTGCTGACTATTAAAAACCAGCTAAGGTAGGAGAGCCCAGCAACACCACACCTAACACTACTCTAGAGCCAGTTCCAGCTGAGGTTGGAAGGCATCTCTGGAGGTGATGTAGTCCTACACTCAACCCCACGCATACACACCAGTTTTGAAGGAGACTGCACAGCCTCTAGGGGCAACCTGCTCCACTGTCTGACCACCCTCACAGTAAAAAGGTTTTTCTGATGTTTTAACATTCTCCTGTATTTCAATTTATGCCCACTGCCTCTCAGCCTGCCACTAAACACCACCAAGAAGAGCCTGGCTGGTTTTACTCCCCTTCCCATCATGTATTTGTGTGTTGGTAAAGTCCCTCCTCCGCCTTCTCTAGGCTGAGCAGTTCCAGCTCTCAACCTCTCCTTGTACAAAAGATGCTCTGCTTCCTAACCACCACAGCCTTTTGGTGGACTACGTTCACTAAGTCTGTGTCTCTCTCATACCAAGGCAGCCCAGCTCTGCACACAGCACTCCAGACGTCTCACCAGATCTGTGGAAAGGATCATCTCCCCTGATGTGCCATCGACACTGTTCCTAACACAGCCTGGGAGACTGCTGGCCTTTGGTGTAGGCTGGCTCAAGGTCAGCTTGGCACCACGATTCCCAGTGCATTTTTCAAAACTCAGCTGAATACAAGCTTCCCCTTTCCTGCTCAGCATCCAGGCATCACTCAGATTGCAGAGGCTTCTTCCACACCACACCCTCACTTCACCCTGCTCCACAGCAGGGCTGGCAGGAGGCCCAGCACAGCTCATGGCCCAGGACTGACTCAGCAGCAGCGAGAGGAAGCAAGCTTTTCAGTAGCCAGGAACAAGTTTAGCAAGTTCCCAGGACTATCAAAGAAATATTTTTACAGTAAATGCTTTACTACAAAAGCTTTCATAAAAGAATCTAAGAAGTTGGAAGTGATAGATGGAAAACTTGCCCAGTTCTTACACTACAGAAAGCAATTAAAGAAGAGCACAAAAGAATACAACATTTGAAGTTCTCTATTTCCCCAGAGTGATGTAGCGACATGAATCAGGCTACAGCGCCCCAGCCAAACTTCCAAAAGTATTCATGTATCACCATAGCCTGTAGAAAGATTATAGTCTTTTATTGATTTATTGTTTTACAGATTCAGCTTTCAATAATAAAGTTCAATAAATCGATTCCCTAATCATAAAAACTCATTTTACACGTTATGTACAGGTACCCAAACATGTCACAGCGATACCACAGACCTTCACACAGAACAAGCTGGGGAGAGGCGCTAAGGGCAAGGACATACATTCAGAGATCAAGTCGTGGATACGCACAGTGCTTTTGGCACACCTCACTGAAGACTGCCCACACAGGGACAGTAAAATAATCCCAACTAAGTGATAATGTGGATTAGTTCAACTACATTAATTCCAGGAGGAACACTTAATTCACAATTAAACTAGCCATCAGAAGAGATTTAAGTTGAATCAAATGCAGCTGAACTAATCATTTTAGCTTTATTAAGCAACCCTCTATAGACAAATCCTAGGCCTTGAGATCTGTCTCCAATATTAAACACATCTGTTTAGCTGAGATATGAAGTTTGAGGACTGAGGGAACTCAGGTATAAGAAGTATTCTTTGGCAGTTTGATACAAATATAAAAAATACATTACTTTTGAGGGCTAAACTAAGCTTTTCCCATTACTGCCAGCATCAGAACTGCTTCAGTGACACAGTAACACTTACATATCGGAATGTAAACACAAACTTGCATTTTAATGAAACAAAATTCACATTACAGATAAACATCAATACTCCAGATACCCTTCAACAGGCTACCCACTTCTCACAAAAAAAGCTGAACTTAACACTCAGTGAGAAAACTTGCCTATGTCAATGACAGAGCCCAGGAAACACTGCACAACTGCTCACCTTCTCTGCAATACAGGACCCGGCACACACAAGAGACCAGTCTACAAAGTGTACTCTAAGTATTCCAGCTCCTATGGAAAGCTATTTGATGTCAAAACCCTTAGTTAATTTACTGAATATCCCTTTCTCTTTTATGAGATAAAGTAGACCACAGGTCTCTTTCTGTAACTGCAATCTAACCTTAGTATGATGAAAAACTGCAGCTAAGAGTTTATGCAATCTGCTTTATAACATTACATCAAACAACAACAAGTTAAAATACACCATTTCACAATGAGGCAGACATTCATTTAAAATCTGGCAATTCCCTTTTAAAAACACTTGTTTTCCCTTCTAGTGACATGGCTATCCCAAAGGAGATAAAGCCAGGCTCATTTTGAAGAGTGGGGAGAGGAAGAAACAGGAAACACTTCCAGAATGAAGCATTCAACACTTCTGTAGCCTGCAGAGCAGAAGGCTGCAGTATTAATGTTTTTCTCCAGTAATACAGATTTAAAGATATTGCTTTGTCCAAATGCAGCCATAAACTTGCAATTTTAAACCGCTTCCAGCAATAGGAATGTAACTCAAACAGGGCATTCCACGATGAAGACCATTTAGCCAATCTCTACTTAGTTATCCCAGTGCTGAAATACTGTAGTGCAGCTTCACTTCATCTTCCTTCTTGTCCACTTCAGACTTCCATTCAAACTTCTAATGCTCAGTTCAGAACAAATAAAAATAATAAAAGGCTTAAGCAGACTCACTTGCTGGGCACACAAGTACAAGCAGCAAATCACATTTAGCCATGGAAGCTGACCCAGCCCACTTTCAAATCTTTCAGCAAATGATGCCAGAGCCTTATCCTGCTTGTTACCTTGAGTGAGCACGTTATGGGGAAAACAGGTATACAAACAATACATAGTACTGTTTATGCTTATTCCCAATGGAAAACTGACCTGATGCTGAGAGGTGTTGCATTCACTCACAGCTCTAGGAATAGTTTTATTCCACCACTTACAAAAAAAAAAAAAAAAAAGCTGGATAGTGCAACACAGACTGCCTAAGCCACTTACCATAGAAGCTTCCATCCCTTTTTATGGAATCTTCTCAGTATTTCTAGAACTTGACACCGACAGCTGGCTTAGTCATCCCAGCCAAGCTGCAGTCTCTATTTTCAGTTAACAAGACCAACTTCTCTAGAATTCACATATTGTATAGTAAATATATCTGAAGATAAACCATTAGCTCTGAAATGCCTGACCATGAAGAATTAAGAAACAAAGCTGAGAGTTCCTTCTTGGTTTTAAGGACCTTCAGGGCACGCAATTCCTATTTACATTGTCCTGTAGATTTCACAAGACTTAATTCTTGCATGTCCATTTTGACACTTGAATGTCAAAGTGAGGGCAACTCAGCCTTGTTTTTAGTAACTGTCTTTTTCAAACAGGAAATCTGTGAATTCCCCTCCCCACAGATTCTCACGCATTCACACAGACTCTCTAGAAAGGTAAGACACTTTATTGAATTTTTTTGATAAATTAAGAAAGGACTATGAACCAGACTTATGGGTCACAGGTGCTTGTAAACAGACATCAATTCCTTCCCACAGAAAGCCTGACTCCACGCACCCAGCCCGAAGTCACTTTCCCCAGCGTTGCTCACAGGCTGCATAGTGATGGAGGGCAGAGAAAAAGTCTTCATAGCTGATGTTTAGGTGGGAAGGCAAAGAACTGAGAAAGCAAGTTAGAAACATTAAAATAAGCTTTTATAAACACCACACTATTCATATAGGCACTCAGGAATATCACTAAAAGCAAGCTATTGTCTGAGTAACCTTGTGACGTTGTTCTCAACATGGTTACTGTCACTCAACTCTAGTAACTAAACCAGTCACCCTCTAAACGAAAGCCTCCCGTGAGAGCGCACAGAGCCCTTCAAATGCTCTCAGATTTAAGAGGTTCAGCAAATCTAGGTAGTTCAGTTATTACTAAAATTGAAAAGTAATCCATAGGTGTGATCTTCTTGTATTATCCCATTTCCCTTGTATCCTTAGTTTTCCTGCCAGAAACCTGTAAGCCACAGAAAATCAACACTGATGTAAGGAACATTGTCAAATAGGACTGGACCACAGACTAGGTGGCGACAGAACTTGTTCCCTAAACCTGAGGCATGAAGCCTGCTGTTGCCTAGCCAAGGCTAAAAAACCAACAATTAATGTTTGACAGGTTTCATTTAATAATTTTTAAATACCTTCAAATCAATCTCCACACACTAGCTGGATCTCCTCTTTTGGCCAGTTCCATAAGCTAAGTCATAAAGACTTGTTTAGCTAGATATTATTCACTCCTGTGTGTTTCACAACATCTATATGCAACTCACATGATTTCTGTCAGTCTGATGTGCCATGGAAGGAATCCTAATGTGCTGTCCACAGGACCAAACTTCAAGACTAAATCAGGATCAGGAAATCCATTTGTACCTGTAATAACAAGTTACATTAGGTTTTATTAAATTCATCAGAGGATTTGTTTTAGTTCTAAACCCTAAGGCATCTGCTTTTTCACTAAATGTTTTGGTTTTTTTTTTAAATGAAGGTCCCAAGGACAAGTTAACAATTAAAAGCTCAAGAGGACAGACTGGTCTTGCAACACCTGAATGACCAACTGAGCAAAAGCTTAGGCAGGCCCAGCTGGACTGTTATTTTTGCATCAGGTAGTTTTCAAAGACTTTGTATGGAAGTGACAGGAACGGTTACATTGTTTTGAGTAACAGCAAACCTTAGCAATGCTGTTTAATCTGACTTGTTCTAGTTTTATCTTGGCAAACTCGATTTTAGTAGCACAGAACATGCTGTACCCTGACTCTATGTACTGTAGTCCTTACTTAACTATGTGGAGCTGCAGACAAGTAGAGTAAAATGATTATTAACACAAAAAAAAGCTTAAGGAGGTTCCACTGAAGAGCATCTTGGCACTACAGACCATGAAGAAAAAAAAACCCCTTTTAGATGACTTGTCTCTTTCTCAGTATGGAACTAGACAGAAATTTCAAAACCAACATACTATGAAATTTCAAGCAAACTGTTGCAGCTGGCATCTTTCTGGTTAGATGAGTGAGGAAGAACAGGGCAGTGTGTCTTTTTCTGTTACGATGTGGATAACCTGACCCATTCTAGGACAGAGCTAAATAATATGGATGAATTTCACTAGGTGCCCATACTCTTACTACCCATATCTTAAAACCCCAGCCAGTCATTTCTCTCATCAGAGCATCCTACCCATCTTCTGAGGCTGAAGACAATTAGTGACCGAACACCACTGCCTCTGTCTCCCTTCCAAATACTTCTGCAATGCCTAAGCTACTCCAGGCTAAAATTGACAGACAGGAAATAGGCTTAGAATGAGCAGTCTGAGTCCAGCTTTCCCTGCTAATTCTAGCAAGTTGATTAGAGCAACATGTGAAAACCAGAAGAGCACCCCAAGGGGACCCAAGAAGCTAAACTGTTCCTCTTGCACCTCCTAGCTCATCTGAAAAGCATTCCAGCAGTCATAACCCTATTTTGCTATAAATGCTGCAATTAGTCATGACTATTGCAGGCTATTTCTTGTCACCCTTTCCATTATCCACCAATTCTACAGGTTAAGTGCAAGAGTGCTTATACAGGGTAATGACTACCTTTAACAGATAAAGTTCAATACAGTCTACTTGCTCCAAACTTCAGATATTATTTCTCAAACCTTTCCTCATTCACTTTAAAAAAAAAAAACAAAAACAAAACAAACAAACAAAAACCACCACACAAAAGCAGTCAAGAGCCTTCTACAATTTTCAAATTAGTTGTAGAGGAACTTAACTTCGGGAACAACAGAAAAGGAAACTAAGGTCAGATTTTGCTCCACCCAGGTTTTGAAACTGAAGCTGGAGATTTTCCAAAAAGTTCACATCCTCCATCCCCACTGAATCATCACAATAGTGATGATACCTTTTACCAGAGGTAAAGAAGCTATTTTCCCAAGCATGTGCATTTCTAAGGAAGTATGACATTTTTAGACATGAGTGTCTTGCACCACAGTCCAAATCTTATCTCAGAGTTAAGAAAAAATTGCAAAGCAAAAGCCACTTATGTGTTCAGAGGCTAGCATGTTATTATGAAAGAGCCTTGCAGGGAAGCAGTGAATACTTAGTGGTAGGGACTCTGGAGGAAGTAGACAGCTTTACTCATCAGCTGATTCAGTAGCTGAGCACTCCTCAGCTGGTACAGCAGCAGGATCTTCAACACTGCAATGGCTTTTCAAAAAGGAAAAGACCTTCAGAGAGCCCAGTTAATGCTAACTTTTCCTTCTGGTTCCTATCTGAAGGAAAATGAACATGCATACTATAGTATTACTGTCAGAACAGCCTACTAAAAACACAGTACTGTGCTTTCCACTCTGCATCCATTTCTCTACCTAAACATATCAGCGCTACAGATAATTTACGTGAGGAAGCTCCCTCAGAGCTGCTAGAGTTACAGCAGTCAAGTTTAGCACACACAAGAGAGAAGGATTTGGGAGCAGACTTTAAAAAACAAAAGAGACCAAAAGACTTGCACACTCAGAGGATGGGAATCTGGCAACATCCCTTCTAGGTCAGGAGTTCTGCGAGGGGAACATGAAGGAATATTAGAGATGATAACTTTACCCTTCTCTTCTCCACATAGATTTTACAGGGCAACTTGAGTAGCCTTAATTGATAGTCATGTTCTTTGATGGAAGGCAGACAGATAGCAAGTAGAGACAATATTAAAATACAGCTGGCACCTACTTTTCTGAAAACAAGCTGGTTAGCTAAGGCATTGCTCAGAAGAAAGTACTCTTACACTGCAGAAAACTCAAGCTGTAAGAATTAAACGCACGAGTGAATTAAGAACAAGAAAAGCCACGACAAGCTAGAACCATACCATTTTAGGACTAGGCTTCAATAACTGCACCCTAAACATGAACAGAAAGTTTAAAAACTACATTAACAGGTATTTAAATCAAAATGTGAAACCCCAGACATTTACGTAAGACACTATGAATGCAAACTCTAAAAATGTAACTACTTAAGTACTGCTTTTCAGAACACGCTCTCAAATCAGTAATGCACAGATGCTTACATTCAATACTGTTCCATTAAAAACGCACACAAACTAAATTTGCCTACAAGTACAACAAAGTTTCAAAAGCTGCTGCTAAATAAGTAATGAAAGAATACTTCACTGCCAACAATGTCCTGAACATTAAATAAACAAATTAATGAATAGGACTAGTTATAGATGTTATCTTTAGTTATTAGCCACATACATGAAGCAGCCTGTTTCAAGATTAGAGTTCTCTTTCTGTGCTCAGCTAGCATGCAATACTTCAAAAATCAATCTGCTCATTTTAAGACTGGACTTAATACTCTTAATATACCCAGACACTTACACAGACAGAAGATCCCAACAAGTTTGAAAAGCTCCATTTAAACATCACTGGCCAAAATACACACACAGATAACAACTGTCACCAGTTCTCCATTAAATTAGCGACTGTTCTGAAGAAGCAATTGTTAATTTCCTTTAATTGCCTTTGGGGTATAACAGAATAGATGTCTTAAGTTCTTCTTCAGGTGCCTTATTAAATACATTTAATAATTTAATAATAATTAATACAGGAGGATGCTGACAACAAGGATGGAATTTAGTTTGAAGTTAAGTGGCCAAACCGCCATGGAAGTCCATCTGCAGAGCAATTCAGTTGACCACCCACATGAAAAAGAAGTAATTACTCTCTAAAGTCCAATTAATGGGAACCACACTACAATAACGTGCCTAAAGGCATTCAAGTTCAAGTGTGCAATCTGAAACCTGAACCCTGCCAAGCTAATTACAGCTGCAATTAACATGCACGGATCAGCTAGGCAAGATGAGCAACTCATTATAGCTCCATAGTACCACTGGAAAAGTGGATGCTAATTCTAAACTCCTTCTCCCAGGTGTGATATTAGGGCAGTCCTGCCCCTTTCATAGCTATTGCATGTATCCACACACCTCAGTGCAGAGTCAGTAATCTGCATGAATTAGTAATGAAGATAACTAAGCTAGTGGGGGTTATACAGCAGCAAGAGAACAGCAAGTGCTCTATCATTTGCACTCAGGGTAGTAGTCAGGCAGCAGAACAGCTTTAATTGCCGTAACCAGATCTGGAAAAGACTCTGCCCACCCACGTTTGCAACTTGCAAGAAGTTAACCTAAGTTAGAATAGTCTAGTTTTAGGTGATCCCAACAGTACTTTTTTCAAAAAGCTCACTGCAGAACATACTACAGAGGCTGTAAACTCTGAGAAGCCAAAACTCTGCAATTTAGCTTAGTATTTCTGCTAAAGAATTTTTCTGCTTAAAAAAACAGCTCAAAAGGCAATAAATGAGTACAAAATTTTTAACAGAAGCCTAAAAGCAATAAATCGTAACTTACTCTGCTAGACTAAGCATCAAGATGCACACATTCCAAGCAATAAATATACTAGAAACCAAACTGTTATGAATTGAGTACTCTTTCCCCTCCTTCCCATAGACCACATTATACTTACTACTTAATAAGTTGTCTAACATATTCACATCCAGGTCTGAATGTGTTCTTTGCTGCTGTGCTACCAACTGACAGAAGTTCTGAGCAGCTTTGACTATGTCTGCTTTTCCATCTTCCGGAGACAGCACCTTCAATGTAGATTGGCAATTTAAAACTGCAAGTACAAAACATAGTTTAAAAGCAACAGAAATATAATTGTTTTGCATGTGCTTTAGATAGTCACAGTTACAGCTGAAAGTAACTTGTAGTTTACTTCATATATTACAACTAGTCACAGATATACCTCATCTATCTCTTAGAGAAGTGGGTGAGAGTTTTCTGGATTTGCTGTATTACTAAAACACAAGCTTAAGACAACTACTTTGAGAAGTCTTGTGAGAAGGGGTTTAATCCATTCTTGAAATGTAGTCTTCCAGGAAATTTGCATTGCTTCTTACACTGTCAGGCAAAGCACTGAGAGGAAAGGTGCTTGGATAGTAACTTAAGGGGTAGTAAGCAATGGAGGAAGTTTAGGGAAAGGAGAAAAAAACCCAACAAACTAATTTCTACCTGAGAAGAGGAAGGCGTTTTTAACAGCTACTGTGTCCATTCAGGTGACACAATGATTAAGCTGGGGGCATCCCTCAATGCATTTACAGCATCTTGTTGCTAGAGTTACAATAAGGATCTAAGATTGCTGCATTGAAGCTAGGAACAAGATAATAGTCCAGAATTCACCTATTCATCTGTAATTATGTCTGTGACTTTAGAGGACATTTCACAACAGCAATTATCTTAATCCTACACTATTGAGAGGCAAGAGTTTTCTCACACTATGTGACTTGCATCACTTTCAGTTCTGGTAAGATACCTAAGAGGTAAACTCGCAAGGAAGCTGAAGGCCACAGATGGTGCACTATAGCTGCCTTGAAGTTAAGTAGGTTAAATACCAAAGTGTTGACACTTTAGACTTATACCAAACTTATGAGGGTTATAACCAGCTACTTGAAAATAACATTTCTTAAAACTGCAGAACCTGACTGCAAAGGATCACACAGCAGTCAAGATTCATAAGAACACCTAAAACCCCTCAGTTCATCTATCCAAAGCTACCACAATGAAAACAATTGTTCCTTAATATTGCTTGATTTGCAAATTTGCATCAAATGTCCTACATTAAAAAAAAATATTTAACAATACACCTTAATGTAATACATGCAATTTTGTTTTTCAGAAGTGAAAAATTGCAGATAATAATAAACTGGATAGATGTCAGTTTGTTCAGTTGAAAACATGAAGCATCTGATCTGACTGTGAAATCTCCTAAAAAAGAATGAAAAATTTAAAAAGAGAACAGAAAACACCTCTGCTTTTCACAGTTTCCAGCACAAAAGGTTCCTGAGATTTAAATGCACTCTTCATCAGCAAGTCTTTCATCTGAAGTCTTTCAGTAGTTTGTTTGGTGTGAACATAAATATCCCAACTTAGGTAAGTGTAGCTAAGTATGCTGGAGTTTAAGACATTAATAGCCTGTCTACCCCATTTTCTGCTGGTTATTTCAACCTCCACAGGAAGAAAAAAAAAATAGCATGAAACCTGAGTTCTTCCACATAAATGCTAGCATCTTAGGCTAAGTTCTTCATAAGGCAAGTCCATGCTACAATAATAAACTTTATACTGGAAAACTGGCACAAAGGATGTTGGTATCCTGTCAGTTCTCATAGTGGAAGCAAAACTTGCAAGCAGCATTTTAAATGCAGCTAAATGTACTACAACTTGTACAGCCTTTTCATAAGTCTTGGAGCTACGATGAGCTTAAAACATAAGGGTTGTTCAGGTATTTTTTTACAAGACCTATTTAAATACTGTGAGTCATAGTTAGGAGAGCTGTATCAGCCCATCCCTTTAAGACAAAGGCCTGATTTAAGTACATGCCTGTGATTTATTATATTTTGAACAGACTTCTAGCATTTGTCTTAGGCAGCAGATGAGTAAATGAGTACTTATAGGAGGTACTACTGTATAAGGAATATCAGCCTTGAAACCTACTCCTGCTTTCCACATCTAACTACATGCAAAAGCTATTATTACCAAATTTACTTTTTTTTAAACTTGTGCCCTTTACGTTCCTGATAGCCTTATACTCTGCCATGACAATCAGCAGTCTTGCTCTCTCCCTTCTTCCTTCCCACTTTGAGGTGTATGTTTGGAAAGATGGAAGCACACACATTGGTAACTTCACATCAGTCCCCTTACACTTTAGTGCTTTTTCAACTCTCAGCAAAAGAATTCATTTCACTGAAACAGTGGCGAATTGAGGTACACTGATGCCTTGAAGGGGTCATGGCACAACAGTCAGGCTGAAGGAAAGATCAGACCACCCCGGAATGATTACTACAGAAGGGAGAGAGCAATGCTTTGCTGTTAGTTAAGAACAAATAAGCACAATGCAAGTTTAATGCTAGCCCAGGAAGGTTCTTGATGAAGGAAAAAGTCACTGTACATAGGAATGTGTTTAAATAAAAGCAGAGTTATGACTAATATACAGCTATAGAGAGGCATAACAAGCCCCTCTTGTAGTTTATCTTACCTTGACCAGTTTTGTCTTGATTTGAAAATTCCACTGTGTACTTGGAGCAATCTAGTCCCAAGAGTTCTTGCTGCTGTTTTAAAATTTCATCCATCAATCTTGAATTATTCCTCTTGAAAATACCTTTAAAAAAAAAGTTGCATGTCAGCCAACTCCTATAAAGGGTGCTACAAAATAAATCTGACACTAGGCAGCAAAAAAAAATTAGTCAGTACTGGTTTCAGACTGGAGCTGACAAGTGTGGGTAAGAATCCATAGCAAATGCTACTGCACATGACTAATCTGAGTGACCTTGGATAGACAACTCATGTGCTTTTGTTCTTCTTTCACCCAGCCTGATTTAAGTAGCAAGTTGCAATTGCGTACGGGATAGCTTAAGACTTACTTCATTGTCCTTAGTACGCTAGAAATAGAGAAAGCAATAATCAGCAGAGAACAACCAAGTCATATTAACACCAAATTTCTTAGCACCACACCGCTTAAGTCTGCTGCCACTTATTGCCACATCCCTAAGGCTGCAGGCTAACAAAGCAAGTCACCACTAAATCAGAATTGCAGGTCTCAGTAACTCTCCACTCTTAAGCCATCCAACAGCATGGATTTCCCAATAAGAGAATTTCACAAGCTGTATATTTCAAGGAATTCATGCAGTCCCCAAGGCCTTTTTATACTTACATACTTAAGGCAGACTCATTTTGAATGCAGGAAATCATAAAAGTTTGCTTCAAACATACTTGAGTTCTTGTACTAAAATAAATTCTAGCTTTTGAGAAACATAAATCAATTATTTCTAATTAAAAGCCACAGTAAAAACTAAATGTTACAGCTTAAATATTTACAATCCAAAAGCATTGCTAGGCATATTCACTCAGGAACTGGATAATGCTTTTATCACGTGGTATTCAGAGGTTTTTACTGAGCTTCATTCAGAAACCTTATGTCAAGCACTTCCATTGATCAATCTAAAAATGCCCACGCACTAATCTTACAAGACAATGTAAGACATGCAATTTTATGATCAGGCTTAGGATTCAGCACCACAAGCTGCCTGTAGGATCTGGAACTGCTACAACAGTTCCCATGTTAGTCAAACAGTGTATAAGCACTGGATTAAGACCATAACACACTAGGAGTTAGTTTGCAATATGAAGCGATACAATGCATTTATTTAATATGCTAGCCTTCAGGCCTAATGAGTTAGTACTTTTCTACAGGCTTCATCAGAGGTTTTAATAGGTGGCAAAGTATCTATTTTTCCTCTCATCCTGGATAGTTCCTGAAAAAAAAAAAAAAAACCAAAAAAACTATTTCATTATAGAAGTGTTAGTGATGCTTATAACTGATTTCACATGTTTACAGAAAAGCAAGCTGTGGTAAGGCACAAACCTCTACAGAAAAAAAAGCGTGTTAGAATACTTTTGCTAAGTTTAAACTTAAGTTAACTTGTTGCTCTTTGTGCTCTTGCTTTCTAGTGTATACTTATACATAACAGAAATTGAGAATGCTGCTTTAAATAATACTGTTTGATACAACTCTGCTTGGCTCAGTCTGTTTCGTGCCGGGGGTTAGCACAGATTGTCTTCCTTCCTCCCAAGGTCAGCAGCAGTGCAGCCACCATGATTGCTAATCCTGCACCCTTTTCAAAGATCTGTACAAGGCTGCACGTGTCTCATCTTTAAGAGTCACTTGACCTCCATACACTTTTAGATATGAAAAATAAAACTATGTTCAATATCCAGACAAACGTGACATAATTAGGAAAGTCTCCCAACCTGGGAAATAAGCTGCTGCTCTTCTCCCCCTTTCCCATCCAACACTAATGATATCAAATCCTTTCTCATGAAAGGTTTTCGCCTATTCCTGTCAAAGACTGGAAGAACTAATTTAAGACTCCACACTCCAGCTCTAAAGTAAATTAGTAAAAGTATAAGTAAAGACATTGAGGACAACAGGTACAAAAACTGACCAAGGTGTTTGCTTCTCAGTAAAAAGAGACATCAGATAATGGACTTGGTCCAGTTCTGAAGTGAAGGTCCTTAACACACACAACAGATACAGATGACTTGCTAAATAAATGTGCTCTTAAGATTTATCTGACTACCACCCTTCTATTCTGCTCATTTATCTCACCCACCCCCTCAGTTGTTCAAACTTGGGGATTGCATGGCTCTTGCAATAGCGGTTTAACAAATAGGAAGCTACTGTAGTTGTACCATGTAGTTGCAGTATGCCTTCCTTGGAAAGGCTTCCACACCTAAATTCTCACTGATCCATCAACCTTGACACATACTCAGTCTTCCTGAAGAGAAGATCCTGAAGCACAGCAGAAGGTAGTAAAAATTCAAACTAACGCAGATCTTAATTAAAAACCAACAGCATTTGGGAATACTCCTTCAACATGTTGTCTCTCAGTCAGTGCACAAGAAACATGAATGCACATCACTGCAAACACAGTCCTGCCAAATGCAACGTTCATAGGCCAAATTCATATTCGACTTCAAGAATTTTACATGGTTGTGACTCAGCTATATGCTCCTTTTCCTTACAATATCTCAAAATCCCATTTATCTACAAGGCTCATTTTTTTTCAAACTTTGGAAAAGTACCCAAGTTAGTTTGGGAGATGCTGGTGCTTGAATTAAACATGACAAATATAGCAAACAAGTGCATGAGTAGGCCAACTCAGTAAGAGAATTATGTGTTCCTAGGCAGTGAAACTTAACTCTTGATTTACTGCTACCCTCCAGTTTTGTTCACAGTCCTCCACCCAAGTTAAGGCAAGTCCATAATATAATTTCAACATTATAAAAAATTATGGTTTGACAAAGGTCTAATAAATTTTAGCAATACAACAGCTGTTTGCTGTTATATGAAAAAAAATTGGCACTACTCATGTTTCTAATATGGAACACAAATATGAAATTGTAACTATTATTTCTCATCAGAAGATTTTCTGGTTTTGAAAAGCAGAAGCATTTGTTCACTCAGAATTCTGGAACCTTTGCAAGCTGGAGCAAATGTGTATCTTTCTGCAAATGAAGTGCTCTAAGAATTACATGTATTTAAGCACTAAAATTCCCAAAGCAAAAAAGTATAAAACTTCCCGACTTGGTATGCTTCTTTTAACTACGAGAACTTGTGAGCTGTTTTCAGGGATACTACTTGTTTTTACAGCACGAGCTGCAAGCATGTTGTTAGTCATCTGCTCCTGTTAGAGCTGAGGCAAACCAGAAGTGTTTTAGCTTCCCACAGCAGTCCTCCATTACATAGTTCTTTTCCAGTGGACACACCTTTTGCTCAGATTTACAGCAGCTACAAGCCATGGCCCTTTGCTTGCAACCATGGTGTTGCAACATTTTATGGTTAGACATTCACAAATGAAGTTTGTAATTAAGAGGCTGCAAGTTCAGCAGGTGTAAAAGTGACAAGAATCTTGAACTAGAAGTGAAAAACTGGCACAGAGAAACACCAAGTGATGTCAACTATTTGTTTGTCTGACTAGAGTACCACAGTCACCACGTGTTAATGCCTTAATGGCATCTCAAAGTTCAACATTTCCAATTGCCCTGCTTTTTAAAGTAGCAGAATCTGGTAAAACACAGAATAAGAGTTAGCTATTCCTTGCAAGGGAACACCTTACCAAAGTGGAACCTAGTAAAGAACATATCTCCACAACATTTCAGTTATTTGCTTTCTCAACTTCTTTCCAGTGCTGACAAGGAAAGAGTTATCAAAAGTTACAATTGTTATCAGGTATTAACAATTTGAGAAACGTCAAATAATAAGCCACTTCAAAGAATGTACGTGCAAGAAACTGTTTTAATACATGAACAACTTTTGCCTACGTCCTGTTGAATCATGCTGGTTGATAACGGAGGAAAGCATGGCCATTACACTGGACCTCACAGGATATGGAAAGCTAGAAAAGAATACCTCATTTATTCCAAGAGTCTAGGGAAAAAAGTAATCTACGTCTGACTGTTGCTGAAGTCACTGAAATTTCATTCAGGCCACTTATGACAGCACTAACCAAACAAATAATTTGAGTTAGAACTGAGAACTTTATAGGTGACCATTCCTGCCACATTTCTTCTTGGAGGGACATTCTGCACTAAGAGAACAGGCGCTCATCAGCAATTGAGAGAAAAGATACCTCTTTCGTATTTCCCATTCCTTTAAGAAGATTACCTTCTACAGATTAGTGTTAACCGTTTTAATAAATGTGGTCTGAGAACTCCTCTCAACTCAACACTAAAACGCAATTGTTGAACGTGAAATTTCACGTGGGTGAAGACCCACAGCAGATGCCATACGATATTGGTATCCCAAAAGTGTTTCACTGGCATGAAACCACAATGTATTTATCTTGCCCAGTGAAATGGACACACTGCACACCCAGAAAATTTTATGGATTGATCAAATCAGCTAAACTACCAAGTAATCTAGAAGAGACTAGAAGCCTAATTTGGGGCTAATGAAATAATTTCTTTTGCATACTCTATCCTTCCAAAGAATTTATAAGAGAAAAGTGGTTAGAAGCAAAGCAGTTCACTAGAAAGCTAAACTCAGGATGAATAACCCCAAATTTTCAATATAGTCACACTATGGGCTTTATGAAACCTTCAACATGAAGCACCTATCTAGGAGTCCAAAGTACCCAAATGCCAAGATTCAGCAAGCTCCCAAAAAGCACTCTAGACTTGTCCTAAACTATATCAGGAAAGCTTCACAGAAGTAACACTCAAGCAAGGTCTCCCAAATGGCAAAACAACTACCAAAAGAAAGTTAAAGTATATATCACTAGCCAAAGGCTTCTGCTCCCCAGAAGGTATTTTAAGTGCTATTATATTATTACATTATCAGTGCCTTCTGCCTACAACAAGGCTGCTGTATTTCCTCAGAGATAAGGTCTTGACAAGCATGGCTGGATTTCTACCAAGTAATAGGACTGGCAATACAGAAGTCAACGGAAATAAATTCTTGATCAAAAGCCTGAAATTTTAGTTTGCATTATTTAACCCAGGTGCGCACAGTAGCATTAAGCTTATCATGACTTTGTCGTGCTGCACATGAATGAAAATTGGGAGAAAGGGCATCCACACACCAGGGGTAGTAAAGCCAGGCCACCTTGGGCCTCCAAATGTGCTGAGGCAACTGTCTCAGTTCTGAGCCCTGCACAGCTCCAGCCAAGTTGCCTTTACAGTTACTGGTGCAGCTGCTGTAACAAAACAGTGTCAGCTGGAACGCAGCTACTTATTTCGACACAGAAGAATACCCAAACAACCTTCTATTTAGCAATTTTGTAAAAAATATAGAAATTCACTATGATAAACAAATAAACAGCATATCTAGCACTTCTTCTGTAAGGAACTTCATGCTTCCCTTTCCTCCCATAGAAGGGGCAATTAAGGACATATGTTGAACTCAATCCTTCTGCGGGAATCTGACACACTACTTCTTGCAGAGAAGGCAACCATAGAAGACCATGCTTGTAAACAAGGTTTTCTACTGCAATCAAAAAAATCTCAGTACTACAGATATGCAATGAAGGAAAAGAAACAAATTAACGTGTACCTCACCACAGCTAACACTGATCCAGAGCAGTCATAATTAGTTTTCCTTCTCCACCACACCCAGCACCAGTGGAGACTTTGACAAATCAATAGTTGGTACAATTGTATGAACACAGAACCTTACAGAAACAGCTCAGCAGTCCAAAAGCACCACTCACCATCTGAGAAGATGGAAACAAGCGCACACCATAATTAAGGGTCACCCTCTGCTACTGATAAGAGAAAGCTGTACCTGACTTTATTCACCTTCACTATTACCAGTGTTAGTGCTGAGGGTTCCAGACTCCACTGCCACTGAGCACCAGATTTAGCAACAGCTGCAACATGCTACTTAATGACAAGTCTAGCTGGAACTGGTGTATGCTCAATCAAGACACCCTAAGGAGCTTAGCACCAAAAGAAAGGCAGCATATGTGCTATCACGAGCAGTAACCATACACTAGAGCTGCATGAATGACTACTTGCTCACTCTCTGAAGTTGAAGTCAGTCTAAAAAGTTCAGCTGTGGACAAAGCAGTTGTGGCTGCTATCCTGGACAACCCACTGAACACCTGTGAAGAACATGGTGTGCAATGCCAGGCTATTCTCATCAACCCTGGAAGCTTGGCAAAAGCCACAGATTTAAAATATTTTAGTTGCTCTGCCTTCTTCGATTTTGCACCAACAAATTGGAAATCAAGCTAGCAATTAAACTAGCATATCCTGCTATCAGAGGACCAGCAGAAGAACAAGCTACCAAAAAGTATGTTTTGATACTGAAATCATGAGATAATAGCTATATTTTCAGATCTCAGAGGTGACAGCAAAACCTCTTAACGTGTAACTTCAGAATGAAAAATTAAAATCCACACTCGTCACACAATCTGCACTTAGAACAACAAAAACAACCATACTAAACAAAAGAAAAAAATTCCAACACCAAAACAAAAAATAACATGATCACAACACAGATGAAAAGTGAACAATTTACACATGTAACTTTAGAATTAATGAAACAATACATGGAAACAGCAGCAAATAACCCAAGTTTTTTTTTTCTGAACTGCTAGCAATAATTGTTCTGCAAGGTTATTTCAGCTCTGCAGGGGACAAAACCTTATAATTTCTAGTCATATTTACAGTCTTGTAATAGTCAGTCTTAGATCTGACTGAATCTCAACACATACTGGAGAAGCAGTAGTAGCTTCGCAAAAAACAGCATTTCAGACACTGCTACAGCTCTGGCTCCGTCCAGGGAGACAGGAGCTCAGCAACTGTGGCTATCTAAGCATTGACTGGTGCTTCTTCCCTCCTCAGTGTTGCACAGGGAGCAAGATGAAAACCAAGACGACCAAGAAACATGATTCTCAGCTTGATCTGTTTCTCAGTTCAGTTCTCATACATATAATTTGTGGAGCACGATGCTGAAATCTAAAAAGGAACTAAGCACACACATAACATATTAAGCAATACTGCCCATGGCTCATTTGAGGTTTGACACAAGTTAAAGATCCTGTACAATAAAATATCTCTCTTCAAGTTATGAGGGAAACTCTCTCTTCCTTGGTACTCATGTTTACTCTGCAGCATTTCACCTGGCTGAATGCTTTCCAAGTTGGAAGTAAAAACCATCAACATATTTTGACTTTTCAGAAGGTGCTTGTTCTACGTGTGCTTGAGATGTTATGCAAATATTGTGTATCATTCTTTGACTTCCAAATGAGGAAGTGTTCTCCCTCTGAAATACAACATAACCAAGTTCCACAACAGCCTTGCACAGATGGCCAGGTTAAACTGCTAAGTGACTGGTATTAAGCCCAGTTTCTCATAATGATCTTAGAGAATTTAGTGAAAGTCAAGTCTTCAGGGTCTTTTATCACATAGAAAGGATCACCCACAAAACAGAACTATAAATGGTGATGGTTTGAAACAAAGTAAAAAATTTTAAAAACCCACAAATGCCTATGCTCAAGGAAAGGCCTGCACACCTCAGATGCTTTTGCACACTTGATGACAAAAGATTTCACCTACTTATGTGGGATGCACTGCTGAGCATTTCCTGACAGAGCACTAGAAGACAATTGTACCTCTAACCTGGCATAAATCTACAGAGTTCATCTAACTTGCATGACATCTCTAAACAGCCATTGGAAGTGGCTCAAAACAAGTTAAACCCTGGTCTCTTACAGTCTCACCCCTGACAGCAAGGGCACACGGATCTTCAGGATGAAGTTTTTTCCTCTGCAGAAGACAGAAACAGGACACACTCCATCTCATGCATTGTTAGCCCCTCTGAGTTGACAGCTTGTCCAGTACAAGTTAGAGACCATCTCTCAATAGCTGGACAGAAAGCTCACCTAAGACTATTTTGAATATGGCAGGTTTCAGCTCCTCACTAGGAAAGGATAAGTATGAGGAAGACAGGTTTGTTCCATGATGTCCTCACAGTATGTGAAATCCAAACTCTCAGCTTATCTTTATGATAGTCAGTAATGTGGAATCAACATACCTGCAAGAGCCAGAGTTCAATGGTCTTACACCTGAGACCCAGAAATAAATAAAATCACACAGTAGATATGAAAAAACACCATAGCTTCCAGAACCACTGGCTCAGAGTTAACTCAAATGCCAAGCAGCATCAAATGCAGACACAATAATTTAATTTTACAATACAGACAGCACACATACATGCTTATGTTTAACTACTCGTCCATCCTGCTTCTTCACAGAAGAGTACTTGAAAATAGATGGCTACTTTCATTCATCCACTTCTGGAGGTTCAGACCTAGCTCATAAACAGCACTCATAAAAGTAGGTAGCCTAAAGCTCTTCCCTGCTAACAGTCCCTGCCCTATGCTTCCAGATGCCAGCAGCTTCTGTCAGCCCAGGGCTGGGGACAAGGCTCTAGAGAGCAGGCAGGACCGGGTCATACCGACGCAGGAGCTGGGCCAGAAGGGCAACAGGGCCACTCCCCAAGGCTCCCCGGGGACAGGAGCTCTGCAGCGGCCAAGCAGCTCCAGGGCACGGGAAAGGATCTGCCAGCAGAGAGGCTGGCACCGGACTTGGGAAGACCCCAGAACAGCGAGGGTCTCTCGCTCTACGCCACGAGGCGCTCCAAGGGCGGGCACCGCCCGGGACCGGGACTTGGGGCCCTCCGGCCGCCGCTCACCGTTATGGTCGTAGACGCTGACGTAGGAGATGCCCACGGCCATGCACCACACGACCAGGCTGGCCATGTCCGCGTAGCTCGGCTCCTCCTCGGTCACCACCAGCCCCACGTGCACCGGCAGCTTCCGCAGGGCGCGCCCGTCCGCGCGCCACCGCTGCCGTCCGCGCGCCGCCC